>VXBT01003019.1:398003-688013 GCA_013400235.1 Oriolus oriolus
CCCCCCCCAGCTACATAGATGTAGAAGAAAAAGGCTTCAGAGGTTAAAAAAAAAAAATAAATCTCCGCACACCCATGTAAGCACGATGCTCAGAAACACGTGCATACATACACTCTGCACTTGCAGAGCCAGATGTTTCTCTCCAGCGTTGTAAATACCAGAATGGTGGAATAGCATAGGTAGGGTGAATTGTTTAATTTTCTTTCTCATTCATGTAAATTCTGGTTGCTGCAGACTTCAGTGGAAGGCAGCGAGGAAGCTGAGCTAGGCACATTTGTCACAGGCAACCTGCCTCAGTGTTCTCAGACTAGGACACAATCAGGTTAAACGATCCTGTACATTCATACTGAGGCTATTGAGAGTAATTGTTCATGGATTTCAAGAAATCAGATTACCCATAATCCAATAGTAACATTTGACATGCTACACATGATTAAGAAGTCACTGTAAAATTGTTATGCAGATTATAGATTCACAATGAAGAGTGAAAAGAATACGATAATGAAAGAATTGCATGGTGGTACGGAAGTAGCTGAGCTACTGTTGCCAGTTATATACCAGTCTAGTTTTGAATGGGATTACATTTCTGAATAGAAACTCCAGCAATTCCACGGGACATCATTAAACCTGTGGTAGGTTCCATTTTTACAATCCTTTGTAAAAATTCCAAAATCCCATTGCACTTTCATGCTTCCCTTCTTTACATGAAAGACATTTACCAGCCATTTTGTGTAGTACTGTAGCGAATGGTTACATAGAAGAGAAGAAAAATAATGCACTCCAGGAAGTACAATGAGAACAGGCATAGTTTCAAAAGAATAACATTGTTAGATAATTGCTAGACAGCTGCTAGTTTAATGTCATCACACAATTTCCATATGCTTCCCTCTATCTTGCTCATCTTCTGATATTGTTCAAATAATAGGATTTTCTTTACATTAAACTGCTGTCATATTGTATCCTGCACTTCCCTTCAATTCCATATTCTCAGTGTTTTGTGTAAAGATTATTACATTTCATGGTGCGAAATGTGTGCAGACTAACATCTATTCTTTTGAAAAGCAAACCTGAAAAACACCAGGTAACCTGTTGGCTGATATTTCTGCGATTGCAGTCTGATTTGGCTCAATCACATGATAAGAAGTCTAAAATCTTAATTTAATTGTTAAACTAAATGCATTTCTTGGTCCTTAATTGCAGGCATTTCCCTTTTCCATTGCTGGAGCCCAAAGGAAGTGACTGCCACCGGGCCCAGTGCCCTTTGGCCCTACAGTGATGCAGGGTTTGTTGCCACTGCAGTAGCCAGCCCTGCACATTGCATGTCCCTTCCTGGCTGCAGCATCCTCTTGGGATGCTGTCCCTGCCCACGCCCAACGCAGCCATGCACCTCAGCTGCTGCTGTTACCATGTGGACTGGAAAAACTAAAAAAAACCCAGAAAAACCAAAACCCAGGCCTCATTAAAACGTTAAAACCTGGAGTCTCTAAAGTTGCCATTTTATTTTCTGCAAGGCACGTGCTGTCTGTCATGATGACCTTGACATTCAATTTTATCATTTCCCCTTGGGTAAGAGAATTTGCAAGGGCATATTCTCTTGAAGTTCAACATCTTCCATTGCAAATGTGATTTGTCTTCAAAAGCAGCAGCAAATCAAATTCTGTGTCTCATCGCAGCTGCTTGTGCACATTTACAGGATTATTGATTTGGAAATCTAACATCTGCAAATGCAAAACTAGCCAATTAAGCTTAGGAAAGGCTTTACACATCAGGTGATCTCCCCTGCTGTGTGCAGACTAATGGTACATACCCACATGACTGTGAACTAGTCTGGAAAATGAGAAATGCCTGTGATCAGTAAAAGTGTCATTACCTAACGTTAAAAAAACACAGTCTCTCTAATCTGACCAGGCTTCTACAGGTACAGGTGGTAATTTTGAAATTTATTTCTGTGGTACAAAGGTGAACACCATCTCTTCTGTTTCATAGTCCATTGCTCCGTGAAATCAACATCTAGAAAGAGATATTAGCTTATATTAGACCAAATAATGCAGTCAGGAAAAAGGAAAGATCAAGCTTTAGGGCACACAAGCCCTTTCTCAGGCCTAACACGAGTCAAGCATACACTGGAAAGAATTACTCTGGGTGCAATTCAGCTAAGGGGGGAAAAATACTTCCAGAACTCAAAACTAAACTTTCAGGAGCTCACTTGGCTTACTGATATGTATAATATTACAGGATAAGTGAAATTCTGACCCAAATTATGGGTGTTTTTGATAGCGCACTAGAATTTCCTTCCTATCTTAAATGCTTCAAATTCATCACCATTTTTGCCTATTATTCACAGCTCAACATGCTGGAAGTGGCAGCTATTTTCCAAATAAGCATGCACATAGGCACTTTCCCTTTCTTACTTCCTAGTTTCTTACAGTTATTCTCAATATCTCCCAGCTTATTAATATAATTTGATGATATCCAGAGTAATTACTTTAATGTTTGCTCTGTATCAGGCCTGAAAAAGGGTTTGAGAGCTTCATCTATCTGTTCTTTTCAAATTATATCATGTTGCCCAACTTGTAACCTTGACTAGTGCAGACACATAAAGCTGCTATTAATTTTGATTTGTTCTTTATAGCAAAAAACCATGTTCAGTATGCAGCAGAGAATCTGTTATTCAATCAGAAACGGAGGGTATGATCCCACTATTTAAACATTTAATAAAAGCAATAAAACAAAAGACGAATCATTCAGAGATAAACAAATATAAATTATTTTTATTGCTGTGTGTTATTTCAGATCCTTTGATTGTCAATACAACTTTAGAGAATATTTTTCAAACTCAAACAATATTTTCTATTCAGTTATGATCATAAACACACTACAAATCAGCATAATGTGCAAAATAATGTAATTTATACATAAATAATATTGAGTGTATATTGATAAATTGTTCTTAATAGGATATTTAATACGACAATTCTTAGCAAGTATTTCTTCTTACTAGTAGGTTTTTCAAAAGCAGAATCATAGAATCACAGAATATTCTGAGTTGGAAAGGACCCACCAGGATCATCAAAGTCCAACTCCTGGCCTTGCGTAGGACACCTCAAGAGTCAGACCGTGTGCCTGAGAGCATTGTCCAAATTCTTCTTGAACTCTGTCAGGCTGGTGCTGTGACCGCTTCCCTGGGGAGCTGTTCCAGTGGTCTGGTTGAAGAACCTTTTCCTAACCCAACCTAAGCCACCTCTGACACAACTTCAGGCTGTTCTCTCAGGTCCTGTCCTGGTCACCACAGAGAAGAGATCAGTGCCTGCCCCTCCTCTTCCTCTCATGAGGAAGTTGTAACTGTAATGAGGTGTCCCCTTAGTCTCCTCTTCTCCAGGCTGAACAGACCAAGTGACCTCCCCTGCTCCTCATGTGGCTTCCCNGTAATGAGGTGTCCCCTCAGTCTCCTCTTCTCCAGGCTGAACAGACCAAGTGACCTCCCCTGCTCCTCATGTGGCTTCCCCTCTAGACCCTTCTGCATCCTCAAGGCTCTCCTTTCGATGTTCTCTATTAGCTTTATATTTTTTTGCAAAAGATATATGAGAGCAGCACAGAAAACTGCACACAGGACTTGGCGTGAGGCCTTCCCAGTGCAGAGCAGAGCAGGACAATGCCCTCCCTTGCCCAGTTGGCAATGCTATGCCTGATGTCCCCCAGGACATAGTTGGCCCTCCTGGCCATGTTCATGTTCATGTTCAACTCGCCATTGACCAGGACCCCCAGGTCCCTTTCCATGGCACTGCTTTCCAGCCTCTCATTCCCCAGTCTGTCTGTACATCCAGGGTTGGCTAGTCCCAGGTGCAGAATCCAGCGCTTGCCCTTGTTGAGCTTCATGTGGTTGGTATCTGTGGATACTGAAAAACTGCTAAGAAGAGAGATTTTCCATCTCCTTGCACTAATTCTGTGAGAATTTTCCTTTGCTATGCAAGCTATGTAAACAGTAAGATAGGTTTTTGTAAATAACCTTCAGCTCTGTGTTTTTTGTTAAGTTATATGGGAGAAATAATCTGAAGTGAATGCCTGGTGCTTCAGGCTATCACCTCAGGACAGGTGTGGACACTGTCCAATGGTTTTTTGGAACTAGGATATATAAATGATATTGTAAAATTAACAAATAATTCATTCTCTGGCTGGATTGCTGTGCTGCTACATTCTTTGGTCCCTCCTAACTCTACCAACAGGAATGAACAAGAAAGGTGTGATATTTTCCATTATGTATTACGTAGAAATTGAGTTACTTATTTCCATGTTGCATGGTGCAACGCCAGGTGCTCACCAAAACTGATCTGTCACTTCCTTCCTCAGCGGTCAGGGGACAGAACACATAGCAAAAGGCTCATGGTATGAGATAAGAACAGGAAGCAATCACTCACCAGTTACCATCAGGGGCAAAACAGATTCAACTTGGGGAAGTTTAAGTTACTGCAAATCAAATAAAGAGAAAAAACAATTTAAAACACCTTCCTTCCACCCCTTGCTTCTCCCTAGGCTCAACTTCACTAATGGTTTCCTCACTTCCAAGCCCAGAGGCACAGGGGAACAGGGAAATTGAGGTTTTGAATTTTGAGACTTCTTGAAAGAGTTTTGGTCCCCAATCTCTATTTTTTTTTTTAAACACATGCATATCTATATATATAAAAAGATGATTTTAGTAAAACGTCTCACCACTCAAGGATATATTCTGTGTTCCCAGGCCTGAAATCAACTACATACCAAACTACAGCATTGTGAAAGGGCTCCCTGAGAAAAAAAAAGGGAAGGACTGAGAAGTGAAAATCCCCAGAAACTGGATTGTATGGCACTTTATGTCCAAGGCATCAGATGCATCCTGGAGCACTGTACTACACTAAATCAACTTACATCCAAAGCATCTCTAGGAAACCCTAAGAAGAGGAGTTCTGAGGAGCTCTGCTAGAACAGCAATTTGTTAAATGCTCAAAATAATTCCTTATACAGAATTGTAGAACTGTCAAATATTGCAGTCTTTCAGCAAAATATGATTCTTCTTACAGCCCTTGATGCATGTAATTATCTAGGGTATTAGCTGCTTTCTATGACAGAAGGTGCACCTAACAAGGATTAATTGCATTCACTGCAAACAAAATTTGGTTTGCCTCCTGGGAATGAACAGGGTTTTGCTGGTATTTTTGTTTTCTTGATCTATTCTTTTGAATAAATGCCCAATCAAAAGCCAAATTTTAAAAATTATGTAAGTTAGTTGCAGGAATGTTGGATTGACTGATAGCAATGGATTCAAAGTACAGAAACAGAATCAGAAGTCTACCAGTGTGTGTGACAGTTCTGAGAAGCAGGAAGCAGGAGCTCTGCAATGACAGTGGATCACCCTTTGTTCAGGCTGAGGTGTCACATAGTTCTTGGACACTGAAAGGAAACTGTGCAAAGGACATCTCAGTCCTCTGTAGTGTCCCCCATGCCTTAAAGGAGACTAAAACCACAGGTACTTTTCCATTTTACTCTAGTTTCTAATAACTAGATAACATATAAAAGTGAAAAAATTATCAGAAATAATAGTTGCTGTTTTTTTCTTTCACAGATCTCAAATCTAATGTTCTTAAAAAAATCTAATTTGGAGAAATAACTTGATTTATTTCAATACTAACTTGTCACTTTTGCCTGAATTAAAACTTCTTTCTAGTTACTAGCATGTAATCACAGTTTTAACACTAAAAAAATGGTATATTTATAAAATGCTGAAAACAAATAGAATTTTCTTATTTATTTAAAAGCATGACAGAAGAACTTATATCTTGTAAAATGATCCATAAGACACAACTAAATGCAGAAATTTAGCAGTACATTTGATAGGTCCATTCATAACTCAACTTTCTTTGAATCTTTCTGTATCACTCTTCATCCATTTTCTTACTTGGTGTAACATATAGGCAAAATATTCAGACAGGAGAAAGCAAAATTCTTAGGAAAATGGAACTTCAATACCTTAATAATTAAGCGAATTATTAATCATACCAACAATTAAGCTAAAAGTGTATCCACTGTTAAACTAAAGCTGTTCATCTTCCCTGGCATGAGACTGACAACCATAATTCAAGTCTTAAAACCAAGTTTTGCAATCAATACAGTAGATGAAGTCAAGATAGAACTACAGCAGGACATTTTTCCGTAATTTCCAATTTCAGTGACTTCGTGTTAGAAGTTTTTAAAATGTGGTGTGGATTTGTTGATATCTCAGTTTGCAAACTATCTGTTAGCATATGACAGGCCACATTCTCATATTAGGAAAAAATCACAAGCTGAAAGGTTTTGGTAACAACCAAAAGCTCAATGCCCTCAAATCAAGCATCTCAAATGAAAGATTCTTCATGTAGTCAGGAGCTAAAGCTTTTTTCCAAGTTTTCTTTGGAGAGGCAGCACTGTGGTGGGAAAAAGGAGTTGTTAAAGAATGCCCATTAGCGCATCATACAACGTATGTTTTGCTAGGCATACATTTAATGAAGCTCACTATTTTTATAGACTCAAATATTATTTTTATTTCCCTGGTAAACATTAACACATTTGTTCAGGGGTTGGTGTCCCTGTGTTTTCCTTCCATAATTAGCTCATATCCAGTAGAAGTCTATCCTGCTTTAATGTTACATAGTTTAAAGATTTGATTACTGAAAACCTTCAAGATTTTCCCACTTGGAGAACAGCAACAGAGAATACATTCTCATTGTCTGGATCATGTTAATTCACCATCACTCTAAGAGCACAAGATATCCAGAGATGGCAGTTAATTTCCAACACCAGTTCCCCACACTACCAAACTTTACCTGGTTATACCAAGATTTGACAGCTTTCCTAGGATTATAAGAACTTTTTATATTTACAGTGGCATAGTCCTGATGTTAGCATTTCCAGATGTTAATCTTTCCAGCCTGGCCTTTATATTTGCAGTATTTGTGTCTTGTTTCAAGCAGTAGAACTGAATAGTTTTGCAAGCGCAAAAAGTAAAAGAGAAAGATGGTGATGGTGACACAGAGACATTGAAACCCTGATGTAAGGACACCAAGTAGCATTACTACAATTTCTTTGAGAAGAACAGAATGCCTCTCACTGAAGGTCCTCAAGAATATATTACACAGACATTTCATGAGGAATGCTGTAGGTATATCTGATACTTCCTTGAGGCAGCCAAATTGGATAAGTTGTTTAATCAGGTCACTTTCAGCCCTGTGATTAGATCCAACATGTTCCAAAGACATGCAAAAACACATATTCTGTAATTATGGAAACTTGTGGAATGTACTTGAAACTTGAAGAATGCAGTTTTGTAATGTTTTGTTAAAAGCCTTCTGTTGCCCAAAAATTCTTTTTATTAAAATACATTTTCAAGGAGAAAAACAGCTGAACTTTTAAAAATTATGGAGTAACCATGTGGGAGCCTATTAAAACCTATTGCAATTGTTAATATTAAAGGTAGTGGTTTGATTTCCAGGGACCTTGTCAATGAGACCAGACAAATAACCATTTTGTTAGCATTTTTTTTAATGTTTCAGTATATGAAGTGAACATTTCACATGTGTCTTGTGTGGCTGAGTATAGTCTGTGCATGACCTGAATTTGCTAATCCTGCCTAATTACTAATTCACCTGGAGTAAGATGACTTCCTAAGGACTGCTGCTGTTTGGTTTATATGTACTGCTCCATAAACAATGCTGAAAATAGAAACATAAAACTGGGATACAACTGTGCAAGTTAATGGAAATTACAGAATAAAATCATGCAGAACTCACTTTTAAAAAAGAGTAAAGTTTACCTCAAACTTCAAATCGATGTTTGATTTGTTTAACATAGAAATTTGGCTTCCTTTTATTCAGATTGCTACAATAATATTATGTAGTCATTGCTCAAATTTGCCTTCTGAATATGACACTTCAGGGTTGTGTCTGGGGGATTTTTTTCCCTTTTAATCAATCTTTGACCCCTCGAGAAGAAAAAAAAGTAACAAAACTTCATGCCTGTGCTAGTGTATTTTCTGGTCCTCTGCTTTTTCCACAGGATACAGAAACAAAGGAAAAAGCAGGACTGATGCTGGCAGGGCCCAGGCCAGGGTCCCCACCTGTGTTTTTTTTATTTCTTTTTCTTTCTTTTTCTTTCAATGACATTATTGTCTCAGACAGCAGAGGTGGTCATATGTATACATCAATAGTCTAGGCCAAAATTGCTGAAAGAATTACCACTGTATTAAAAAAAAAAAAATTTTTCTCTAAAATGAAGCCTATTCATGCAGCTTATACAGCAAGTTCTCCCATTTCTTTGGTTTTTTGTACTGGATGAAACAGCCTGATATTACAGAATATTACTTTTTAAGCAGTATTTATCTTCCTAGTATTTTCTATAAATCCCAACAAAAACACTTTGGCCAAAAAAGTTCTTTAAAAATCACTTCATCATACTCTTTCATAAGGCTTCAAGAAGATTTAGCATTGCTTTTAAGCTTTTTGAAGCTGTAAACAGCTAAGCATTTAACCTGAAAAATCTAACTCAGTTTTCAAGAGGAAACTGAGAATACTATTTTAGCTTGACAAAGTAAGAATCTATGGACATATATATGTCCCAAGTGCTTTAAAATTACAGTAACTGCTTAGAAAAGTGAGCTGTGTCAGAAAAAGATACAGTTCTTATGCTGTGTTTTCACATACATGTAGAAGCAACATCTTTAATACCATGCTTTAAGAAGGAAAAAATACAAATATTTTAGGAACTAGGGCTTTGTAAAGAACCAATAATATATCCTGAAAAAGGAAGAAAAACGATGATATTCATTGTAACAAGCATGCAAAACCCAAGGGGGAGCAGGAAAGACAAATTCTGCAATTTTATTCACCAGTGTCACGAATGACATATACTTCCATAGTGTGTTTTCAGGCATAGGATCATATCATTTCGGTTAATAGTCAAAACACAGGACCTGCACCCTATTTGTCGAGAAGCTGTGGCAATACAGTTCAGTCGCTAAGCACTCCCCAAGAAAAACTGATTTACTGAAATGCCCAATGGCTATTTTAAAGCAAAGATGAATTACTGGAGGTGCACAAACACAACACTCTCCCCTCACCTGCCCCCCCAAAAGGCTGTTTGTCTAATATGTACTGGGGCGGCCACAAAACACATGCAGACTGTGCCTCCATTAAGGGCCAAAAGCGTTTTTTTTTCAAAGACAGCTGCTTTTATACACCTCTGGTGTGTTATCATTCGTATTACGGATCCATTGGCTACTAAATTACTGCAATAGATTCACTGGCTGTATTAACTACAATATACTACCATTGGACACCTATAGCATAGGCACTCAAGCATTCAGAAAAATAGAAGATGCAGATATGGTGCTGTTTTTCTCCTTGTATTGTTTAGATTTCTTGCTTCTGTTGATACTACATTTTCAAGGGTAGAAACTAATTGTTTTTCTTCTCATGGACTTTTCTCACCAATAGAAGCTAACCATCTCCAACTTAAGATCTGTGAAGCCTTCAGACTAGCTCTCGGCCTCAACAAATATGCACCTGGGAAGTTATGTTGCCTTAGACAGAAATAAAAACAAGGGCCTTGCCTCACTTAAACAATGAGATATAATTCAGTTGTGGTGGAGTAGAGCCTGGAGGAAGAGGGTGCCAGGCAGTTCTGGTAGCTCACGCACCTCAAAACAGCCAGGTGGCGTGTCCTCCTCAATCAGCTCCACAGAAAAATAGTGGTACATGGATCAGAGTATGAAAAAATTAAAATGAAATCTGATCTGCAAAACTTTCACTGGGACGAATCCCCTGCAAGGACTCCTGACTATCCAGGACTGCTGACTATCCCAGCTCAGTCCTGAGTTTACAGTAACGAGAAGCACAAGCAATACTTCTATTCCCTCTGATGCAGTTTTTTTGCCTCACCAAAGAGTTTTTTTTCTTTCATTACAAAGAATGTTCATTAGTATTATGAAGCAAGCAAAACCATTGAAGTTTTGCAACACGTTAAGTGTCATAAGCCAAAAATACTTTCTTATACAGTTCACTGCCTTAATTTTTAAAATAATAATGCATGCTTCCAAGTATTCAGACTTTCCACGTTCGGAACACTGAGACTTGGCACATCTCAAAGCCCTTATATTTAGAGTAGTGCATTTATGAGAAATTTAATTAACACTGTTACAACATTTTATTCATCTATGGGTTTCCAGATATAAAGTGAGTGACTTAGAAGGTTTTTTTGGCCCAGACACAAAAAACAAACACATTCTACCAATAAATTATTACACCTTGGTCCTTTAACTGAGTACCAGGTAAACCAGTAAATTATTATTAGAAATAATAGACTTAAATGCACTTTGCCTACCTTAGCTATAAAAATTGATTTCTTTAAAGAACACTTGAAAAAAATTGGATTCAGTCTTTCATTGTCTTTTTTGACAGGACTAATCATGGGAGAAGGGTAAAAGACATCCAAAATAGCATCCCTTTGCTCTTAAAACAATTTTCTGCCATTAGTTTCCGCTCTTCAACCATTTTGTCCTCATCAGTCTAGATCAGGACTCTGTCCATGTTTGGGTTTTAGCAGGAGGGGGTTTCTGGGGGATGTGGAGTGTAGACAGGAGAAGAAAGCAAGAAGGAAGGCATTGTTATTAATGCAAAAAATTGAATTTCCTTATCTGAAATTGTTTCTAAGAAAAGTATATATAGAAATGTTCCAAAGTGAAAGTATTTTGCCAAAAAATTAAGTGTATTTTTTCTGTGGGTCTCAGTGCACATCCATTTACACACAAGCTTTATATGGTAGGCAGTAAGCACAAAGATTGACAGGGAACACACAAAAATTGAGACGTAGGAGTATTTTGGCAGAGAACTACAGAGAAAGATGTACAGTGATTAGGTAACAATTTTACTCAAGTGTACTGCAAGGGCAAGAGGATTTCCATTGGCTAGATGGTCCTTTTATGAAATTTCTGACTTCTGAGGCACTTTCTAAACTATTAGGCATTGCCTGCCCACACAGCAGTTCCAGCTTGGCCTCACTTAGACAGCAGAAATCCTTGCTAAAGGCAGTTCAGCTATGTACAGAGGAAAATGTAGTCTGTTATTTCTCAGTGTTTTAGGCAGCAAAGAGGAAAGTATGAAATATAGATCTGGTGAGTTCAGTTATTAATGTAATGCGTAGAGCAATGGGGAGAAAATAAAGCCCAGAGTTATAAA
Organism: Oriolus oriolus; assembly: GCA_013400235.1. Taxonomy (NCBI): domain Eukaryota; kingdom Metazoa; phylum Chordata; class Aves; order Passeriformes; family Corvidae; genus Oriolus; species Oriolus oriolus. The sequence goes on from VXBT01003019.1 coordinate 409,241, forward strand.
GTAATTATCTGATTTTTAACAAGTGTTCTTCCTGTGTGTTCCTCTCCTTAGCCCAGAGTTAGAATGACAGCTTACATTCGCAAAAGGAGAAGTAAGGAGAAATGCCAGGAAATAATTCCAGGGAGCTTCCAAAGAAGTATTGTCTTACAGTAGGAACAACTGAATCCTTAACTTCTGCTGAGTTAAAAAAAGAATTTTTATAAATTTTTTAGAAACAAGTATATTTAGTTATTTCCACCATGCACTTTCATAACCCATTTAGAAATACTGGGTTCTATTTTCTCTGGGTTTTGGTTCCTACATTAATTGAGCCTAATTCCTAGGAAAAAAAAATGCTTTCAGACAAAGTATTAAATTCAAAGCAAGTAAACAAACAAAACAAGAATCAGAGAATTTTAATCCTTAAGCACTGAATCACTATAAAACCACAAAACAAGCCTGGGCTCACAGGCCTGTGCTAAGAAAGGGAGACAGTCTGCAGTACACTTAAGAATAGGTCCAGAACCTCAAATGGACCCAACCGCTTTTCCCTCTGAATATGATTTAACTAGTTCATTTTTTTTTTACTGGCCTAAAGAAGATTTTCCACATGATTGTTTTCAATAAAGTTCAATCTAACTAAATTGAAAATAAAATCAGGGAGACATCATGCGTCAAAATAGCAGAATTTATTTAATCTGGGCTGGTAAACATTCTAGCTTCTTTCACATATCAAAATTCGGGCAAGCCTTAAAGTCAGTTTCCTTTGACCTCTGCAAATTACTCCTATTTAATGGTTTGTTTTTGTATACCAGAACCAGTGAAAGAACTGGAATGTGAAACTCTTTTGCTTTGCAGATAATTAGAACTATCAACATTTCAGCCACATTTTTTCCAATGAAAATTGCAGAGATAATTTTTCATTGGGGATGTGTTCCTTCCATTGTTTTTGTGTATAAGAAAAAAGTGAGGGTTTCTAGCTCTGCATCTTTAAAGAAAAAGGTGTAAGCATGGAAATGAAAAGAAAAAATCAGTATGAAATAAATGAGAAGTTAGCTACTCCTTTCATATAAGCTCCTTTCATCCAAGGGTATTTGACATCCTCTAGCTAATTTTGACCTATAAGTTTCCCCCTAAGAACTAAGCATTAACACCCATATTGATTTCTACCATTGCTTGGCTTCTTCTCAGGGTAAGGTATAATGTGGGATTTCTGCAGGAAAAAATGTTCCATTTCTGAGTGATGGGGCAGAGGGTACCCTCAGCATTCCTCCCTACCACTGTGAGGAGTGGCTGACACTCTGGAGGGTTTTGCTGCCATCCAGAGGGATCTGAACAGGTTGGAGAAATGTGCTGACAGGAACCTCATGAAGTTTAACACACAGAAGTGCAAAGTCCTGTACCAGGAGGAACAATCCTAGCCACCAATATATGCTGGGGGATACTAGCCTGGAAAGATGTTTTGAAGAAAACGACCTAGGGGTCCTCCTGGACACCAAGTTGAACATGATCTAGCGATGTGCCCTAGCCACAAAGACCAGTGGCCTCATGGGTTTCATTAGGCATATTTCCTGTAGATCCAGGAAAGTGAACCTTCCCCTCCGCTCAGCATGGCGAGGCCACACCTGGAGTGCTGTGTCCAATTGTGGATTCCCCAGAACAAAAGAGACATGGACATATGGGAGAAAGTCCAGAGAAGGTCTGCCAAGGAGATGAAGGGATTGGAATGTCATATACGTGAGGAAAAACTGAGAGAGGTAGGGCTGTTCAGCCCAGAATAAAGGCTCAAGGGAATCTCCTCAGTGTGTGCAAATACCTGGAGGGAATGTGAAAAGAGGAGGGAGCCAGGCTCTCCTCAGTGGTGCCCAATGACAGGACTGGAGACAATGGGCACAAACTGAAACACAGCAGGTTCCCTCTGGACATCAGGAAGCAATTTTTTACTCTGAGGCGGACTGAGCACAGTCATTATTTTCTCAGGGAAATTCTGGATTCTCCCTCCACAGAAATATGAAAAAGCTGGCTGGACATGGTCCTGAGCAAGGTCTAGATGTCCCTGCTTGAACATGGTGGTTAGACTTGATGCCCTCCAGAGGTCCTTTGCAACCTCACCCATTCCGTGATTGTGATCTTCCACAGGTGCATTTCAAGGACATTTTACTTCATTCCATTCATCTCAATTTACATTTACTTGACTCACAACTCATTATCAAAGCAAAGAATAATGCTCACATAGGACAGATCAGCTACAGGCTAGCTCTTCAAGGACCTAATTCCATATCTCCTACATATTATTTGGTCAGAGAGGGTAAAATACTACCTAACTGAAAACTTGGTATTTCAAACCACTGAAACCAGCTCCCCTATATGCCAATTACGTATAAGCAAGATAGTAAGACTTACACTGCTGGCATTCTCTGCATCAGCTTCCCAGGAACATAGTCAGAATTGTTCTTGTGTCAGCAGACTTTGGATACCTGACTAAAGCTGAGCTATTCCTACCATGGAAAGGGAAAGGAGGGAGTAAAACTAACGCAGCTCTTTCTAGGGGATGCTGTTCGAGGGTGGAAGTAGAAATTGTTAGCTACTGGGTCATCGTCATTAGCACCATTTTTGTATATGTCAGTCTAACTAAGAAGACAAATTTGATCAGTATTGGTACAAACAAACTATTGCATTTTTGCTGAAATAGAGCACATCATGCAGATACTGTGTTGATTCAGGAAGCAGAGTCAATACCACAACCAGGATAAATTTACTGACAAAAACAGTTATTACCTCAGTCACTCAAGTTGCCACTGCAATTTTTAACCAGAAAGATGAATTTATACATACTAGAGTGGTGATTTGTTGTGTGGCTTTAGCATTTTCCTTGCAGGCGCTGCCATAAGCAACTGCTGACTTAGCCTACAGCTAGAGCTCAAATTAAACATGACTTTTAGAGTCAGTTTGCAATACCATGTTCTTGCTCACACTTCTCTGGGTACTGTCACAACAAGAGCAAAGCCAAGCACATTGCCAGCCTTTGTCCCATCTTCCCTTACTCTCTTCTGTATTTTAAAACTAGAGCACTGAAATCCAATTCCAAACACTGAAATAATGAAAACAGTGCTTGTTTTAGCCTGCTAATTCTGACATCCACATATAACATGGAAGCCACAAACCATATACATGTAATTTCTTTTCAGCTTTGCCCCTGAAGGCCTCTAAATGTTTACCCTAAGGTTTATACTGTGAGTTTCTCACAAAGATGTAAACAGGTATATGCATGCCAAACATTTAAGATGATTACTTTTTGTTTTCTTTTCCTAAAGCCTCAAACCATGAGATGTAGTGTCCTTCACAGTAAGAGACTCCATTTGTAGTTTCAGGTCTGTTATAGAGATTTGGAAAGAAATGTTGTATCTTCTAGGTTGGTATGATCCAGACTGGTTTTTGCCAGAAATAGCAGTAGACTTACAGACAGAGTTCTTTTTGTCTTTGTGTCAGTCTTTTTGTTCTCACAAGTTCTTTCCTATAAAGTTTGTTAGTCTACTTGCCACATGAAATATTCATTACAGTTTTAGTCTCAAACACTGACTTTCTCTTCCTTCACAATCCAAGAACAGGCACACATGCTTAGTGCGCTCCTTTTGATATGGAGTACACACAGCCTGTCTGCTTTCAAAAAGTTTGTCACTCGGGGTATGTTAAACATCTGACTGTGTTTAAGTAGGCGGTGGAAAAACTCTGCATCTTTTTACAGTTCCCTGTCCTTAAAACCTTAAGGTTTTCACAAACAATATCAGTTCTTACCAGCAAGTCAGAACCTCTATCTAGGACCCAAACATTAATCTCTAATTCAGATTTTTATCTAACTTGACAAGGCACCAGCCTTCTCTTGAGAGAAGGATACATCCAGAGAGCCCAGTGAATTTTTTCCCTCCTCCTAGGAATTTTGCTCAACATTATACCCTCTTCAGGAAAGAATATTTTTTAACTTTAAGTTTTCAGGAGACAATATCAATAGAAACTTTGAAAACATGGAAACTTGGAAAAGAAGCTATGTTGAGATTTAGCTTCCTGTTGTCAGCTGTTTTAGGCAATCAGGCAAGTAAATTATTGAACTGCAGAAAAGTATCTGTGACTTGAGCCATGTGTCTGAATGATGGAAGTCTGCCTTTTGATGAGTACAAATCAAAGAGAAATTAGGACTTTCTTTTTACTCAAAATGGTTCTTATTTTTAGTGGTTGTGGCGTTAGAATTGAATCATAAAATCATAGAATCATTTAGATTGGAAAAAAACCTATGAGATCATCAGTTCTAACCATTAACCTAACACTACGAAGTCCCCCACTAATACATGTCCCTAAGAGCCACAGCTACATGTGTTTTTAACACCTCCAGGAGTGGTGACTGTACCACCACCAGGGGCAGTCTGTTCCAATGTTGGGCAGCCCTTTTCGCGAAGAAGTTTTTTCCTGATATCCAATCTAAACCTTCCCTGGCGCAACTTGAGGTCATTTTCCCTTGTCCTGTCACTTATTATGTGGGAGAAGAAACCAACTGCCATCCTCACTGCAGCCTCCTTTCTGGTAGTTTTAGAGAGCAAGGACCTCTCTGAGCCTCCTTTGCTCCAGGCTAAGCAACCCAGGCTCCCTCAGCCACTCTTCATAAAACTTGTGCTCCAAATCCTTCAGCAGCTTCACTGTCCTTCTCTGACCGCACTCCAGCACCTCAATGTCCTTCTCGCAGTGAGGGACACAGAAGAGGACACAGGACTCAAGGTGTGGCCTCACCAGTGCTGAGTACAGGGAGATGATCACCGCCCTGGTCCTGCTGGCCACATTATTGCTGATCCAAGCCAGGATGCCATTGGCCTTCTTGGCCACCTGGGCACGCGCTGGCTCATGTTCAGCTGTTGTTGACCAACACCCCCAGGTCCTTTTCCTCTGGGAAGCTTTCCAGCCACTCTTCTCCAAACCTGTAACATTTCATGGGGCTGTTGTGACAGGACCCTGCACTTGGCCTAATTGAACATGGTACAGTTGGCCTTGGCCCATTGATCCATCCGTCCAGATCTAGATCCCTTCCCACCCTCCATCAGAACTCACTCAGCTTAGAGCTGTCTGCAAAATGACTGAGGGTACTCGATCCCCTCATCCAGATCATCAGTAAAGATATTAAAAAAGGACTAGTTAGGAGTTGCTATTAATTTTATACCATTATTCTTTTATGTGCTTCAATGTAACTTTTTCCCTAGACAAAATTTAACAAACAGCACTTTTGATTAAAAAGTATTTTTTGCCATTTTTAATATTTCAAATGTCATGGGAATTTTTACAGTGGGAATTTTTTTATTAAGATTCCTTTGTTAAAAGGCATTTGTTTTAAAAGGCTGTTGAAGTGGGGTTTTGTTGGAGAATGTTAGAAAATAGCATTTTTAACTGCTTTGAGAAGATTAGATATCTGCTTAGCCTTGGGCCATCTTTGTGTAATAACCACTTCATGGCTATACAAAATGAGCAGAGAACACAGGGAAGTCATGTTCCTAAGCACAAGGAATAGAAAGCCCCCCAAAGTTATCTGACCCCTCCTGGTCAACCAGGCACACATAGTAGGAGAGAAGAGTGTGTCTGCACACGTGTTCCTCTCATGTGTCTCCACACTGAAGGCTGAATTATGAAATCAGATAGGAGACAGTGCAGTACCCCACTAATAATAAATCAGAAGCACTGCACAGGGACAGGAGGGATATTGGTGGAGAAGGAAATAACCAAAACCAAATGGAAAGTGACAGTGATTTAGGAAGGAAACTTCTGACTGATCCAGAACTGTTTAGCACAATGTAAGTTTGCCCTTTGACAAGCTCAGTGCCTTGGCATGTAAAGTCAACAAGAAAAAATGAGAAGGAATTTCTATTATTAGTGCTTAATCTACTCCTTAAGAGTGCATCAAAGTGTGTATTTCATAGCCAGTACAAGATAAAAGCAGGCCTCTTGGACCTCTGATTATGACCAGTAGCTGGAACTGTATGTTGCTGTTCAGATAACTTGCAGTAAAACCAGTAACTCTTAGTGTTTGAATCCTCACCTGAATGTTTCAGAAGTCAGAGAGAACTGAGGTCTAGAGTAGCTGCAAGCATTGTGACAAACCATAATTTAATCTTAGAAAGAAAACAGACAATCTGTGGACATTTTACTGTTAATTTGTTTCTATAGAGAGTAATAGGAGTCTTATGGCAACTGGGTATACTTCCTGCAGGGGACACAATGCTGTCAAGTTTAAAGTGTTAACTAACTTCTTATTAAAGTTTATTCTTGAGCAATATCAAATTTTTGTGGACCTTTTGTAGGGCATCTATTATAAAGAGCACTTACAATATTTAAAACACTTTCTGGCTAAAAACTGAGATAAAATTCTAGTAAGTGACAGGTTCTGCAGCCAAAACTGATCATCTAACCAGGCTAGGTATATAAAACTTTGATCTTTCAACTCTTCCATTAGAAAAAAACCCTCTTTTTAGAGCAACACAGGACTACTCGCTGTAGATCAGATATTGTTTGTGGAAGACAGTTGAACTGAAGCCAACAAGACTGCTCAGAGCACCTGATCCTCCTTCAAGTAAACATAAAAACAGAGCAACAAGTTTAGTGCACTCCCTGAAGCTTGCTACCACTGCACAGTCCTGCTCTGGGCCAGAGAAAGAGGGAGAAACTACCTCTGTGACTCCATATTAGGGGCAGAAGCACTGCTAACAAGCAAACAGGAAGGCAGGCAGTTTAACTGACGTCCCTCAGCAGACAAAGATTAGTTAAGCAAAGCAGCAGAAGTAGAAAAGTGCTAAAACACCCAGTACAGCACCAGGCTGAGGTTTAGGCACAGGTGTCTAGTCTTCAACTTTGTACATCTTCTTCACTTGTTCTTACAGAAATATATTTTAGGCCTCTTCTCTAGTTCATTTTTTTATGGTTATAGTCAACAACAGCCAGGTCAGATAACTACTAATTACAAAGCACGAAACAAAACACCTTCCCCAGAATTTTAAACAAGAGTAACCAAGGGTTGGGAATGAACAATGAGAGAAAACCAGGGAAACATTAATACAGTTGATCAATAAAAACATTAAATTAGTAAAAATTACACTGAACATTTGCAAATTTTAGTACATGTATCCCAGGAGAAACAAACAGAACAGCTGTTTAATTGAAAATAAAATTAATGAGAAATAATTCCCTTATCCTCAAAAGCACAAGATCCCATCGTTAGTTTTGTTAGCATGTTATTATGAGTCATTATTCTGAGAAAAAGCAGAGATGAAAAGGATTTTTTTTCTTTATTATCAACCACTTGTACTTTATCACATCAATGTAACACATTAGGTGTGTCACTATTTATCTTGTTCTACAATAAGCAAGCTCCATATATTTTCAGGCTCCAGTGAGTTTTGCTGGCATGCTGTATCAAGAAGATACTTCAGAAAAATCATTCTGACTTTCCTCCATTCCTAAAATGCTCCTCATGACTCATTTTTTATGCTCACAGTTAAGTCGGGTTTCATGGGAGCTTAGAATATTTTGAGGGCAGATCCTGCTAAGGGCAGACTAACCACACAGTAAGGATAGAGGAGCACAAATCATATGAAAATCAAATACAGCTGGCTAAAAATCACTGCCTGTCAGGTAGCCACAGTAGCAGTCAGCTTTTACTGCTTTTTGCCACCCTTTTGCAAATTAAGACACGTTAATGCAAACTCTCACTGAAGTATTCTCCCTCTTAACTGCAGAAGGCAAAATTTACACGTGCGAACAGGCAGCATTAGTTTGACCCTAGGGAGCAAAATCTCAACATTTTCTCACTCCATTATGGTCAGTTTTATGCTGACAGCCAGTTTTATGCTTCCAAACTGTTTCCAGCTCCTTTCCAAACACCCTGCCATGTAGCCCTCAGGTCCTCCCTTCCCCCAGCCACTCATAGGATTATTGTGTTCCAACTCTCCCCACAGAAGTAATAACAAGCATTTTTACACTTCTTTTTCTTTGCCTTCTTTCTTAGCAGATAGAGGCCTGCTACCATTTTGGGGAATACTTTGGGGGTTTCTACATCGTGCAGCAAACCCTACTGCAGGAACCTTGAGCTCGTACCAAGTGAACTAACACTGAGACTAGGTGCAGCATTTCAACACTGCTGGCATAGTGATGCCACAGGGCACTTACCCTTGCTGAAAAGACAGGGTTTGTGTCAACCTGTCTGTTTGCAAATAAACTGTCCACATGTTATGTTGCTTTGGCAACACAATAACTAAAACATATAGGTGTTCTAGCATTCTATAACCTACTGCAGCCGTGGATAGGGCTGAGGAGATATGTCCTATATGTTGATGGTCTAAGGAAAATGTCATGACATCTAAATGCATAACTTCTGGAGAAATTTATTCTGTATTTTCAAAAATGAATAGAGACATAGCCAGTTCATGAGGAGTAGAAACTTAGCTGGAAAGTCAGAGCAAATAATTTTACCCTTACAGACTTTAATGAGACATCATGAGGAGCGCAGCATATTTTGTCTCTGAAGAAAGAGGCTAAACATGAGACTGCTCCCTTTACAGTGGTCAGTTCCTATGAATGAGCTGTTAGATTGTCTGTAGGATTACTTTGTAGCACTCAGGCTGGAGGAACAAGACCAATAGTCTCAAAAGTAGTAAAGGAATGTGAACACTTCCTGTATGCATCATAACAGATGTGGAGCTTAAAAAATTGTAACTTGTAGGACTGATGAAATTTCAGATATAACCAGAGGTGTAATCTGGGTGGGTCTGAGCCCTCCAAGGGAGAACAGCAGTATAGGAGCTGACTTTGCATCCTTGTCCCTCTGTTTACTGGCCATAATCACTCTCTGCTGCAGGACATACCAAAAAAAACCCCCGAGTTTTGTCCAAGGTATTGTCTCACAATCCACTCAGCTTTTGTTTTTTTAGGGCTAGTTTCCAGGTGCCCTTAGTCTACTGGAGGCAGTGCCAAATGAGCCTTTTCTTGTATTGTGACATCTGTTTGTCAGGCACTCAGCATCTGAATTCGGTATTTCCTGAAGAACTATGCTTTGGGGCTTATCTAAAAGTCTGCAGGTGCTGCTTTTGATCAAGAAATGGGTTTGGACAGATGAGGCTCACAGCCAGTTGTCCTTGCTTATCAACCAAATTTAAGCATCTCTGCCATTAATAAAAATGTTTCCTTGTTAAATGAAACAGGGGGGCAGAGGGAACTGTGCCTCTTACCCATTCAGCAAATCCTGAGGAACCAGCATGCAGCTCCCTGACCCTGTGCTATCCAGCTTCTAAATGCAAGGCCTGGGGTGCAAGCCCAAATTCACACAGCCCAAGCTTCATGTCACCTTCAATACAGTGTTCCCTCCTTAGCCAGACACTTCTGAGGATCCAGAGCCAGACCATGGGGAACATGAGCTGTGGAACACAGAGAGGGAATACCAGCAGTATTTCCAGCCTCTGACACTACTGTAATCACCTTTTTCTCAAAGCATTTTAGGCTGGTGATCCATTTTACAAGCTGTTTCTTTACTACTTGCACATAAAATAATCTCTTTTCTGTCACTACCAACTGAGATGTACACAAGTTGAGTAATTTGGGGCTGTCTTTTGCACATAGTGTCTCATACTAAATGATCTGAGAGTCACTTCTAATCTCTGAGCCCAAAATGAAAAAAAAAAGTGAAAAATGGACACTTAGATCTCGTGTGTGTGTAATTCGCATGATGATTTTGTGTAATTCACATGTTTTTTTGGAGTAATGTAAAATAAATATCAATGTAAAAACCAAGTATCAATTCCTACAAACCTCTTTGTAATACTCATTATTGTCATGCTGATTGCTGATTTCGTCCTCTCATTTTCCTGGGCTTCCAGCTGTATTGGATGCATTTGAATATCACCAAGAATTAGTAATCATAACACAGCAGGCCCTTTTGAACTGGACATGGATCAGGTGCATCACAAAGGGCGATGTGGCTGCTTCCATTCGTCTTCTAACATGGCATGCAACTGCTTCTTCCAAAAAACGACTCTGAAAACTACTGCAGTAAGTGGTATATGGTCCAAAAATACCACTGAAACCCTGTAGATTAATTGTGTGTTCAGGTTATGAGACTTTAACCTTTAGATACAGATATTTCAAAATCCTAGAAAAATTATTCAACAGCATGAATAGTTACTGGTCCTGAGAAGGGGCTGGAGAAGGCATTCAAAATGCTCAGGAACACAGAGCTGAGAGTGGCTGAGGTCATGTTGCAATCATGGAATCCATAGAATATTGGTGAAATCACTTTTAAAACCCCCAAATTTCTGCACTTAAAACAGTTCTGAATCTACAGGTACAGGAATGAGATATACCAGCCTGCACATGCAGCTCCACATGATCAGAACACCTATTCAGAAGCTCCGAATATCAGTCCCCTCAAGTGGTCCTGAAGTTTCATGTGGTTTTCTCAGTCTTTGTCTGGTGATTCTAAAGAAAATTTTGAAGAGTAGTATCATATTTCTGTTTCAAACGTGTCCTGTGGGTCCTTAAACTGTCTGAATAAATACAATAAAATTGGAAACATTTAAAATAAAAAAAATAGGTGAAACCTCCAATCCATAAGTCACCTGACTGACCATTCCAGGAAATCCCATTTAAGACATGTTTCTGAATGCTACTGAGTATTTGTTGCTAGACAGGTTCTTTCTTTCCAAGGCAAGACTGATTGATTTTTTATTTTAGTCTATTTTCTAGGTAATAGCTGCATTTGAAATGCTATGCTCATCATTATGCCTTGGGCTGTAAGAGACACTCAACATTATCCAAGCAATAAGAAACAATCAAGAGTCAGTGACCTGATAAGAAAATAGCAGAAGGAGAAGGAGAAGGCCATTTTTACAAATCACACTACACAATGTAGTGTTAGAGTTCTGACTGCCAGGACTTGGTCAAATAAAAACTACAGCTGCAAAATAAAACAGAAGGGTCAGGGGTGGAGGGGAGATGAACGCAGCCCAGAGCAGAACCTATCCCAGAGCGAAAGCCAAGCAGAGCAAACCCCTGGTTAAGCTTAATAACATGAGATTGTGGGTGCAATCAAATTTTAAAGTGAGCAGCTCAAACTGTTGTGAGAGAGAGGGTAGAAGACCATTTAACAGCTTTTCTTAAAATAGGGCAAAGAAGCACCATTGAAAGGGCTTGACTAGAAGAATGAAATAATCTGCAGTAACAAATGACAAAGATATGGAAATTTAGACAATTAACAGCCTCATCATCTGCCAGGAGGAGGTGCAGAGGCAGTGAGAGCACTGCTATGTCCATAATGCCTGCATCACCTTAGGAGTTTCTGAGGAATGTGAGATGTGATAGCATATGCTGCTCCAAGAAGATTGCATATGAGGCACACAATTATCAACACTTAAAATGCCTTTAATTTTCCTTACTGACGTGGTGATGATCCTAGAGTTTTTGCCTAACTGATCTACCTTACCACAGCTAGGCAGGGTGTTGACTTTAGCCAGCACTCCGCTACGATATTATCGGTTACTAAAAAACAACATATTGGTGGAATGAAAATTTGCGTTTTTGGCTTGTGAAAGATACATTTCAAAGTTTAACCCAGACTAAAAAATGGGTTGAAAAATGTACCAAGCAGTTAAACTACTCTGAATTTAATTAGAAAGACACTGAGTTTTTTGATATGCAGAAGCTTTAAAATTTGTCATCCTGATTTATAACAGGAAAGGAGATTTAAAAAATATAAAATTTTAATGGAGGACAAGAAATGGTTTTTCTTGAGTGTTGCAGGAAAGACTCAAAGACTGAAATAATGTTGGGACTGTACTGCCAAAGAGGCTTTTGGACTGAGGCTTTTGACAACAGGCAGATATACTTCAGCACAAAAGAGATTTAAAAAAAAAACAACAAAAAAAAAAAGCAGAAGGGACCACTTTGATGGTCCCTTGTCATATATTTCCTCTTTCGATGAAATAATGAGACCTTCTCTTCTGTTATTTCCCACTGTTTCTCTCTTGCTGTCTCTCTAAGTCAGTAATTTCAGAAGGCACAGATGTTCTCCATGTCCACAGCACAATGCCATCTACAGGTCACTGCTGATGTCGGTGGATTCTGCGCATCCCTGCAAGTTCCATATGTGCGACCTAGAAGCTCATTAATGACTACACAAATAACATGCATTCTGAATAAATAACATGCATTCGTGTACTGACTTACATAAAAATAAATAAAAAATATTAAAAAATGTCCCATTTTGATTGAAAATTGTATGGGAAAGGCTGGAGAAAACTGCATTATTTCACTTATGTCCCAGTCAGCCTAGGCAAGTCTCCTCCTATTTGTGTGTTAAATATTTTCCATTACAGAAATACAATCAAACAGAAAATTATAATTAATTCTGAACGCACATCTGGATCCACTTGGAAAAAAAGAAAATGCTATGGTGCCAAGCAACACAGATAATCTTCTTAAAGGAGCCATCCGTTTGATTTCATTGTCGCTGTGGTGGCACCATATTCCAACGCGAAGGCCAGAAAAAACAGCTCCCTCTGGGGTACAGAAGGGGCAGCGAGCGCACAGCGTGTGCTGACATGGGTGCAGAGCTCAGGCATTTATCACTAGCCATTTCCAGTGGCCCTGCACTGCTGCGGTAGAATCACACACAGAAGTGCCACCCGCCTTTCCTTCCTAGAGTGAAGGGCTCCAGGATGGTTCTGCAATGTTAGAGACAGTATTTCTGACAAGATATTTCTAGCTTCAACATTCAAGCTGTCAAGGCTGTTGTCAGTTCAAAGCAGGCTTTCTTTCCTCTGAAGTCATTACATAACCACCAGTTTTGTTTTCCACGTTTGCCAGAAGCTGCCCACATGAAAACAATTCATTGGAGGATAGAGCAGGTAAAATACCGAGGTCTGGCTTTTTATTTTCATTTCTACCTCTTCTCTTTCTTTCCTTCCCCATATGTAGGTGACGAAAAGGACAGTTATCATTAGATTTGTGATTATATGTCTCACATTTAACTTCAAGTACAGTAATGTAATAAAATTTTGATTCATAACAAAGTAGAAAGAAGAGAACCATAATTCAGAAGCTGAGTGAAACTTGTTGATTAAAACATGCAAAAGCACTTAATCATACACCAGAATCACAAGAAATATAATGATGTTTGTTTAAAATTTTCACTTAATTTGTGATCATTTGGAAATATATTTGGCACTTCAAAAAAAACAGATTGCAAAGTAAATCCCTGCTCAAAAAATAAACAAATCTAAGGCCCTTTAATTATGCAGTTGAGATAGTGGTATGGATATCCCACCTATGCGGAGCTCTACTGATCTTCATTTTGAAAAGGGAGAGTTTGTAGTGAGGAAGAGGGTAAAACCACAGCTTTGCATTAAATAACTGATATCTGCTTTAGCCCTACAGGATCTCTATATATCAGAATTCACACAAGCTCATACTAAAGCTTTGCAAGTGGAAGGGCTCAAAATTATTACGATCAGTACAAGAAAGAAAAAAGCTGTATGAGAAGCATTTTCAGTTCAGCATTTGTATTACTGCCAAAAAAAAAAGAAAAAAAAAAAAGGGAAAGATCCCTCAGTATGCTAGATATCTTTGTCTAAAAGCCAAATGTAAGCTTTTTCAGGTCCATACAGAGTCATATTATAAATGAACTACATCGAACTGCAGACCTTTAACACTCAGGGAACTCCAATCTCCTTAATAGAACAACAGAGATTTCATGTCAGGTTTTTCTTGTATTATAATTCCCCAGGACAGAATATATATACAGAATTGAGTAACATAGGGCCCTGTAAGATATTACAATAAGTATGAGTCATCTCAAAAGAGGGGTAAGGAAACCTCTCACTGGGCTCCATGGCAGAGTCTGATAAAGCTGAAACACATGAATTGTCTTCCTAGTTAGGAGCTGCAACATACAGCACAGGATGTCTTACACCAGATGTCACTGTATCATGCATGATGAATATCACATCTTCATTACAGACTTGCCCTGATAAAATCTGTATATATGGTGTTGCAGCAAAAAACATCATCTAACATTCAGTAAATCCATTTCCCTATGTTCTGATTAGCAAAGCATTTTTTTCTAATATCTAAAGGAACTGCTACCATCCTTTTTTCTTCACAGCTGTGCAAGATAGCATTGCCTCTTAAAATGGCATGCAAACTGAAAATGAGAAGCTGGGTGTGTCAGGGTTATTTCTATTTTGACTTAGAGAAATATAATGTTGCATCCTCCTTTCTTTCCCTATTCTTCTGCCTTTCACAGGAGGAAAGACATACAGTTACACACCCGAAAATGGACACACATTCTCCATTTACAAAGGGCTTAATTTAGTCTTTGAGTATGCACAGAAATCCTCCCTGCAGCAAAGTGATGTCAGACTGTGTGTACCCCTGCAGTATATGGAAATCCTGGTTGCCATGAGAACCAGACTGCTTCATTGCTGAGGTTTCTGCACACTGCTAGGAAGACATGCCTCCATTTTGCCACATTGAAGCAGCTCAGCTGCAGGATGCCCGGTGCCAGGATGCCCTGACACTGCTACACTCTGGCCAGCAGTCCTTAATTATCTCCAGCTCCGCCACTGAAATGAATCTCTAAAAGTGTCAGATAATCAGGATTACATTTCTGAAGCAACATCCTTCCTAAATATATTTCTTCCCTCTTCTGCCTGCCACTCTGGAAAAATAAAATATAATAGGAAGCTACTTGGACTTGAGGCAGTACTAAAACCCACAATATTTTATTGTATTAAGAAAGAAATCGAAGCTACACCATCACAGTGAGATCTCAGGGGATCTCTCAGATTTATGTCTCCAAGCAGCCATTTTTCCAAATGCTGCTGCATGCACATACTGCCCTCCTGAATGCAATTAAAGCAAATACTCCTGTGATAACTGAACTTTATGCTCCCAAACTGAAGGAAAAAGTTGTTTCTTTTTTTTTTTTTTTTTTTTTTTTGTGCTAGGGACACAAAATGAGCTTCTTCAGATACAGAAGTGCGTGAAATGGATCATTTAAAAAGGAAAATGCTGTATTTTTTTTCTCTTCAAATATCATCTCTAGAAAAATCATCAAGCCACTGAACTGTATAAAACTCTTAAGCTGCAATGAATGAAAAATCTTCATCACATTCTATACTTAAGAGAAGTATAATATGGCAACAGGTAAACTAGTGCTCATTAGAGGAAAAGGCTGTAAGGGAAAAAGCTTTGCATATTCCTGCTGTCTAACACAGAACTAACCAAGTGGACAATCAAAATTAAATCAAAGAATAATGATTTAAGTGCTATGTATTGATCTAAGCCACAAAATTCCACATCTAAATGGCCTGATCTCAACACTTAACTTTCCTTTTTAGCATTTGAGAGCCACAGGAAACTCTTCTCTGTTTCACAGATATCTAGGAACTCACGTCTGCCATTGCAGCTCCATTAACCTGCAAGTATCCGCTCTCTCTTTTCTCTGAGGAATCTAAACAATTATCAGTTGTATTAAACTTAAGTCACCTGTTTTTAACTTTTGCTTTACTTGCATCTTTTGGCTTCTCTGCTGGACACAATGTAGGCTTCTGTGCCTGAGGTGTTGGCAATTTTTTCTAACTGTATCATCTAACCTAGAAAAAGGTATTATCTCACTCTTATAAACCTGGCAATTGATTATAAATAAATTTTAAAATCTTTTATCCGTACATTATGAGAGGATGAATACAAAAGAGCCGTGAGCATTGTTGATTCAGGACTACTTCTTGAATTTGAATGAATGGCACAGCAAATTCTTTTCCTGTTTGCCCAGTGTTGCTTGACACAGAGCGGCACATTTCTGTAATCAACCAGTAGAGGACAGTGCTGAATATACACACCAGCAAGCCCATTACTCATATTTTATATATGAAGCAACTTCTCAGTATGAAGTGGTGCGTTTCTTGCCATCTCAAAAGCCAGTTCACATTTATGAAATCAATGCAGGACAAAAAAATACAGATTACAAAGAATCTTCATAAAAAGTGTAAACAATTATGCTTCATGTATGTGGAGTGTGTATCTTATTTATGCAGAACACTACTTGGGTCCCATTCAAAGACCTTGACTTGGTCCTTATACAAAAGGCTTCAAAGCTTTTCCTAAACAAAAGACAGACCTACACTGCAAAACCAAAAAGCATTCTGCTTATGTTAGGAATGCAGGACAGGACCCTCAGTGTAATTATTTCTGTTCTTTAATGTAATCCAGAGTCCAAGAAGCCAGTGAAGTTACACAAAAGTTCACAGAGTTTTAGCCTGCATCAGGAGCAATTGCACCACCCACTCTTTGAAGAACAAGTTATAAAAGAACACAGATCTAATAACTTTTCATGTTTTCAGAAAAAAAATCTATAGTTGCTTTATCTATCTACCTCAATTCCAACTCCGTAAACTTTCAGTGAAAGCCATCAGGATTTTTTCTGCAGGTACATTTCTACCTAAATGCCCTGGACTGCCAGTTCACTTAGCTAAAGACTATGGTTGACATGTAGAAAACTTTCCTCCTTAAAAAATGAACAACAAAAAACCCCAACAAACAAAAAACCCAACTCCAAATGTAGCTGCCTGTTCCACAAACAGTGACAGAGCTATAATATTTTATTGGTACTTGCAATGGTACTTGTCTTGGCCTGATGGTTTTTGTTTTGTTTTGCCACTCCAATGGCAAGTTAAATAATATAAAAATGAGTTCATATTATTTCCCAACACAGAGCACACAGACAAGATATTTTGTGTTTTCTCTCACTCAAAAAATAGTAGCTTTGAGGACAATGCTCATAGAAGTTACGGGCTATATCAACCAGATAACTTCAATGTTTATGTAAACTTTATTGCATGAGAGAGCACAGCTCACCAATTTCCATCATATTACATTTGCAAAGTGACATTCCACAAAGTCCTGAAGAGACCTGCATGTAACAAAAAGTGTCTCCCAGGCTGCATTTTCATCATATTCATTGGCAGCAATACAAAGCACCTATTAATGGAATATGCAGAATGCTTGTTTACAGGGAGAGTTGACCAGGAGAGAATTTCTAAAGACATTCAAATAAAGAGACAAGACTTCACTCATAGGAGTATTTAGTCAACCAATCTGTTCAAGTGCTTCTCCATGCAAATATCTGGCTCATATTCTGATCTTTTAGGGCACTGAAAAATATTTGTATTCAATAAACACATGGCATAGCAAGAATTGTGATTAATATTTTGTTTTCAGGAAATGGAATATTCACCAGGTACAAAAACAAATTACCCTCTGGTTTACTTCAGCATATATTTGGATTTTGAGTCTTGCTTTAGATTGCTGTTTAATGCTTTCAAAACGTGGAGTAATAAGAGTTATAGGAACAACTATAATTGCAGGAATAGGGTTCTGAGAGCAAGCATACATCAAAGTCTAGGCATTACAGTGACTTCAGAGTGTCTCAGGTCCCAGGGGCCTTGGAATTATGTCAGAATCTAAAATTGCCTTTTAAAAAATACATGCATCTCTAGACTGCACCACTGAAAAGGTAAAGAGAGTGCAGCTAACTCAGTGGCACTAAGTGAGCTGCAGACAGTCTGAATCAATCAGTCTGGGTGTGGTGACCTACCACCAGCATCTCCCCTGCAAGTCTGGTTGCTCCAGGCGCTCCTGTCAGCAGCAGGCTCTGAACAGCTGGGTGGACTTCTCTAAGAAAAGAACAGAGCACCTAGCCACGTTAATTTGGTCCCAGTGGAGTTCAGCCATAACAGTGACTTTAAAAGGTCCATATGACCTCCAAATTAATTTGTATTAGGGCAGGTCCAAATCACTGCATGATTGCCAGTAACTTATTTTGTTCATCTAAATCAGAAGGAAGCCGTGTAATATTTGAAATCTGTTTCTTTGGCTTGCAATTTTTCATCTAGCAACATTTGACAGACAACAGTCACCAGATAATATATGCTGCGCAAAAGTTTTGCATATAGCTGCATAAACTATCCATTTATGTCTATAAACAGCTGTATAAACTGTCTATAAACTAAATATTTATGTTTTCAGATTATTGATATAAAAGGAAAAGCTCTGGCACTGATGCATAAGTCGAGGAATGGATACATTAGTTTTTCTCTGCTTTGAATTATACAATCGCATTGCTTCTATGTACAGCAAACTACCAAATGCTGTTAATATTGTCTATACATCAACCCACAATAAAAGAAAAAAAAACCCTTAAAGCTCATCTCTGTTCTTTCAGTTGACTGACCTGTGAAAGAAGGATGGGGGATGTGGAGGAGTGTGGAATTAATGCTTTAGATTTTACCCCCTTTCTCCTTTTCGCTCTACAAAGAGCAAGAGTAATTGTTTCCTGGAGTGAAAAGAAAAGATTTAGTATCTTTATACCATGAAAAAAATTCAGTGAGGCTGTTTGTGAGAAGCAGGAGGAGAGAAGGGAGCTGCCTAAATGTGAAGAAAGAGACACTTGCTCTGCCATCTGTTCCCGTGTGCTGTCACCAGGCTGCTCTGCAGCAGAAGAGGCAGCTGCTCCCTTTTCCAAGAGTTAATATGAGATATTGGGAAGAACACCCACCTTTCAACTCTGACCATGCCTACAAAGGATCACAGCAAGTAAGTTTATGGTACCCATATATTTGTGATGCAGGCTCTGGTACAATTCCTCTGACAGTGCTCTGCTGCCTCGCATAACATTAGCAAGCTGAGTTTTCCTCTCAGGAACAAATGCAAGTGGATTAGCAGTAACATACTCTGCTCAGGGGTCTGCTTCACACACATTACCCTCGCTGTGTTCTATGTCAGTGATGTTTCAGCAACCTGGTCCTAAGTTCAGGAACAAAGATTACTGAAGCGGCTGCATGAAGGAAGGACGTGAACAAAGGCCTCATTTGTTGGAAGGAAAAATAAGTAACAGTCTGGCTGCTAAATGAAAGGAAGCGAGACCAATGAGGGAAACAAAACTTAGGATACCAGCTGCTAGAGTATGAACTGGGACTAAGGTTTGCTTTTGCCATCTGCAATGTGCATTTCCTCAGCCTGTGAACTGGATCTTTGCTTTGCCAACATCTCAACGTCAAAGTGTAAAGGCACCTTTTTGTTTCTTTCATTTTTTAAAGCGTTTAAAGAAAGTTTATTTAATGCTATTCATTTAGAAGTCTTTGTCCCATCACTTTCTACCAGCTTTAGTCTCTTTGTTTTTAGTAGCTCGGATTAACTTTCCTGCAGGACTAACCAAGATTTATAAGAATCGCAAGCCTTCAGTGTCCTGCATCTGAGGCATTTCTGTCTTTCCTTATTTTATTTTTGTGAATAATTATATTTTGTTTCCCTTTGAAGACTGGATGTAAGGACACTCGTTAAAGAATAAGAAAGACTCCTTCTGCAGATCAGGCGAGCTTGCCCAGAGAAAAGATAGCATCAGAAACAATGTGATTCGAGAGTCAGGAAAACACTGCTCATTGTCAGGAACCTTGTGCTGTGTTTATGAGGCAAGGTTTTGAAAGCCAGGCCAAGACAGGGCAGGACTTCAAGGGTGACTTCTGTGAGAAAACACCAGAAGCTGTGCCTTGTGCCAGACAGCCAAACTGATTGTAAAGCACTTCTTAAATAATTACACCTGGAATGTACATCCTCCTGCTTTACATCATTTCACATCTTCATCTGGTAGCCTCCTCTGCAGTGGAAATCCTAGAAAAAATGCTTCTATCAAAATACTTAAGACCAAAAACCAGTGCTTTTAAATGACACCCAAAAAACTCTTCTCCCTTCTTACGAATTCCCTGTGTCTAGCATCGAATAGCAGTGCCTTCCTCTCTCATCCAGAGCAGTGCATAAGCATATGATTAAAGATGAGCATAACCACAGCTGAAGGTCTGGAGAGGCTTTCTTTCACAAGAAATGAGTAAAGGATTAATTTATTACAATCACTTATATCAGGATGCTTTTCTGAAGCTTCCTGTCCATGGGAAGCATGAAGGCTTTTTCTTTTTCTAAGAAGAAAATGGACAGGTTTTATTTCCAAAACTCTGACAGAAGAAGGCAATAATAGCTCTATCTCTGTTTACTTATGCATAGATTGTAGTGAGAACTGTATGTGTAGAAAAATATACTTTCCATGTGAATATTCAATTCTGGATGATGATATCTGAGGCAGGGAGTTCTGTGCAAATGCAGAGAGGAATAATGTATATTAATGCAGACCTTTGACAATAATAAATGGTAACTCTTCCCATTTTCAGTCCTTAAGAAGTCATGCTCAGGGATGAAAAGTCCTGGCATCTAATGCAAAGCTTACAAATATATGCAGACACAGATAGTCTGTCACCATGGGGAATTTGCCAGCCAACATTCAGAATAGCCCAGGCTGGTTTTGTTACACCTGAAATCTGAACTCATTTTGCTTCCATGTTATTTCAAGTCAACAGGAATTTATTTAAAAATTGTTTCTGGAAAGGTGCTTATCCAAAAGACTGGAGTAATTTATATAATTGCATAAAAAGACATGCATGTTTGTGTATATTTATGCTTTATTTCTCTTTCCAAATCTTATCTCTACAAATGTAGAATCATTAGCCTACAACACTGAATCACATGTGCTGATCTGGAGTAGGGGGTTTTGGTTTTTTGTATGTTAAAACCTGGTTTGAATAGTTACTTTTTTTTCAGAAGTGTCTTACCGTCTGCAGGCAGTTGCCCAGTACTGCTGTAGTTTCTAGTCTGTGACACATACTAGCATTTGAACTGATCTCTTAGAATGCTGGTCTCAGCAATATGCATTAACTGGCACATACAAATAGTTTCTTTTTAGAAATCTGTCCATTTTACACCCCCATTTCTGTCAAGGTGAAAGCATGAGGCAAACTGAACACTTTGGTGCAGAATCAGGGATACCCTGAAATTATTTTGATACATGAAGACCAAAAACAATGCAGAAATGTAGTGAGATGCTTAGTTAGAGAATTTTTAAATTTAACATTAAACTTCCTTTCTCTTTCCTTAATGCGGGACTTCAAGTAGAATATAAGTAACTTAAAACCTCATTTTGTGATTTTTGTATATGAGTATGCTTAAACATATCTCAGGAAAATATCAGCTGTACTTGTCCTCAAGCCATAGAAGTTTTCACATATTCTCATTTTTATCACCAGTATGGTACCTCTCCTTTGCATCTGATTTACATTCTTCTGAAGATTACTCTAAGAACTGTAGCTAACTCCACTCCCAAATTTTGGTCCTTCGTACAAATGCCATTACTTTACCCAAACAATTATAACAGTGACAGTTTTTCCATATGGTCCATACCTGGAGATGATATCCTCTCACATTTCTCTCCATAACTCTGTTAATGTGCTACAGCAGACATCCAGGAATGCACTTCTTCATTTTCAGTTCCCTGATTTCATGGATGCTTTACTCCTACTGAATAACATTAACACTGTTATATACTTCTGCTTTATGTATAACTTTTGCCTCCCATCTGTATTTTTCCTACTGCATTTGCATATAACTTATGTCTACTTTATCTTACATTTTTTGTTCTGTTTCTCTCCCACCTCCAAACGCTCATCCTCCCATCTCCCATTTAACTGTTTCAGAAACCATCATGTTACTTTTCCCTGAGCATCTTTTGCTATCTCACTATCTAATCAAAGGTGACCTGCCTTTCCCTCCAGAAAGTTTCCCTTTCATTCCTCATTCTGTTAGGAAGGACGTGTTCTTTGTTTTGTGCAAAGGGTGGAGCCTGGCTTTCCAAAACAGGTGTGCAGGCTCTTCAGATGAAGCTTAGAAAGAACAAAAGGTCAAATTCAGCTGGAATGGATAAGATCTCATCTCAAACAGGAAAATTTGTTCACAAATACTTTTAAGAAAAAAGAGGGAAAAAAGGAAACACTGAGAAAAGCACCTCTAGATAACTAACTTGCCTTTATCCACTTTTTTTTTTACAAAGACAAATCTGAAAGACAAAGCAGAAAAATAAGGACTATGACATGGTGCAGTAGGCAGTGATAATACTGCTTTTAAAAGATGATGTTCATGGGGTTTTTTTAAGGATGCATTAAAAGGAAATTTAGATAAGAAAAAGAAAAAAAATATTGTATTACTAAGTATTTGCCTCTTCCAAGCAGGTGCAAGTACAAAACTTCTCAGTACAACAAAAGGAGAAAATTCTGCTGTCCCCTTCAGAGCCATTACTTTTTTCAGCTATGTCTCTCCACTGGAGAAGTTCATGCAAGAAATTCGGGTTGCTGAGGGATCAAGAAATAGTGCTTCAGTTACATGGTATCTCTATTGCTGCTTTACAGACTGTGAGGACCATTACTTTCACTACTTAAATAATGTTTACTTTAGTCATCTGCAAGCCAGGTTAAAAAATAGGGACTCCATTTTGTAGCTGTCATATTTTGCCTAGCCCAGAACAAACATAATTAAAATATTTTAAACTAAAATAATTTAAATTCATTTTAAAAAGACAACTAGATTTTGAATTATTTTAGATTCTTCCTTTAGCACCTCCAGGGAGCAGCACCTAGAGAAGTATCTCATACAACTACTGAAGAAAAGAAATTAAGGCAGGATGATAGAAAGTAACTTCTTTTATCCAGCTTTCCCAAATTTCTGAAAAATGAAACATTGAGGACTGGACACAATCCACCCTTTGCAGATTAATGTCCTCTTTAATTTAAAATATCATATTTCCATCAGCTGCTATCGATAAATTAAGACATAACTGTACTGTATATCCCTAGATCATTAGAAGAATGATGAAAGAAAATCAAATCCTTAGAAATCAATGGTATGCATTCAAATTATTGACTATCTTTTCCCACCTGAATAAAATCCAAAGTAAGATAATGCAAAATTTTGTTGCTTAAGTTACTGTACAACCCTCTTTTATACTACTATAAACTGTAGATTTACTATGTAGTACTTTGAGATAATTTCTGATCTTTAAACTACTTCACTTTATCAAATATAGAAAAAAAGGTGTTTAATTTTATTTCTTTCTTCCAGCTAATTAAAGGGATTAAATCTTGAAATTAAGTTTTCACTTCAAATTTCACTATTGACAGTATATATGCTGAGCCTGTAATATCTGCCAGCTGAGATCTTAAGATGTGCCACATAACATCTGGAATGTTAAATAAGTATTTCCACAGTATCAGGAACACATTTTAATAATTTTCTTGATCAAGATTCCAGTGGAGTCTAATGTTAACTGCAGTGATCTCTTTGCCTGTTCTTTAGAGAGCAGGTCCTGAGAGAATATATAATAAATAAATTAATTAAGCTTATATTAATTGCGCATTAATCTCACTATCTTTTCCCTCCACCATCTGTCACATGCTATGTCACAGTTAGTCAAGTCACAACTGATCAACAGAAAATAAAAATGGGATTTGAAAGGATTATAAATAATTGGATCATTTAATCATCAGTGATACTTACTGTACAAAACCTTTTTTTTTGTCTCATGCAGTTTTGTATCACATCAGCTGCTTATCCTAAAGGTGAGGCAGGAATTTCTCTGATCTATCCAAATAAAGAAATCACAGATTTTACATCTATGAAGTCTATTCTCTTAGCAGAATATAAACAACTTAAGGTAAGGGAGTTCAAATGAAACACTAAATGCCATTCATTTCTTGGCACTGCCATGTATTGATGAAAAATTTCCATTTTTCTTGCTCTCACTTATTAAACTCTTCCTGTAAATTTTACCTGAAACAGCTCCCTTTGAGCTTCATATTCAGAATACCAAAATAATCATAGAGATAGGCAAGTTAGAATCTTGTTTGACAGGTTCCACTTGCAAGTGGTGATTCCAAACAGTTTTGGAACCTGTAGAACCTCTGAGCCTGTGCACGTTTGTAGCTGCAACTAGCTTTCTGTTTGCTGGTTATGAATATATAGTGAAGACTAAGAACAAGAAGGCTCCAAACAGACATCCTGTTAAAAATATCAGGCAGCTTTATAACACCTCCAACCTTACAAAGTCTGATGCCCTTAAAAAAATTAAAATTCCCAACACAACCTGCATAACGACTGAAGTTTGCAGCATACCTTAAAGTCAGTAGGTAATTCAATGGGATAATTCACCTCTAAAATCAGAAATTCCATCTCAATTGCCTCTGCTATAATTATATACCTAGAAGTGCTGCACAGACAGAGCGAACAAAATCAAAGAACAAATCAGCATGGATCTCAAGGACTGGTGACAAGGGCAACGACAGACAGATGCTGCAGAGGAGTGCCTGATGCACCTTGCAGCTATATAATAATGTCAAGAAGATTTATCAGTGGGCTGCACACGGAGCATGACAATAAACAATAGTAATTTCATCCTGCATGAGTTCCTGGCCTTTATGTCCCAGCCCCTTCTGCTAATCTAAGCAATGCCAGAATACGGGTTCAGGCAAAACAATTGTTTATGAATACATATAAATGTAATGCTACTGTGCATTGTTCATTTGTTGGCACTGTTCCTGGCTTGATACAGGATCACGACCACCAGCATTATCTCAGACTTCCAAGCACTGTTTTGAGGACAACACAGGCCAGAGACTGTTACACCATTTCTAGTCGGTTTTACGTAAAATAAAACTGGTTTTATTTTAAGCACACAAACAAGAGGGTTTTGTTACAAGTGCAGTACTTGGCATGGCTTTCCCTCATCTCAGTCAGGATTTGCTCAGGCTGTGTTCAACCAGACAATCTTTGACCTCTATTTCTACTCACTTATATGTAATATATGTATGATGGCCTATGAGATGAGCTTAAAAAATGCCCAAGGTCACCTACATGAACTTTAATCTTTACTAAATGAGTATGGTCTTTGTAAACAGAATTTGACAGGTTAGAATGATGATTTAGCAACATTTTAAAAAGTAACATCTTAAAAGCCATATAAGGCAGTGTTTGATTACTGCAAATGCTGCATTTAAAATTCAGGTGTTTTCTATTAATAGAAGGACCAACTCTTCACCTGTCACTTATTCACATTGACACTAGTGCTTGTTAAATGGAGCAGTGTGAATCAGCTTTTTGTATATAGAATAATATTGTTCAGACTGGAGGACAAGGGTTTGGATCCATAAATCTCATTTTGCTTCTTTGGGTTCCTTAGAAAATCCAGGGTTATGGAAATGCCACAGATATATCTCTGTCTTGATGTAAAGATTAAAATTGAAAATGGTTATTTTGATCGAGTAAAATTTTACATTTCTTTTCATTACGAGTTTACTTCTGAAGGATTAAATGCTTCCTTCTAAGTATCCTGATAGAGAGTTTTAAAATCAGAATCAGAATTGAAATACCTTTACCATAAATATTTCCTAAATTTGAAACTACAAACAAAATCAAGCAGTAATCATGGCTAAAATATGGTTACTTCATTGGAGACCTGTTTGAGAAAGAATAGTACAATCTAACTAAAATAATTTGGATTTTCTGGTTTTACCAAATTCTTATGTTTCTACCATCTATGCAGCACAACTTTTTGCTTGTTACTCACATTTATACACACAAGTCTGGACAAAACTTTTAACTATGTTGATAGATGAGCAAACTGAACAAGTATGATTGCAGAACCCAAACTGATAAAAACCCCACATTTGGGAGCATATTGAAATAATAACATTCAAGCAGAAAAATACTTTTGATGGATGAGACAGCTCTGTCTACTACAAGGAAAATGTGAATTATTCTGAGAAAATCTTTTTTACTGTTAAAGTCAGAGATTAGGCTGCAAAAATTTTAAGAGTAATGTTGATTGCATTATGGCATTCAATTAAATATGATGAAAATGGATGAGAATAATCAAATTTTACTGTGTAGTTAAAATGTTTTTCAGAGAGTCTTAATTCAAAAAATGTTCTTTAATAAGAAATTTTTAATTTGTATTTTATTTTACATTTCAAAGTCGATTTTCAATAATCAGTAAGGCAGATGACAGATTTTGTATGCAAAGGAAACACATATTTACAGATTAATAAAATAAACAGCTAGAATCAGAAAAATCCAGGCTATTAATACTTTATTATTACCTGAAACTTTCTGTCTAAAATACATTTCTTGGCCTTCAGTACAACTGAGAACACACAAATTCAATCCTCTTAATCCTTTAAAAATCCAGATTTAAAGCAGCTTAACCATTACCAGAAACTGTAAAAGTTTATTAGCAAAGCAAAAACATAGAAAAAGTATTGAATGCAAAATTACATATTTTGAATCTATGGCCATCCTCTGATGCTCACAGCTTTGCTAGAACAGCTCCACAGAACATAAGAA
Organism: Oriolus oriolus; assembly: GCA_013400235.1. NCBI lineage: Eukaryota > Metazoa > Chordata > Aves > Passeriformes > Corvidae > Oriolus > Oriolus oriolus. Next base: position 435,563 of record VXBT01003019.1, read on the forward strand.
GATAATCTAGCAGTCTTTGCCCAGCTTCTCTAAGTATTCAATTTGTGCTTCACTGGGAATACTGCATATGTTCATCCAAGATCATATGTTTTTTTTTAATAAATGCTTATTTAATTTTAAAGTATTTGTCTTTATTTAAAAGGTTATTTGTTCTCCTGTACTTAAATATTTAGATTTGTCATTGTGGTTTGGCTGGCAGAGAGACTGGGATTAAGTCCATGATGCTCTTTGTCAAAACATGCAATAGGTCAACATATAAACATATAACATGTGTGCCTGTTTGTCCCTCTGTCTACACAACACAGAGACACCAAATGCTGAGAAGAAGCTATTAGGTCTATTGATCTATGTGCTTACCAGTGAGCTCCACTGAAATCTTAAGACTTGTTTATTGTGCATCAGGTATTCCTCAGCAATTATTCACAGGAAGTCCCAAGTTTAAGTTTAAAGTAAAAAAAATCAAACTCAATCAACCAAACCAAACCAAACCAAAAAATATAGGCAAAACCAAAAAAGCAATGAACAAACCTCTCATTTGGCTCGCAGGTAAACAGTCAGTCCACAGATAGTTTGGTTCTAAAATTATTGTGGTTAGCCAGTAGCTACTGGTAGGCCATGGTGTTGTTCTTTATTTTATAATATTCAATTTAGCCCATGCTTTATTGGACATAAATGTTTTTTACCAGATTTTAAAGGAACTGACGAAGCTCATATTAATAGTAGTCCAAATAATTATAACCATGGTGCCATCAATTTTGAACTCTCTGGATGTTCAGATGGGACCAAGGATTATATTTTAGCTCAAGTCTAGTGAATTCTGTGGGAATTTTTGATCGTGCTGACTCTCTCATATGGAAATTCCAGAAACTACAACATGACACTTGTTCATCTGCTGCTTTCTGAACATAATTCAGTTGCAAAGAGAACATGATGTTCATCGCCATTTGAAAAGCAGAAAACAGGAAAAATGTTTTGCCTTACGGAGGCATAATTTTGTTAAAATAATTTGTGTGATTTCTACCAGGGGTTATTTTTAGCTCTGGCTGAAAGATCATAGCTAACACTCTTTCCCAAATGGTTCTTCCATTTCAGTAAAAATGACACAGTAGTTTCGTGATGAAAGTTGTGAGTAATTATGGAGTAAGGCAGGGTTTATTGGTGAAGTTCTTTGCTTGTTGTTTGCCTTCAGTAGAAGTTGTGCCTCCTGTGGAATGTCCCAGTATGGTCAGTCGAGTAAGATGATCAGTTTATAGCATTAAACTGCTACTTCTCTAAGTCTTGTGGCAGCTGAGAAAGAAGTGAAAGAAATGGTTTTCTGACGCTAAAGACATTTTAAAAATTAGTTCACTTCAGTTGATCTTACAAAAAAGAAATCTTAATTTTCTAACATTTTTAGAACATTTATGATTATTTTTATAGAAGCAAAATTTGAAGAAAAGAAAATTTGTTTATTTTAGAACACTTAAAAAATTTATTTCTTTTTTTAAAAATTCATAATGTGTGGAATTCCACGTGATTCCAAGATATTTGGACAACAAAAAAACTGATTTGGTGGCTTTGTATAGAAAGCATCTTCACCTTTTTTTTCTTTCCAGACTGGTTTCACAGGAATTCCTAAACAAATTCTGCTAAAAATACTCCTTAATGATTTTTTCCATATGTTTATTCTTTCTGTAGCCTAGGGGACAGAAAGAGAGTAAGGGCAGGGTCCATTCTTAGTCTAATAAAAATTGCATAAGTTCAAAGTAACTCAATATGAGCAAATGGTTTCTGTGGCTATCAGTGAAGTTACTTTGCGCTGGTATTCTTGTAACAGTATCTACAAGTTTAATGTCTCTTCAAGTGATTGATCCTTTCAGCTGACTCTGGTTCTTCTAAACAATGAACTATGACACTCAAGACTCCACAGGGAGCTAGGATTACATACCTATAACAAAGAAAAAAAAAGAAACAACAAAGGAATTAAATCTATAATGTTTGAGAAGAAATTAAAGTGTACCTAATTTTTAGAATTATGTTTTTCTGCTAGCCATTAAAATGGAAAAATAATACATAAGGATCCTTTCCTAAGAGGTGGTAAATTGAGAACTTTGTGTGGTGAACTTCTGTTCTGAAAAAATTTCAAGAAAATTAAACATTCTCACCTGTCCCCATTGCTCACAGAAATTTGTGCAGAATCAAGCTAAGTTACCTACCTAGCTCATTTAGCCTTTTGGAGCAGAATTAATTTTACTGCTCCTAGGAGTTTATATTCCACAGTACTTTCCTAGATTTCACTTTATGGCCTTCAATGGCAAACCGCAGTAAATAAAAAATCATATACAGATATAGATAATTACACACAAAAATAGCAATAAGGGGGAAAAAAAGGCTTTTTTTGACGTTGCAGTTCTTGAAGAATCCTTGGTTGGCAGCCCCTGAGTAATGAGGAAATGTCCAACTCGATAACTGTAAATTGGATTGAATCAGCTCACAGAGATGCAACATTGGAAGAAGTGCTGATTTTGGTTATTTCACAACTGCTAGATGTGTTATTATAAAGTGGAAGTTAATCAATTCTGAAAGTAATCATGGAGCACAACTGGGAAAGAAAAGCTGACATGAGCAGGGGGAGGTATCTTCTCAAATGTTGAAGAGGGACTCAGCACATTATATAATTTTTTTAAATTGTAATAGCTCATACCTTGATATAACATCTGAAACAAAAAAATAATTCCTGGTTTACTGAGGAATTAATTAGAAACATACAAGATGTTTCTCACACTTCACACCTGAGGATGGTTAGGGTAGTGGCAAACCAAAATACAGATATGCCAAAAACATTCTTGTAACTTTTAAAAGGTGCACTGAGTAGATTAAAAAAAAAAAATAGTTGATAAATTTTGAAGGCTTGAATTTCCCCTTGTCTTCCCCCAGATCTGTCATCCATGTGCTATTTATTGTCCTGGGAAGATCATCTATGTTATATGTCATAGATCCTTCTGTTGGAATTAAATGACAATTTGTGAAAGGATAAGCAAAATAGTTGTCTTGCTTATTTTCTACACAGGGTAGATTCCTGTTAGTCAGTTTTGCACCCTTATTTCCTTTAAAAAGGAAAGATGAATTTCCCAATCTTGTTCTACATTTGAAGGTTTTGTACAATATAGAACTTGAAAAAAATCATACCCTTGCTAAAACAGATATGCTGGCAAAGAGAACTTTTGGCAGTGCAGCTTACTCTATGTGGCAATTTGTTTAACTCATTCAACACAGTCAGTTTACTAGTGTAGACTACATATTTTCCTCAACCTGGCAAAGGTAGGAATACTTCATGTGCAATTGTTCTTTGTAAATGTAGAAAACCTTATCAACGGTCTGAATTTTCCCCTAACACAAACAGACACTTCTAACACAGAGACTCTTCTATGATTTTACATATGCCTCCTACACTATTAATATTTACATGCATTTTTCCTTAATTACATATTAGTGTATCCAGTGGCAGCAGTAGATAGCAAGTTCAGACCTTTACAGCAACACTCCTCCAAAGCTGAACAAACCTTCTAGGAGAGATCTATTCTTAAAGGAATTAGAAGGAAGGAAATCAACTCCAAGCCTGAACACACTTAAGCACCTGCAGAACTTAATGATGTGAGTGCTCAGTTGGAGATCAATAACAAGCATTTAGCATACAGTTAATGCATTCTTCAGTGATTGCAAGGTCAAACTTGTGTTTCCCTATTTAGGTAGGAGGAACACCTTAAAGATATGAGATAAAATGTACTTGAAGACATAATTTTCAAGTGTATGGTAATTTCTGACTACAACAAATATTACAATTGAGGAAAATATTGGTGCTTCTCTGACACTATTATCTCTAGATCAAATGTCACAATAATAACATATTTGTAAACTACTTAATGTCAGTGGAAGGCATTTTGAAATCCTATTCTGCAACAAACCTCTATTTCTTTATATGACTGTAAATCAAGTCCTGACTAATATAAACTAGCTGTATTCCTAAAGTGAAAAGAAACCCCAAACACAGCCAACCAATAAACACCAACCTCCAATTTTGCTGCTTTTCGTTGCACCTCCAAAATACTTCTCTAACACTTCCTTTAATACACTTGTAACGATACCACATTCCTACATTTCACATTTTTTTGTCCCAAGCCTTAAGCCATCCACAGAACCAGCAGCCACACAGAATGACAATTCACATGGCACAGAGCTTTCTATCTGCTTCTCTTATGAGCTTGTATAGTTCCATGAAATCTGTGTATTAGAGCAGATATTAAGAGCAAAATACCTCATTTACTTTTGCTCACATCCCTAGAGACACAACAAAAGTTCAGAACACAGACCACACTATCCCATTCTTTGCAAAAGAAAAGAAAAGAAGTAAGTGCAGTTTGTCTCTGGATAATGCAAGGAATCAGATGAAAAAAAAAAAAAAAAACCAAGAACCAAGCAGGAAGTTGAGCTGACAACAACATCTTGGTAGAAAAGAAAAATGGCAACATGCTGATTTTTGTTCTAGGGAGGCTGAGAGCTGGCTAACTTTCCCTGCACTCAGCAGGATATAATTGCAACACAGCAGAGCAAAATGAACAGCCCATCCACAAGTGACTTCAAGAACATCGCTTTTTTTTTTTTTGTGTAAGCATTATTCTACTTGACAATTCTGTACTTGGATTAAATGTATTCAGCCCTTTCACTCTTGTTTCTTTTTCCATTGCAGAACTTGAATTAAGACATCAGCTCCTACTTCATTGTTTGCCAGTACTCAAGGCAGAAATATTTCACTAGAGACAAGATGAAAAAGAGGGTTCATTAGCAAGAAACAACATCAATACTTTTTTGAACTTAAAAAAACAACCATAAAGGAGAAAGTGGGTGGTATTCATGGCATAAACAAATATATACTTAACAGAGAAACATATTTAATTGTGTGTAGTCTTAGATATATGTGTAATGTTTCTTAATTTGGAAATCTTCAGAATAACACACACAAAAAAAAGACCAGAGTAAAATGAAAAAGAGTTTTACAGAGTACATAGGGCCTAAGTTCAGACTAGACTGATTTAAGAAACTGGGGCTGCAAGAACAGGTGGAAAGCATACTAACAGAACTATGGTATGACAAAAAGGCACACACACTATCAGAATTGAAAATAGTTGTGTGTTGAGAAGCTCTGATACTGTCATTGATACACTATAAAAGAAAAATAATACTCTAAGGCTGTATCATTCAAATGCCAGAAATAATCATAATTCAGAGAAGTGTTGCACAGGACAGCATCAGAAGTGACAATTTTCTTACCTACTAATCACAGAAGTATATTTTAAAGCCCTAATCAGAGAAGTATATTTTAAAGCCCATGTGCAGGGTTGACCTTGACTGGCTGCAAGACCCAGCTAGTCTCTCACTCCCTCTTCTTTACAGAACAGGGGAAGAAAATAAGATGGAAAAGCTTGTGTTGAGATTTCCTTGAGTACTGAGCAATTTAATAAGAAAAGCAAAAGCTGCACACAGAAGCAAAGAAAAAAGATGAATTTATTCACTACTTTCCACCAGCAGGCAGATGTCCAGCCATTTCCAGGAATGCAGGACCTCGGTACACATTGTGTGCACACGCTAGGGTAGCCAAAGTGATAACCACTTTCTCTTCCTTTCCCTCAGCTTTCTTTGCATGGTAATGTAGGGAATGTTCCTTTAGTCAGTTTCTGCCAGATGTGCTGGCTGTGGACCCTCCCAGCTCCTAGCCCACCCCCAGCCCACTGGCCTCTGGGTGGAAAGGGGTTGGAAAGAAAGCTTTGACATGGTGCAATCACTGCTCAGCAGTAGCCAAAGCGCTGCGTGTTACCAAACACCATCCTAGGCACAAAAGCAAAGCACGGAACTATACGCGCTGCTATGATGAAAATTAACTCCACCAAAGCCAGACAGACAATGTTAATCCCAGGAGCACACATGTGGACAGTGAGACAGCATAATCCAAGGTTTTAAAGGAGATAGATGTAATTGGTGTTGACTAGCATTGTGCTGATATGCATATGCATATATGCATACTGTGCTCAGATGCATACAACAAATTTATAATGCAGTTGTCAAGAAGAAGCAAGAAAAGGTACCTCCCTGTATTCCTTCTTTCTGCCTTGTCACGAAGAACTTGCTTGGACTGGAGATATTAAGAGCTATCTCACTGCTTCTGCTCTTTTGCACAGGAATCACAGCTGTGACAGGCTCGCTCAAGGTCATCAAAACGGAAACGATCCTTTCTTAGTAAAACATGTCCTATGTAAAGATTCAGAAAAATATTCAGCACATTCATTTTTTATAGGTGTACCTGCAGCTGGAAGGAATATGCTAAAGATCAAAAGACATGGGCAACAAAGATGTCCAAGGTGAATATGATACAAAAGATAATGTAGTACGTTGAGTATGTTGATTTTTTCCCCTCTTGCTTTCAAAGTAAGCTGCCTTCAGGCTTAATTCTTATGTATCAAAGGAAACAAACATAACAGAAAATGTTTTAGGGAGAATTTTCACTCTAGAAGGTGTTATAAGGTGCTTGTTTGAAGCTCTGATTGAAAGGTTTTTTTCAAACCAAGTTTATTTCAGGCTTGAAATGAACATGGAAATGTTTACCACACTGGTTTATCTTCTTGAAAATGGACGTAGCTGTCTCCTTCCCTATCTTCAGATCTTTGTGGTCTGGGGACTGTGAGTGAGTCTGGGCCATTCTAGCACCTCCGCTTCTCAAGATCTCTCTTGGTCTTTGATAGACACTTTGGGAGATAAATAGAAGTCCACTAATCTCAGCATTGGAAAAGGAACGCCTGTGAAGCCAGTTCAACATTTTTGTATAAGTTCCGAGGACCCTTCTGCTCTGTTCTTGTAGAAGTGTTTTTCTTTCCTTTTCAGAGTTTCTTTCCTATATCTGTGCAAGCAATTGCTAAGAAACCCAATCATTTAGGAGCTGATTTTCAACAGCTCCACAAACCCTTGATCTCAACCACTCCTGTAGAATTACATGTATACAATTCATCTAGTTCATTGCCAGACACTGGTTTCCAGCCTCTTCCAGAGGATGCTTTTGGTCAGGCCAGTCTCTGAATATGGCAAATGCCCCTGCTCACCAAAGGAACTGCATAAATGAGCCTTCCCTGTCCCTTACAACTGAGTGCCTCTTATTGTATTTTCAGAAATGAGACAGGGTAGATAAACAGGGCTGCCCGTTCCTCTGGATATGACAGGTGATTCTAACCCTTTACAAGATATTTTCTCATCTATGTCCTCTTAGACATAAGAAGAATGTGTGGGAACTTATCTCGTGCTCCCTGTTTTTCCAAGAGTCCAGCTGTCATTGCCAGGTAGATCCAAATGAACAATACAATGCATTCTTCCACCTGCCCCTCAAACTTGAGATGACTATCCATTAATATCTGCATAGGTAACTTAGTATTTCCCTGCAAAAATCCACCTACTCTCCTATCCAGAAAACTGGGTGGGAAAAAAGAAAAAAAGCTGATAACAAGGTCACTTATGCACTGTTGGAGCACCACAGTCTGCTTTATCTCACCCCTAACTTTGATGTCTTCTCTTCTTTTCCATCAGTTCTTGCTTCTTTTACTTTACAAATCATTTGAGGTGAATCTGCAGCTTTGTTGTTGCGTTCATTTAGTTCGCAGTGTAGTGGCATCTTGGTGCACACAAAGGATTTACAGAGGAAACAGAAATACAGAATTCTTATGCAATAATTTTCTAGAAAGTCCTCAGAGGCATAATTACACACTTTTAGGAACAAAGCAGTAGTGGAGGAAGGGTCACAGTGGAAGGTCTTGTACTTCACCCTGGCTGCCAAAAGTGTTCATAGAAAGTTTATAACAAATGGCACTGAGGACATAGTCTAGTTTTTTTTTTAAAAAAAAGGTTTTCAAGCAGACTGCAAGTAGAATTAGACTGTAAAACCTCTATTACCCATTACAGTGTTTGTGTACTCTCCTCACAAATTATAAAGTAACAGTGTCAATAAAGAGAAATCAGGTAAGTCTACAGCCTCTCCCATTTCTCAGTTAGTGTTTTTTTGTGTGCTTCAGCTTTCAAAAGTGTATTCATTTTTAATTCTAGTAACAGTTTCTAATTTACAATCTTATTACAAATACTCTGCTAGTTATTTTTGATCTTGACTAATTTAAGTCTGTGTGATTCTGAGCCTTTTTCCCCACCTTCAGTTCCTTTAGAATGTTTTTTCTAAGCTTTCCAGCTCTGCAAGCATGGCAAATGTTGGTGTTTTCTCTTTGCATAATGAGGGGAAAGAGAGATGACTAGCGTGGTATAAACTGAAAGAATTACAAACATCTTATTAGCTAGGCTGCAAATACACAAGGCATGCCAAGAGAACAAGCTGGAGAGTGAAGCAATCTGGGCTAACAAAATGTGTCTCTCCTTTTCACATTTTACCTTGAGTAAGAGGAAAAGTAAACAGGGAATTATTGAGCAGAAATTGGAGTAAACTAAGCAGTTTCAATATTTTATAAACATGAATTGCATTTATGTTTGTAAACAGTTAGAGTCAAAGACTTTTTTTGCTTAAAAAAGGGCCAGTAACAGCTCCCTGAGAATTAAACAGGTTTTGTGCTATCCTTCTGTATGAGATTTGCATTAAATTAGTAAGTACTGAGACCAGCAAAAAAACCTTGCTGATAGTTATGGTGATATGTCTGAATTACTTGTAAACACCAGAATTGTGCATATTCATCAGTTTTTTAGAAAAGGAGCCATCAGTTTACCTGTTTTTAAATCTACAAAGCCTCCATACCAGAATCTAACACAGAACATCATGGAAGGAATTTTTCTGTTGAATTATAAAAAATATTCAAAAGGTTAATTCCTGAATATTTAGCACACTATAAAGGTATTGTATCAAGAGACTGATTGGGGATCACAGAACAAGATTTATTCTGAAAATGCTTTAAAGCTTATTTTTACCTATTGAAATTTATATATATTATTGTACATGATACAGTGTGCAGTGTAAAGAGCATCAGACCGTGCTTCCTTGCATATGATTGCTCTAGGTGTAAAATGGAAGAACAATAGAGAACAGCCACCCTCCTATCACCACCTCTCTATATTTCGATTCATTTAGTTCCTCTGACGGAAATATTTGCTAATTAATAAATGCTACACTGGATCACTTATCTTTGAATACCTCAGATAGTAACGCAGGCCTAATTGTATTACTATTAATTGCTACCACATGAGAAATTCCAAAAATTTTTTCTTTATTTAAAACCAAGATTCAGTCTGAGAGAATATTGAGGTAATAAGGTGCAGAGCTGTCAAGCAAATTATTTTAGTGAAACACTTTTTATAGTGAACCACTCTTTTAGTGAACCACTGAATTATACTGCAGCTACCTATTTTCATCCCTCTGTAAAATTCAAATACTTAGGTCTCTTAGCAGGTTCAAAGAATAATTTGAGTCTGGCCATAAGCCAAATAAGGTCATCACTATCAAACACAGAATTTCACTCCAATATTGCTCAGCCATGAGGCTGAAAAGGGAATTGAATCCAGAAACATAGCTACAGTATTGTTTTTGTATTCATCATTATTTTTGAATACTAAGAGACATTATTGGGAAAGTAAACAGTAAAAGTATGTGAAAGGATACACAATAACTCTTGGAAATTCACAGAAAATGTAATATTGTAAAAGAATTAAACGTTCCATTTATTGAAAAAGCTTAAAACAAGATGCAAAGAATGATTTTGTTGCCGTGCTTTCAACCACTTTACAAAACATTATTCCAGGGGATGCAAAAGTCTTTAAACCAGTAGATATGGTTACAACAGGTATCAAAAATTTGAATTTGAAAGTCACATGCAAATAAGAATTTCAAAGGTATTATTAGTATTAATATTATTATTACTATTTTTCTTTTTAGGATGACTGATTATTAACTAGTGAAAGAAATATCACATGTTTTCAAAGATTAAGTGCTTTAGGGAAAATAATACACCAAATACAAATCATTAGACTCAGTACAAGAATAACAGTGCAAAATATAGCATTTTATTCACATGATTTAGTGATTCCTGGCTTTAGGATATAAAAAGGAGTAAGATTAGCCAGTGACTAAATGTTCATGGAGTGTTTTCAACAGAAAAGTCTTTCTAAAAAGGGTCCAGAGTAAATGATTCTTCAGGGCCAGACAACAGAGATTTATTATACCAAGGCAAAAAATTTTTGAGTGTTCTAGCACAGCAAGCTTCCAGCTCTGGATCACTGCGTTAGAAGGTGTCCCTTCCCATGGTGGGGGGGGATTGGAATAGGATGTGATTTAAGGTCTCAAACCATTCTATGTCCCAAGATACTTTAAAAGAAGCTTGGTCATAGACTTCTATATGTTATATTCAGCAGTGTATTTAGATTTTTCAACATGAATTTATGTTGTTCTATTCCCCTAGAATGAACTGGAAATATGATAGAGATCTGAGGTCAATGCTAAAGTCAGGCAAAATTGTTCTTATGCTAGCCAAAATTTTTGAAGAAGGATCAATACCTTTCGCAAAGTAATTTTTGAATCACTCATTAGATGATATCTATATATTCTGTGAACAAAACACAAATTACTATCATTAAAAAGAATCTATTGATAGTGATTGTAGATGAACTGCAGGTTAGTATGTGACCAATGCAGCCAGTTTTTTTCTATGCCAATATGGGATTTACATATACCATATACAAAAATACAGTCTTAGGAAGAGAGAATCAACAAAGAATGTGTTTCTCATTTGGGTTCTGGTGTTTTGCATTCACTGTTTCAAGTCAAAATGTGGTCATGTGCTTACACAAGACTTTTATGAGAACCTTCTCTCCTGTTGTCTGTCAGTGACCTTTGCATTCAAGGCAGGAGCTTCGCCCTTACATTAGGACAGCTCCCCTCACCCAGCACCAGCGCACACACCTTTCCGTGCCATGCATGGATGCATTATTGCAGCTATGACTTCCCTCTGTTCCCTGGCATGTCAGAGCTCACATGCTGCATTCAAAAGGGAAAGGAGGAGCAAACAGGATTGCCCCACAGAACACCATTGCCAGCAAAATTCTCCTACAACAGGATAGCTAACTCTATTTAACATCTTCTTACTTTGATTTAGCAAGTAGGTATAAGACTTTATAAAAATCACACCTGCTTGTACGCCACCAGCTATCCCAGTGCCTTAGGCTTCACCTTCTTCTTCCTCAGCTCCTTTGAGCTTCAATCTCTCTGATCTCAGTTTAGATGAAGAGATTTGGTTTTTTCTTTAATATTGTACCCCTCGCAGCTGAGCCTGTTTTCATTTGCTTTTTTAAAGCTGCCTGTTTTAACACTGTATTTTCCAAATCTGTTATAGATCCTGCCGTAAGGATAGGAAGAAAAAGACGTTGTTAAAAATTCCCTCTCTTTTTACTCTTCTCCTTGTTCACCCTGTCAGATCCCTGTCTTTTCTATGACTATAGTTGTGTTACTGCTTCCTGCTGAGTTTCCAAGCTGCCCTCTCTGACACTGAGCTGATGTCTATGGTCTTAGATCCCCAAAATCAGTGTCTCTGCTTTCCTAATCCATCAGTTGTTTCAAATACCATCTCCTTCAGATCTCCACTTGTCTGTGGGTGCTCAGGACTACTCAGTAGTCAGCTGCTTTAACTATTCAACTTGAATATATACTTTGTTTCTATAATTAACACTGTAATGTTAAGATAGTTACAAGACTAGGCACATTGCTTTCTCTATAATTTTGACAAAGTAATTGGGGAAAAATAAAAGCAGTATTTATTTTTATTCCTAAATAATAATATTGTTTTTGCTAAACTCAGAACTATTGGGCAGTGGATAACAAAAGCAGCAAAAATAAGTTTAAACACTAATTTCTTCTTGGTTCCCAATTTATAGGTAAACTATTTTTCATTAGCATGGCTCAGTCACTTCCAACACTTTCATAATTCACTTTCTAGCCCAGATGCTGGCTTCCATGATCCTGAGAAAAGCATATTCCTCTACTCCAGCAATCTCCTCCTGTTTTATCTTTTTAGATGTTTTATAAACAAGCCTCCACAAAGTATCAGCACAGAGCTTAAATAATTGTCCTTCTTCAAGAACTAAATAAATGCAAAGACACACCTAATTGGATCTAGATTTGTCAGAGGCATAGGGCAGCTCACACCTTCTTCAAAGTGCTGGGTGCAGAACACACAGGATTCCTGTCCCACTCACACATTTAGAGTAAGGCTGATACACATTGCAGTTGTAGGCATCTCAGTTGGATATGTTCAGTGAAGTTAAAATTTTACCTTTCATTTAGAAAAAGATACAATTTGAAAGAAAAAATATTATAAAGCTTCATTCTTGCTTTCTTTTTTTTCACTTGCCTCACATATTGAGCTTGAAGACAGACAGTTTATGTCTCCTCTCTGTATCTTCTTTTTTCCACTGATGCCTAGCTTAAATTTTCATTTGGCAAAGCATTTAGATTGCTACTTCCATCTCATTATGATATTGATTTGGACAATAGAAGTTAACTTCACCAGGCACTGAAACATTAGGCTTCTATTTAGGAGATAATACTACAGCAGCAAAGATAACTTCGTGGTTGAGTAACTCAGCAATGGTTTAAAAGATCTCAATTCTGTTTCTAGCTCTGCCACAGCCTTAATATATAATGGTGCACTGTATGTCTCTGAGCTAGATATCTATACCTCAGCTGCACACGTGATTAACTTGCAGTTTGGATAATTTCCCTGAGTTTTTTGAAGCACACACATGTATAACATTAGTCAAAACAAGTTTGAGAGATCTGGATAAGAATTTCCTTGGTATATAGCACATGGGGATAAAGATCCCATTGCAGCTGATATGTACTACCATATTTGTAAATATATGTACTACTTTGATCTCAATGCTGTGTTAATAAATGTCGGTTGTTTGTTTAACATCAATGCTAAAAGGACGCATTTAACAGTACACCAAATCAAAAATAAAAAATCTGAAGGCTCCACATCTCTCCAGTGCCTCGCTATCCTTATGATCAAAACATTTGCCTTTATGTTTTCTTGAATGCTGTTTCAGTGCTCTACGTTTTGTCCTGACATTCCTGTGTACAGAGAAACTTTTATTCTTTTCCTCTCTACTACACGCTTTCACATTCCACTTCCTTCAAACCTTAAGCATGTTTAAGTTTTATCCACCTCGTGACAAACTACTGAGCTGGGCACACATTTAATTCTTTACAATACTTGTGGGTTAATCCAAACTTATTCTTAGACAGAAAAAACATCACCACCACCATCATCACCAAAAAAAAAATACAACCATACTAAAGACTTGTCAAAAAAACCCCAAAAAACAAAAAAAACCCCAAAAAAAACAAAACCAGAAGACCTTTGTAGATCTAGTAATGTATTTCTATTCATTATTAAAATATATTTATATGTAATCAGGTATTGCTATTGCCAAAAGCAATTATATTTTGAAGACATTTGTGTCTTGATAAAGCTGCTCTTCAGACTCTACAATGCTGATCTAAAGTGGATCTCTTTTCTCATTTTGGATTTACTATTGTCAATATGACCTTTGGGATTTACTTTTATTTTTCCAGCATTTCATTCTGGTGAAAGAAAGCACAGAGAAGTTGTGATTTAGCAAATCATCATACATAAGCTAAACTGTAAGTCGTTCCAGTGAATTGCAAGTGACAAATAATACATACAACTACTTCAATGCTTAAGATTAAGCTCTCTTGCAAGTATTTTAAAAAGCAGAAGTGATTAGTCTTCAGCTTGGTTTCCTAGTTAAATATCTTGACACATTGATTTAAAAATCAGTTATTTTAGGGAATTCCTCTCATTTATGCTGTGTCCACATAAACAAAATATACCATCTTAAATGCCACTTTGTGAACCTTCGAAAAGACAAGTGTGTGATTCCTCACTCAGTTAACGCAATTATCCAAACAATGTTTTATTCTATCTAGTTACACTTCTATTTGATAAAAGAATGCAATAACTATATTTATCAGTTTAATTTTCTGTAAATTAGAAGTTTCATGTCACACATGTTGAAAGTTATAAGGATATAGATACATCTGTAAGTTCAACTCTTACAAGCTTAAAAACTATTTTGTTTGTAAAGAGGCAACAAATATCTTTTTTATACTGACAAAAAAAATAGTAACCTTGATAAAAATACATAGTGGAAACATAGTTTATTGTGGCAGTAACATACTTAATGTATGTTATTCAGCATATTATTATATGGGTGGGGAAGATACTGCGAGGCAAGCATATCAATAACTAACGTAGTTAATGAAAGCAGTATGTGTAAATCCCTCAGCCAACATTCCTCTGCAATGTTTGTGTAACAGGAAACTTTCTGATTTAGAAGATTAAATGTCCAAGAGGAATCTAAATTCATCTTCTGTCTGAGACAGAGAAGAAACACAAAGGCAAGTGAAGGACAAAATCTGGTTTGAGCTATTGCTGCTGGAGGTGGAACAGAAGTCTCTGTCAGTCATCTCCATAGTAGTGCAAATGGTCTAATCATGAAAATGCAGCAAACGATCAATAGTGAGGACCTGGAGTCAATTTATGCAAGAAGTTATCCAGTTTAGATTCAATGTATAATCATGAAATGTTAAACCTCCAACACTTATCCACAAATTGTGATTAATTGAAAATTGTTCCTACTGAATGGTATGAAACCCTTTGTCTAATACAGACCAGTTTTTCCAATGAGCTTATGTATGTTATTAATTTGAAATGCTTAAAAGGGACACCACTCTACTTCTGGTGTAGCTGTTCCAACATCAAATTGTCCAGTCAGGGGGTGAGGGAAAAATGCTATACAATCAGTCACTTCTGCAGCCAAACTAGTTATTGTTAAAACGTGATTGTCTACAGTTAGACTCATAAAGCTGTGTGATACACATTAAAGTACAGGCTGAATTTCAAGTGTAATAGAAAACTGCTGTTTCTGCAGATTTCAGTGGGATGTACAGAGAGAGTAGTCCTTTACCTACAGCACTTTACAAGCTTTAAAGGGGGCAAAGATAAAGCCTAACAGAAAGGATGGTAGCCTGATACGGAATACAGTAACATAGATTCAAAAGCTTACCTTGGACAAAAAACTGGTTTAGCTTGGGTACTGAGGACAAAGGCAGGCCAGGATATGTTTTGAAAAACATGTGTGTACCAGTAACAAAAAGAGGAATATATGCAGGAAAAATACACACCGATGGAAAAAGAACAAAACTTTTTTGTTGTTTTTACTTTCTTTTAATTTCATTCCTACTGAAAGCACTGGAGCAGATTGCACAGAGAAGTTGTGGGGTCTCCCTCACTGGAGATATTCAAGAACTGTCTGGATGCAATTCTGTGCCATTTGCTCTGCAGTGGCCCTGCTTGAGCAGGGAGGTTGGACCAGATGGTCCACAGTGGTCCTTCCCAACCTGACTCAGCCAGTGATTCTGTGTTGAGTTTTTGTGCTTTATAGGCTTATACTAGCATTTTGTAGAGATAGCGGAATGTTTGCTGAAGGAAGTCACCACAGTCTGGCAATTTTGCTGCGTAGTTTTACTTGTGTATCAGGTATCATTTTGACCTCTGTTTTCCAAACATTTCTCTTTGTTCCAATGAAGTCCTTCAATGTTTTGCTAGGATGGTCAATTTTTTTCTTTTGGTTATCAAATTCACATACCTGTCTCAAAATTGGTGCTGCAAAGATATTTTTAGAGGAACTATTCGGTCCAGCTCCTAGTATTTCAGTGGTTGTATGTCTTGTTATAACTTTAAAAAGTCCATCTGAATGCAAGGATTCCTGTTTTAACTGATTTGATGACATTTTGGTGCCCTATCTTCATTTTCTAACTGTAAGCCAGTAAGTAGAGAAGTTCCTTTAAAAAAAAATCAAATTTCATAGTAAAAAAGAGATCAGGATTCAAGCTGATATATACTTTTATAAACAATATCAGTCTCTGATTGTCTTACAAATTTTACTCCACAAGTGTTGAGACTACCTGTTTGTGCTCCTAGCCTTTATGCAAAAGCTATTTCTGTTGCCATTGAGTCTTGCCAAATTTCAGCAGATGAAAATACCAGTATACCTAAGATTTTGAGGGTTGCTCCCAATTTTATCTGCCTGATAAATAAGAGAAAATGTTCTTTCTGCATGCTCTCTTTAACAAAATAAAACAAAATAAACAAACAAACAAAACAAAAAAAACCCCACCAAAACAAAAAACCAACCAAACAAAAAAGAAAAAAAACACCCACCAAAAAACCCCAAATCAAACCAAAACAATTGAAGACCTTCTATCTGAATATTTTGGTGGAATTACAGTCTCTTCTTGACCACTTTAAATATATTAATATAGGTAGACACAAAAGGAATATGTTACATAATTACATAAATGCTGCTGAGCAGCATCACTGAAGAAAGCCACAAGATTTTCTGGGCAACTGAGGGAGAGAAAAAAGAGAACTCTAATCATTTAGTCACAACACAGAGTATAAAAAGTTTACTTCTATATTTCTGGGTTGAATTCTGTTTCAAAAACACACTGAGGTTTTGTCAGTGATTTTCATGTTTTCTTGGTAGCACTTTTCTGATAGCAGAGTGTGGGAGAGGAAGGAAAACTGTTGTCTACAGTGTGGGCTGTAGTTTCAGAAAGCACAAAACCAAGTGCATTTTCAGCTAGTTTCAGCAAAAGTTCAAAAAGTGCAATGGAGTAACATAAATTCTGTCGAAACGGGTGAATCCTGGCATCACTGGATTGTGCAGGACCATATTGGCTCACCAGCCAGTGTAGTCACAGAACAGACATTTCAAACATGACCACCAGAACCATCACATCTAGGGATTTAGGATCACTTAAAGCCATCCCCATTTAACAAATGGACCATCCAGAGCTTGATTTTTCCTTTTTACTAAGCCATGTGGCTTTGCTCCAGTCCTTGGTTACAAATTTCATGTGCGCAATTGCCTTCACCTGCAGCTCCTTTCACTTGGAGATGGGGACTACAGGGGAACTCATTTTCGGTGACATACCAGGGGAGTCCATTCTATTTTAACTCCCTAGAAGGTAGCCTGATTGCCTTGGTATGTTACAAGAGCTTTTTGATCTTGCATGTCAACACATGAACATTTAATTACTGCTCATTCATATGGGAAAGAAAAAATTTCTGTAATGCAAATGAGGTTGTTTTGGTTTTTTTTTTAATCTAAGAGCCATAACAGTAAATTTAACTTCACCTGTGGCAAAAACTTCCATATTTTATATTAAAACTAAGGGATTTAGTACTTCTGATTTTGATTACTTATAGACTTTTGCTCTTTCAGCAATCAGAGAAATCATTATTTCAATAAACTTTCCCTCATTTCATTAGATGGCACATCAGTAAATGATGTTTTGGTCAAGTTAATCATGATGTTTTTATCAATTTAATGACAGTGATTCAGAAAAATCACTGTGTAAGAGTAATTTTGGCTCTAGATTTCCTGAGATAGTTAGAGAAGAAAAAATATTCTCCATGTTAAGTAATATTAAATTACTGTGTCAGTATTGCCTATAATTTATGTAGAAACCAGTGAATAATTTCATTTAAAAATTGTTTCTACACAATCTAATAATTTTTCATGGTGTGTTTATGCAGAGTTACAAGCAAAGCTTATTAGTTTGAACTCCTTGTTCCATTTTACTATAGTGAATACTCCAGGCTTAAGTTGGCCCTAGAGAGCTCAGTCTGAGTGACAGGACATGGAATTTTCTGTCCCCACACACCTACACAGGTTGAGCTACCCAGCAGTCAATTTACTCATGTAAATTCCAGTTAATGCCCTTTTCAAGGCAGTTTTTCAGAAGCATTCAATATTTGGCACCTACACTGCTTCATTTACTGGTATGAGGCACTTTTCTGTTCCTTCAGCATAAACTGGCTGGAGTGTTCACACACATTCAGCAGATTACCCCAGAATACTGAAGTAACCATAAGCCTTAGTTGTATTTAATATCCACATTGGAAATTTTCGTGGGCACAAGAATTAGTCCTAAGGAGATAATTACAGCTGAGTGTGGAATGATAAATATTTCAGAAAAAATAGCATATTGTGCTGATGAACATATTGTATTATGATAGACTGAAATACATTTTATTTGTAAAATTACCATTTTAGAGTCTTAATTGTAAAACATTTCTTTCATTCTTGCTTGATGATCGCTATATGAGCATCAACAAATGCTCCCATCCTAATAATTTCCTGTAACCACACATAAGGTGATAAAGTGAAATAACCTAAAAGGCAAGCTAAATAGCCAAAGCAGATTTGTTCCAGTATAATTTTACTTAGCTTTACTTTACCTCTGTACCACAGCTCTCTACTGTGGTGACTAATTAAAGCTGGATTTGCTTGAATTCATGCATTTGGGATCAGTACTATAACTTCCCTTCAGGAATTCTTACCCCTTCTTCATGTGGCATACACCTATAGATTATTTGGGCAGGTTCCCTTTCCCTAGCACTTTTTATTGTCTCATCTGTCCCTTTCATGCCAACATGTTTTCTTCAAGGCCGGTCACATGGAAGCTCTGCTCCTGAATATAGTGATTCTTAAATCTCCATGATCTCATTCTGTGTGCACAGCACTGTGCATACATCACACCTCCCCTTGAGAGCCTTCATAAAGGAACACAAAACTCACACCAGTCTTAAAAAAAGCAACAAAAAGCAATATATATTGAATCTGCTTAAAATGATCAAAAAAGAAAAAATTAAAGACTAAGTGTGATTAAAACCAATAACTTTTAAAAAAACCTTCTTTGACTGCTTAGTGTCTCATTTCCCCATTGGTGCAATGAATTAAGAATACTGGGTCTCTTCCATGTCTGGTTCTTCATATATCAAAGTATCTTGAATCTTTCTAGGAATTTATTCTTTTGGGCTTCATTGGGTTTATCAAATTCTCATTAAAATATTATTTGTTGCTTCTTATTGGTGAAATATGGAGAAATCTGTCCTCATAATTCCCATTTCAGAGAGCCAGGCATAAAACAGATAATGCTCTCATCTTAATTCAATACTTCAAAATTCTATGTAGAGCTTGTCCAAGACTGAACGCTTTAAATTAAACTGGATCTAACTCAGTTAGATTTTTGCTACAAAAAAACATATACTTTAAAGTTATTGACTGATGTAAAGTGTTGCTCCCTGGGAGGGAGGAGGGTGGGGTGACAAATAGTGGCAAGCAGCTATCAATTACATGTTTCATTCTGATGTCCAGAGGCTGATAATTCATATGTTAGCTGCAGGAAATGAAGAGAATAAATGACTAGGGCTGTCAAAACCTTGTTTAATTACTGTTTGTGTATTTATATGGTTTTAAAAAGCGCAGTAGGAGTAAATTTCATATTCAACAGATTTAAACTATAGTTATGTACCCAAAATATATATGCAGATTGGATTTTATTAATTATAACGTTGTTGAGATAGGCCACTTAAACACTTAAATGGGAAAAACATGTATTTTTCCTTTCTCCAACATCAGTATTTTGAAGCATAGAAAGGGAATCTCAATCAACTAGTTTTCAGTGTCTGAAAATTTTTGCCTTTGAGACGTTTCTTTCAATTTATATGCCTAAATTTATAGAAGCCAGACTTCATGATACCATATGTGAAAGACTAGTAAAAATTTCTATTTCTGTGCTTTACCAAAGAAGTGAAATCTAGTGCTTATCAAAGAACATAACTGTTGGATGATTCTCAGAAAATTGTTAACCCCAATGTGAAAAATGTACTTTTCTCTTAATTAAAAGCAACCATAGGAATGAGAAAATATTGTTAAGTCTGCACAGATATTGTTGCTACAATGTCCTATAAGTTTTTAATGAGTTTGAATTCAGCCAAAGACAGTACAAATCCAAAGCTGTTTGATGGCATTTCAGCATCCTTCCTGAAATCTGTAACAACTGCAATATTCCTCATCACTGAAGCTGCTTGTTTGTGAACATGGCTACACACTTGTTCTCTGGCCTCGCATCAGATTTGAAATAGTTTATCTCTCTAGTGCTATGAAATAAAATATCTCAAGCCACAGTGACTAATGAGCCCGGCCATGGATATAGAAACAAACTCCAGTATCTGACTTGGAGATTAGAATACTGTGAACATATGTAGCTGCAAATTGCAATTTATTAATTAATCTTGATTCTCTTACTATTGGCTCGTACAAACTATCATTACTTCTATTTGTCAAAGCTTAACATGAGTTTACCTTTGAGCACTTGTTCTGATACAACTGTTCAGCACTAGATTTTGTATGTGCAAGTGCCAGCACCCAATTAAAAGGCTGGCAGGGCTTTTTAATCTGTTCTTAAATCATGTTAAAAGTAAAACATACACAAATGTCACACTAGGACTACTTTGTAATGTATCATACACTACTTCAGACAGCAACCAAGCAGATCATGTACGTCATTTAATTATTTACACAGATGTATCAGAATAGATGTTCCTCATCTCCACCAATGCCTTGTCTCAAGATAAAAGTCTAAATTAAAATCACCTTGATTGTTCAAGAACAAAGAACAGTAAAGGAACTTGAAAAATGACAAATACTAAACAATACTCATTTCAAATAATTCTCTGGCTCCAAAATGGTGGAATACATTTATTTTAAGCTTTCCAAGATATTCCACTTGGCACAACGAAGCAATTAGAGAAATTTTCACACTGAAGGAAATTTTAGGGAAACCATCTGTAATGGAGGCTGTAAGGGAGAACTGAGCAATCACCTCAACTATGAACTATAATATTGCTGAAACCATTCTGCTTGAGTAGTTTGCTAATCAAATGGTCAAACCAGTACAGCATGGGGACACAGATATTCTGTGCGGTGTTTCTTGTCATACTGTTAACTTTCTGCACAGTCTCTATTCCCTTCTACTTGAGACTCAGCAAAGGACAAAATGAATCTTCTGTCAGCTCTTGACTTTTTTTTCTGTTTCCAGAAGTGGTTTATACACCACTGTGCTGCTGTCAATGTTTAAAAGTCTGAAAACTTTGATAGCAAAATTCACAAGGAGAATTAAGTGCTGTGCAACTTGCTTAGACAATGGAAGTGGAAATTACAGAAACATAAGATTCTTTTTTACTAGGATTTTTAGTTGTTACTACTCGGAAAAACAGGAATCATGTACGCTGATTCAGCTAGACAGGATTCCAATTTTAAGGTGCCTGGGTATTTTACTTGCCACCTTACTTAATGTGCAGAATGTTTCATTTAAATCCCAAATTAATATAATACCCCCAAGAATCCTCCAGCTTTGCAGTTCATGGCATGGATATTTTGGACTTTTTGGTTTCTGTAGGTGGTAGGCTTTCAGGATGATTGCGATAAATTAAACAGATGATAACAATTTACAAGAGGATTTCCAATGCCAATACAATTCTCACTGTATAAATGCACTTGATGAGTTCACCAGGCAGATTTCTGATATGCACAGATTAAAGATGCATGTGACACATGCATCCTCAAAATCCTGAATGTGACACATGGCCTCCTCAAAACATTCCTCAAACTTACCTTGGGAGAATGAGCAGGTACATCATGCTAACCTTAGGTATTTGTAACCTTCCAAAGCATCTCTTTCTGGCAACTTAATTCTCAATAGTGTGATATTCATATCCCACATCCAGTGATTTAAAACATGTGTTAACAGCAAATGCACTTTTATGTGCCATGCAGCAAATAGTTCTGAATTTTATTTTTAAAAGCAACATCAACTGAAGTTTTATAATTCCACACTTGTTACAGCCAGTAAAGCATGTAGACTTCTCTCTTTTTTCTCATTATTACCTTGCTGGGTTGCTGATACAGAGAGAATCAATCTGTCTCCTCCACATTAATTCCTGCTCAGCAACTTCCTGTCTCAAGCTGCTGTGTAAAGCTGCTGTGTGATGTCAGACAGCTGGTTTGCACCTGACAGAGGATGACCCCAAGGCACTTTCCTTCTGTATACGGAGGACTTTGCATTTACAAAGCCTGCATAAGCCTGCTTATCTGGACCTCTAAGACTAAAGTAGGCCATCTCTCTGTCAGAACTAAACATAACAGGTAAAATGATGTTGTGCTGGTTTTGTCTGGAATAGCTAGCTTTCTACTTTGTAGCTGGTATGGGGCCACATTTTGGATTTGTGCTGGAAACAGTGTTGATAACACAGAGATGTTTTCATTATTGCTGAGCCGGGCTTGCGCAGACACAAAGATTTTCTGCTTCTCACCCCACCCCACAATCAAGGAGGCACAAGGAGTTGAAATGTGACAGCCAGGATAGCTGATCACAACTGACCAGAGGGATATACCCTATTATATGGCATCACACTCAGCATATAAGCTGGGGGGAAAGCTGGCCAGCGGCTGCTGCTGGGGAACTGGCTGGATGTAAGTCAGCAAGTGGTGAGCATTTGCGTTGTGCATCTCTCATTTAGTGTATTCTAATTATTTTATCATCATTATTATTAAAATTTTTTTCCTTCCTTTTCTGCTCCGCTAAAACGTCTTTATCTTAACCCATGAATGTTCTCACTTTTACACTTCCTATTTTCCCCCTCATGCCACTGGAAGGGAGTGAGTGAGTGCTGGCTGGGGTTAAGCCACAATAGATATATCAGTGTCTGTAAAAATTAATATCTTTCAATTGAAACAAAAATAAGTATCTAAGGATCTCTGTAGAAGCAAAAGATTAGAGTTGACCAACAAGAACAGAAATTTAACTTCATATAGTGTCAGAGCTGTTGAGAGAAACGCTGCCATCAAAACCCAGCTAACCTAGAATTGTCCACTGCTTGCCTTTCAACACGAACACATAAAAGTTTATTTGTTACAGTTGTCTGTAGTCTAGAACATGTACCTGGGACAGAGGTGGGCTGGAATTTGTATTTTATGAAGGGTAGAATGTTTATTTAACTGTATTTATATTAACACTACAACTGACGTTTGGTTTACAAACACTGGGAGAGGGCTGAATGTTGTTTTGGTGATGTTACACAAATGTTTGAGGTTTTTTATTGCTTTCTGATTTAAGTGCTATCCTGGCACCCTTGGGCACTACTACATAAGCAGTAATGTATGATAGCAGTTTATAAAAAGAGGGTCTACACACATGGGTGATTTGGGTTTGATTTTTTTTTTGTGGATTAGGAGATATGAAAAACATTACTCTCAGTCATCTGTAGTTTAATGCTCTGTTTTCTAGTTTCTCTCTTAAACAGTATCCTTATGGTATCAGCTATTGTGGTGTCAGTTATTGAATCTCTTGACTGAGAAAGCAAGAGCCACTGAAAGTTATTGTCCTTCCTTTAGATTTCACCTAGCTAAGACAGCATTTTTGTTTTAAATGTAATTGCTTATATAAGCAAAAGTTTGGAAACCTGGCTATCATTTAATACTCCTCTGGGCAGATCTAGAGTGTATTTTTCTCAGCAGGACAAATAAGTCAGCACACACGTGTGTGCTTTTATTTCCCAAGCTAGCAAGACAACCCAAACCAGCCACCCCCAAGTTCCTCACAAAGAAGGTACAGCAGATTTACTCTGTGAAATAATACCAAAGAATTTTCTTTTATATTGTTACCACAAGGAGCAAAAGGTGAGCAGTCCAGAATTAAAATTTAACCTAATGTTTACTGCATGGTATACCTTTATAAGGATATAAAAGTAAGAGGGTGGTAGGTAACTCCAGCAGGCAATACCCCTCTTCACTCTCCAGCCCTTCTGAAATCCATTCCAGTGGATAGAGGTCTGTAGTTTGATCTTGCAGGAGAGGTGGAGGTGAAGGGTAATTGAAAGGGGACAGGTCTGCTTACCAAGAAAAAATGTGAGTAAATTACAGACACAAATATGGTACTAAAATAGTAACCTGTGACAGTAATGAGTACCAAAGATTCCTTTTAAACAAGGTGTTGTATAAGGTGAAAAGGAGCAAATACATAACATGCCTGTACATAGAAAGAGTTATCTTTCATAACTCTGCCAAATACTTTTAGTGCAGCTATGACTGATGCTAACAAAAACACTATTTTTGTGCCACTACTTATATCTGTTCACCAAATTAAATTTAAATTATATTAGTAAGATGGCAAATGTCTTTGTGCTGTTACTCCAGCCAGCATACCTGCTTCCCTACTCTAGCTGTGCCAGAAAAGTTGAAGGGTAGATCACAACTAGTGTAATTGTCACGGTGGTTTGTTTCAGCTGTTTTACAACCCACATCATGCACAGATCAAAGGGTTTTAAGAAGAATATTGAGTTTGACTTCATACATTTTGCAGATGGTGAAACAGAGGCAATGTGATTCTCCTCACGTTGTGAAGCAGTCCACCAGCAAGGCAGAAATTAGATCTCTAATGTTCTCTAATGCATCAGTCCAGCACCCAAGTCCTGGGGTCACAACAGCTCAAGCTGTGGCATGGCTGGCAAGGTAGAAAGTGGCCCTTCAGTCAGGCTTTGAAAATGCCAACACTGGATGATGGCTTTGCATTCAGATCCCCAAAGCTACTGCTGTGCATCAGACTGAAACACACATGCCAGCACATGGATGGGCCACCTGCCAGGGCAACTGGAACTGGAGAGGGGAGGCACAGAGTTTGTGCAATGGCTGAACCAAGCACATCCACAGCCAGAGCTAAAGAAGCAGCCAGGCAACAGCCCTCCAGATGAACACTTACCCAGGATAATCAGTACAACACTGAGCGGGCCTGCTGGTTATCAGAGCAAGTGATAAGTGTGACACAAATGTAGTGAGAACATAGGAAGTGGCCAGGCACTAAGGACCAGAACTGGTGAAGTGTCAGATGTTAACACATCAGTGTGCATATTTGCATATAGTCCAGACACCCTTTCTGCTTCATCTCTAAATGTGAAGCAAATGCACCTAATGCAGTGTCTCCCAGATTGTCTTAGGTCAACATCAAGTATCACATACACAGCAACATTTCTGAGGGCAGTTGCTGAAACCCCTTTGAAAGTTTGTTGATCCACATGCAGATAATTCAAGCAAATCCATCAAAGTTTAGACACTTGTCTGCTTTTCTGCTTAGTGGATACCACCACACAGGATTCAAAGGTCATTTATCACCCTCAGAGCAGCTGATTATTCCTCTGTTGTTATTCTCCTGAAGGTGTTTTGGACAGTTGTTTGACTGCATATTACTAGTCTATGTAGATGCTGATACTGATTTTACTCTGGGCATGACAATAAATATAAACTCTTTTCAACATATGTTGACATGTTACACATATGCATCAAGTAAAACATCTTGACAAACCGCACAAGTGAAATTTGCATATTCATTTCATCAAAGTGGATTGAGTACATAGCACTTACTCCCCTGAAAATGATAGGGAACCCAGCCAGGAGGTTTGATTTGTTGCTTATCAGCATCCCGAATTATAGCATAGTTAACCATGTCTTTAGTTTCCTGAAGTTTTACATGTTGTACTTCTCTGGCATGAATTGTCACAGGCTATAGCGAAATTTCAGAGACACATTTGCTATATTAGCTATTCATTTAACTCTACTCTAAAATCAGACTGCAGCACACAGTCATTCCACTCAAACTTCCAACCCTTGCATATGCCTGCAGACACATTCATTTACTTGTCTAAAATCTTTAGAGCTTAGTGACTAAATATCAAACTTGGCAGAGGGGTACTGATCTTAGAGATAATCAGCTCATTGATCCAATTGGAACAGCACCATGCACGCACACACAAGTTAGGGTTTCAAATTCATCTCAAGGCCGTATAATTGCTAGATCTGATGGGGTGGTAACACACAGTAGAAAGTGAGTAAAGAACCAGGACTGCCTCCTTTGGCATGCTCTGCCTTTAGGATGTTTTACGCATAATATAATGTGAAACTGTGTCTCAGTTAAAAAGTCAATCAAGAGACAGAAATTTGTAGGAAATCTGGCTTCATTAGCTCATTAGCTACTCAGAGAACCCCTTGTTTACCCTGAACACATATTGCAGGCATCACAAGTATTTGCAGCAAATCATCTGTTTCTAAAACCTGAGGATCTGCCGTGACTGCACCACCCTTTCCTTCCTCCATCATATGCCCATAAATGCAACTGCACTCTTGTACATTTAGCTCCAAGTGATCCATAGAGACTTTATCCACAGAACAAGCAAGAGAGCAAACACAAAGGGAAAGGAAAGCATGGATTATAATCACTTGTATCTACTATAAACAGAATATATTGAGTTTGGGATGCAATTTCTAAGAATAGCAAAATTCAAATTAAATTGATTTCATTATTTATGTTTGTAAATCTCTAGCCACGGAGAATGAAGGAAAGATCTAAGGAAATGATGACTATCTGGCTGTACAACTCACTCAGATGTCTTGTCTCTTGATGAGACTACTTCAACTGGATTTTACATTTGAAAGTGGTAGGAAAATTCAGAACCCAAAGAGGAATTTCAGTCCAGCAGCCTACTGCTGTGCCCTGTCTGCTGCTCCCTAAACACAAGTCTTATAATTTGTCTGAGAATAACTGATGTGTTAAATACTGAAAACTTTAAATGCAGAAAGGAGGCAAATGTAAACATATAATCTGTTTACAATCATTAAAATTCTTTTCTATTTATGCTGACAGCACAGCTTGAAATACTCATTTTCATGAAGACTACTACTGCACCGTGACAAAGACAGAGGCCACAGCTGAAATCAGTGACCTATTGTGGTAGTCACTGTACGAGCACACAAAAGAGTTAACTCAGGAGTTACCATCTAATTAGAGAGAAGGTAAGAGAAAGTGATTTCACGTATATTTATTTTTACTCTACTCATAAACAGATGTTGCAGGTTCCTCAAAGAGACTGCACATGTGCTAACCATTGAGAGCTTTGACTTGCTGAGGTCTAACTCCCATTTGGACTATGGGAACATGGAACTTCCACTGAAATGTGTGAGAAGCTCCATACTCCCATGGGAGTTGGAGTCCAAAAATGTTTGTGGACTTTGTCTCCAAAGTCATAAAGAAAGGCAAAGAAAAGGAACTAACTCTGGCATGCCTGAGAAGGATCTCAGATTACTAGAATCTATCTCTAAGCCAACCCTCTCCTTTATCAGTACCGATAACATTTGTAACCCACAGCCTGTGTTCATTCCCATGGAGCTAATTAAGGCAAAGTCCAGGTTCTGCTACATGGTGCTCAGAACTACCCATCAACTAATTCATTAATATTGTAATCTCAGAACCTTTCAGATAACAGTGTCAGTGTTTCAGGTATTCACAGATGCAAATTTTTTATATTTAACATTCAATATATTTTTATTAAGTGTGTAGTAGGCTACATATGAGTACATACTTTGTATTGTTTAAAGGAAGTATTTCACTGGAATCATGAGTGCCTCTTCTTCTCCTTTGAGGACAAAGGGATTTTAAATCAATAGCTATGTACAGCAGCAACTGTGATCTCTTAAGTCACCTCATTTTGAATCACTGGAGCTTGTAGGTCAGCAACATGATTTGAATGATGAAACCAGAGACAGTTCAAGCTCATCTATTCCTGGACTTGTCAGCTCATCTCGTCATATATATAACTTCATGAGTAAGAGGATTTTTGTCACAATTACTATCCTGATACTTTTTATAATTAGTATTTTTTATTCTTTGCACAACTTTGCAGATCTGGTATTGGGTTTCCCAAGAGGACTTAAATCCGTCCTTTCCAATGTCCTATAAGTTGTGGCTTTCATTGCTGACTGCTCTTTCAGAGCGAGGAAGGAGGGAGTTTTGCTTGGCGCTCCCTCCCTGAAGAACTCATCCTTCAGCCACTTCCTTCGTGCAGAAGCTCACTGTATTAGTAATGTATCTATGGTCACATCAAAGGTTAAGTAGGCTGAAGTACAGGCTTCAATTTGCAAGTTGTGGCTGGCTGCAGTCCCAGATTCAAGCCCCCAAAAGAGGCACCTCCGATACCTCCACACAGAAGAGATGGTTTCCTTAGCAACTGTGACCAGTGAAAGAAAATGTGCCTGACAGGAAAGCATGTGTTGGGCTTCTGAGAAAGACGATCATCTCCCACAGCTGAAATATTCTCCTGCTGTGGTCTAGGGAGTGCTGGGTAGGCATACAGTTATAAATCTCTCTGTGCCCCAGATTCTCTCTCTCTTTCTCTCTCTCTGGACATGGATATTCAGACACCAAACTGATAAGCTCAAGACACTTTCAATGTATGAATCTTCTGCATGTTTCAATTACAAACATGAGTCCTTGGGAAGGAGCAGAAACAAAGGAGCCTCATTTATTCTCAGCTAGTTGTTCCTTTTCTGGAGCCACTTGACAATTAAATGGAAGCCACTTGAATTAAGAAATTTGCAGCACTGCTTCCTCTTAAGCAAATGCAATCAATCTCTCCACGGCTCTTTAGGTAAAAGAAGTCAGTGTTTAATGCAAACTGCTTTTGTCTTTGCATTTTGTGCATAAATTTCTGGTTAATAGAAAAGGTTAAGTACCTTTCCATTAGAATTGAATTAAATCACTCTGCCTAACTCTTACAGTGTATCAATATTAAATTAAGGCCTGTGTCTGCTGTTTTGTCTCTTGGTGTTTATACTGAACAATAGCATCCAAACACCACTCTGATCCAAAAAAACCCTCACCAAAGTAATATTTAAATACATCGGACAAATAGACACAAAGGATGACAGAAATGTAGAGAAAGCCCAGTCAAAAACTGTCTTTTCTCATCCAAGGTCTAAGTCCATTCATACATTCTATAGACAAGAGTTCTGTAGTGAAGGACAAACTTTAGGGAGCAAACGGGACCATTTACCATCTTGATGAACAGGTCGCTGTCTGATTTTGGTCCTGTAATTTGAAAGACTAGGAGAGAGGTGTTTCCTTGTTTGTTAGAAACCGTATTCCTGACTATATCCGAGACATCAAACCGTACTCTGTAAGATAAAGTACAGATATATTATGCAGTACGGAAAATTTTTACACCTTTTCTTGATAATCAGATGAAAAAGATGAATTTGATGTAACTCCAAGTACTGGCTTTGGCAAAGCAAGACCACTTTCCCAGAATGCATTTATGTTTCTTTGAAAAGCATTTCAAAGTGTCTGTAGTCAGTTATATGGGCAATGAAATATTGTGCTTATTCCACTTAAAAAGTTAGATGGTGCAAAGTCAAATTATGCTGTTGATATACCACTGCAGGAAGATTAAACCATAGAAGTGAATGACTAGAAATACATACATGTCCCATAATTATGCACTACTGCAGGACTGAAAGAGATGTGTCAGAACAGTATATGAGACAAGACTCAAACTGGTGAATACTACATGGAATTCAGGAAAAAAGGTATATAAAAAGTGATGGAAATGAAACGAGACTGTGTTAATGATTTTGTAAATTAAGGCAATAAGTGGTAACACCATGGATCTATCCTTCTTGAATAGTAGATGGTATTTGGTCAAGGATCTGTGGTCAAATGGAGATAAGGGTAGAATTGACAATGTAAATAGAAGCAAGAACTGTGTGAGGTTAAAAACTGATATTGCAAAAAACCGAGAAGTCAAGTAGTATCACTGTGGTAATAGTAACAAAAAAAATCCCAAATGATGAAGCTATTTTAAATTTTTTTAAAAATTTATTAATTAAGCAGTATGTTTTAAAAGAACCAGCCATCGAAAAATGAGCATGGATCCAGCGATCATGAACTGAACTCTCTTTGCCTTAAATAAATAATGAAAAAGATTAATCATACCTGTAATTCAATTTACTTCATTGAGAAAAACACACTGAGAAATTAAGGAGACCGAAAATTTCAAGGATTTAAACTTCAGGTTTCAAATACCAAACACAAACATTTTTCTGGAAGATGCCTAAAAATAAGAAAAACTATTCAAGGAGGAGCTGAATACAGGATGAATAAATACCATGCAAAAAGCGGGCAAAAATACAGAGAAATTGTGAATCATAATATAATAATTTTTTTGAGAGGTCGAAAAATACAGCAGGACAGTGTGATTCAATAGAAGTAAGGCTGAACTAAACTATGCTGAGAATATTAAAAGCAATTACAAAATGTCCATAATTTACATGAATTGAGAAGGTGGAAGGGAAGACAGGCCATTATGTAGTGACAATGAACATAAAGATGATATATGAATGACTGTAAGTGAACATTTTACCTCACCTTTTAAACAAGTGCAATTGTGAACCTGGGGCACAAATAAAATTGTTTGTGGGAATGTATGTCTCAGCATGGGAATTATCAAAGCTGATGCAGAAACAAAGCTCAGAAGTTTTGTGTGCCAAGATTAAGAGAGATGGATAAGAAAATAACATTTCCAGAAATCTTGAAAGAACTGGTACATATTCCTGGAAATTTTGGAGAAATCAGAATTTTAATGACCCATTTAATGGGGAAGGGGAAGCAGCACTATAAGATACAGGTTAAGCAAAGCTTCCTACATGCTTGTAAGGCCCTGTCCAAGTATTATACATAATAAATTTACAGCCACGAGGCAACAAAAATAGCTTCCCTAGTATGTAAATTTTAAAGAAATTTTTAAAGAAAACTAGCATATGATGGCATATGATGAAGCAGGCTAGTCTAAAACAACCAATCTTTAGGTTAAATAAAGGATTTTATTTGAACTTCATTAAGGTTTTTGATACTTCAGGGGAGAGAATCACCTTGTAACCCTGGATTATGAGACGAATAAGATTTATAAGGTAGACAGAGACCTGGGTGAAGGGAGAAGCCACAGCAGTTGCTTCTGAAGGAAGTTTATTAGAACCAAATTTACCAACAAAGATACTAAGTTTTACCAGGAACAAGGTCCTTCAAGGTCAACGAAGGCAGCAAAGGTGGTAGAATATCTGTCTGAATGGCTTCAGCGGACAGTTCAGTCCTGTTCGCAGAGATCTTCACGTTTTACAGTGCCACAACCCAAAATTCATTAACAATTTTACTCTTCACCTAGATTTTAAAGTAAGTACTTGCTACTGGAATTAGTAGATGACAAAATGAAAAGAACTTACCTTAGGGAGAGTGACAGAGGAAATAGGATGCACTTAATTATACCAAATGCCATGTCACACAGAGGCCATAGGAATTTGTCTGATGGAGGTCAGCAGATAATAAAATCTCAAGAATATAAATTCAAGGGTGTCTGTAATGTGGACAATAGAGAGGAAAATGTGAGCTCAGCACCTTAGCACCAATTGCACAAGGTATTTCCCAACAGATTTAGACAAACATAAGTATACTAGACATTACTAAGACTCAGCTGTGTTTTGTGTGTTTCTCATTGATCATGTACCTGAATATATATTTAGGTTATTCAGGAAAAGGGTACCTTTAAAAGAGTGGGTTAACTTTATACAGGCCAGGCCTAAAGGATAAGAGGGCTTTGATTGGTCTCTATAGAGGCACCAAGTGATAAAGCACAAGGAAGAGAGAAGTTAAAAGACTATGTTGACACAAAAGAAATGATTGCAAACTGACTGGGAATTAAATGGTTTCTGGATAACAGAGCAACAAAGCTGTACAACAGTTTCCCCACAGGACTGGAGTAAGTGGAGGGTGCAAGAAATTTAACAGACACCTTTTCAAAGTAGTGTTTAATCATATTATGGGAATGATATCAGAGCAAGTACCAGGACCCCGAGCTAAGGACTGCCTCCATCTCTTTACACTTCTGCATTGCTAAACCGTAAATGCCTCTGATACAAAATAGACATTTTACATAAGACAGAACTGCATGAAACTGCTACATAAAAACAGGGTGCATGAAGAAAAGGACTTCTGACATTTGAGTCATCTTTTACTTCCTTGGGGCACACAGTGCTGTGGTGGGTTCATGCTGACTGGATGCCAGGTACCCACCAATGCTGCTCTATCACATCCCTGCTCAGCTGGGCAGGGGACAGAACATACAACAAAGTCTTGTGGGTCAAGACAAGGACAGGGAGGGATCACTCACCAGTTACCATCGGGGGCAAAACGGTCTCAACACTGGGAAATTAGTTTAATTTATTACCAATCGAATCAGAGTAGCATAATGAGAAATAAAAACAAGTCTCAAAAGCACTTTTCCCTCACCCCTCCTTCCTTTCTGGTCTCAATTTCACTCCTGATTTCTCTATCTCTATACCCACAGCAAAACAGGGAGACAGGAAATGAGGGCTGCAGTGAGTTCATCACACATTGTCTCTGCTGCTCCTCTCTCCTCAAGAGGGGGACTCTTCACACTTTTTCCCTGCTTCAGCATCGAGTGTCTCCCACAGGAGACAGTTCTCCATTAACTTCTCCCATGGTTCTTCCCATGGGCTACAGTTCTTCATGAAGTGCTCCAGCATAGAGTCCATTCCACAGGGTGCAGTCCTTCAGGAACAGGCTGTTCCAGCATGGGTCCCCGACAGGGTCACAAGTCCTGCCAGCAAACCTGTTCCAGCATGGGCTCCTCTTTACACAGGTCCTTCCAGGAACCTGCTCCAGCATGAGCTTTCATGGGGTCACCCCTTCCCTTTGGCACATCCACATGGGGTCCAACATGGGGTCCTCCACAGGCTGCAGGTATACTACTCTCTTTTCATCTACCCAAGTCATTCCATCATAGAAGGCTATCAGACTGGTCAGCCATGATTTCCCCTATATTAATCTATGTTGGCAACTCCTGCTAATCTTTTCCTCCATGTGCTTAGAGATGACATCCAGGAGGAACCATTCCATCACCTTTTCAGGGACTGAGGTGAGGCTGACTGGCCTGGTTCCTCCTTATTCCCTTTTCTGAAGGCTGAAATTACTTTGGCTTTCCTCTGGTCCTCAGGTAACTCTCCTGTTCTCCATGATCTTTTGAAGGTGGAGAGTGTCTTGGCAGTAATATCTCCCAGGTCCCTCAGCACTTACTGTGGATGTCAAGTTTGCCTAAGTTATCTCCAACTCGTGTTCTTCTAACACAGAAAAATCCTGTATTTTATAGAATATGTGTGACATTGGAGGTATGTGTGCCAACAGGCACTGTGGAGTACAAGGCCATCAAAAGTAACGTCCTCCTAGATATTTGAAAGTGTGTATGAATCGATGTAGGAGAACAGCATTATGATATTCATGCTGAATAACATTTAGAAATGGAATGTCATAACCCCCTGAGGGTGGCCTTAATCTTTTAATTAGAGTGCGTAACAATTGGATCTTCCAGAATGACTTCTCAGGTGCAAAGGAAACTTATGTCACAAGGCAGTTCTATTAGAAAGTCTCTTCCGTCCTGATGTAACCAACCAGTCAAACTATTAAAACCATCTATGAGATGCAATTTTAATCAACAAAATGTAAGTATTTTATAATGAAAATTAAAACATTACATTTAAAGCTATTATTGTGGAATATCAAGTGGTATAGGATCCTAATCCTTCACATAGAAGAGTGGCATTTTAAAATTAATTTTCTGTCACTTTATCTTCTGTCACTTGTTGACAGTAATGATATTTAGTTGCCTGAATGAAGATACTTCTTCCATACACAAATGAACTTTTGAAAAAAAGAGAATGAGCAAGCCAATTCAAGATGATAAAAAATGCCAAAAGGCAGCACATTTTCAATTACTGAGTTCAAACTGTCAGGGCTAGAGCCAAAGATAAAGAAATTTACAAAAGCTAACACTGTGATAAATTCAGGAAAAAATATTCAGATTGCAGACTATGACCGACAATAAAACTATTTTCTTCTTAGTGCTTTAAGAAAAAAGAAGTCCTTAAACTGAAAGAATTAAAAGCAGAAGTAAGCAGCAGAAGTCAAATTTATGTGTGGAAAATTGAGAGATGAATATTAGAGTAGTTTGAATCCACTAACATTTTATTTACTTTGACTTGCATTGGAAATGAAAGGTCTTTCAAAACAGTGAAATGACCCTTCTCTGTGTAGCCTAGCATGGAAAGGCATCAAATTCTGTAATTAACTTTTAACAAGATTCAAGTTTCATGTGATCAGTACCACTTGTATTACTGCAAATTAAATAAAAATATTAGCTCGCTTCTCAAGGAGGTACATATCATGTGTCCTACAGGATATCGACTCCTGAAATTTTATTCCTTCTCACCAAGTCAAATGCAATGAGGTTTTTCAGGTCTTCTCCTTTGAGCTGGATGTTGATGCTAGTACATCTGGCAACAGAGAGTGGAATTTGAAAGGACAAAGATTCTCTTGAAAGGCTGAGCCAATTGGGAGTGTTCAGCCTGGAAAAGAGAAGACTTTAGGAGTGACCTAAGTGTGGTCTTCTAGTACCCAAAGGGAGCCTACAAGAAAGATGGAAAGAAATTTTTACAAAGGCATGGGCAAGTCATGTCCTCACAGGACAAGTGGGAATGGTTTAGATTAGACATTAGGAAGAAATTCTTTACTGTGATAGTGGTGAGGCATGGGAACAGGCTGTCTGGAAAAGTTATGCATGTCCCATCCCCGGAATTGTTCAAGGCCATGTTGGATGGGGCTCTGAGCAACCTGGTCTAGCAGAAGGTGCCCCTGCCCCTGGCAGGGGGGTTGGAACTAGGTGATCTTTAAGGTCTCTTCCAAGCCATTCTATGATTCTATGCCTTTTGCTGTTTAATAGGATGAAAAAAGCAAGCCCTTAGCCCAAAAATCCAAATTGATGTTTTTCCTTGAGAACCTCTTTTTTTGTTTTTGTGAACAGCTATATGTATGAGCCTTTCCTTGAGATACAAGCATCTAAATCCATCTATAAGAAAATCTACACCCTTGGAAAATCTTCACTGCAATCCTATCTACACACAGACTTTTGAATGTCCAAAAAACACTTCCCTTGATCCCCTCGGCATAACATTACAGAGGCAATTATATACAGTTAAAGGACTGTCCACAAGATGAAGACATGAACAGGTACATCCTAGGCTATAACTGCACATTGCTTGTGCCAATGCAAACACAAATTTGTACTTTCGAGCACAAGTCCTCAAGGGAAAGGTTAGGACTTACAGCTCAAAAATCTATCCCTGCTTCTTATTTGCATATATAATTACCTTAATCAGTTATCCATCCTTGAGTATAATCATGTTTATTTTGTTTATCATGTTCCTGGATTTGTCACTAAAGAAATAATGAGATCAAGAAGCCCTTCTTCAAAGACGAAATCGTGCCTTGTTTCATCATAAAATGCACACCATATCTATGGTGTATTCAATCAATACAAATCATCTAAAAGCAGGAAGCAGGAGCAAACTAAAAATATTGTTCTGAAAAATGATCATAAAACACAGCCAGTCTGACATAATGACTCCTCCCTACATTTGTGCGTTTTTTGGCATAAAGAGTTTCTGTTTTTCTTCCTAATCAGAGATGACCTTCAAAGGGACAGCTGCTGATATATCCTGTCATGCTACCTTTGCATCAACTACACAAAGCATAGCTAATTTAAGATTCATACAGCATTTGTAAAAGCCTTTAATTTGGTCCTTATCACCCCCTTCATACAGTACCATTATATTTGACTTTACTTGCTTCACCACTCTTCCACATTTAGAAACTCTGTTCTTGTCTGAATAAATAAGTCTGCTAAGAGCATCTATTAAGTACTGGTATCCCCAGGGTCTGAAGCACTTTTTTTTTTCCCTTCCATTTTTTGCCTGGTGAATCTGAGCTATAAAGCATATAGCGGAGAGGAGAAGGGTTGCCTTAGTAACGAGGCAGACCCAATCAGCTGCACAGGCTCCCTTGAGACAATCTAATTTGTGCAGCAGAAAGGGGCTAGGACAGGTGGCTAAATTAATGTGCCAGACAGCTTAAAATATTACACACACACACACGCACACGAATGCATACACAACATATCTCTGTGTACTTATACGTGAATGCAATTATCTTCCACGTTTTGCAAAACAAACAGCATCTGGGTAGCTCAGCCCTGCGAAACCCCTGAAGTAGTGGAGATACCGCAACAGTGGAGGAGGCGAGGCAGGGTGGGAGGGAACAGCGCTCCTTCCCCGCAGTCCTACCGGATCTGCAGCCGCTCTGGGGAGGGGAGAAGGACTCCTCCCAGCAAGCACAGGCTGGAACAGGGGTGTGAATATGTGCCCTCCCCTCTTTACTGGGCTTTATGACCTCCCTCTTGGTGATAGCGTGATCTGTTGTGCTGCTCTCCTGATTCCACAGGGTGCTGGAGCTCTCTCTTCCTGACACTTTCTGTACCGTTTCACAAGGCTTTCTCTCTCCATGCCCTCGACTCTAATTTAAAGTGAACTTCCACCTTTTCACCACAGTCTTTAAATACAACAGTTTTGAAAACATTTCATATTCTCCTCAATCCCTGCTGTGTGAGGATTCAGACACAGCACAGGACTTTGGGAGTTTGGATGCAGATCACACACCAGCTTCTAGCTCTTACAAAAACAATCTCAAATAATTTCTTTTAGCAGCATCTCCAGGTTGGACTTAGCCAAGCACAGAGAAAAACAGGAATTCTGAGCCCACTCTTTGGCATCTGCAGTACACATGAAAGTGACATATGCACAGGAGCGTCCAGCAACACACTATGCTCCAGAAACACTGTATTATTACAGTGAAGGATCACTCCTAATTTCTTTATAATGGGAAAAATGTATTCCCATATAGCTAATTATGAGACATCTGACAAAAATTTCTGGTAGAGATACAGTTATTGTGTTGTTTCTCTACTACAGCGCCTCAGAGAGAAATGCTGTGGGAAGTGCCCCCTCATGCCAGGCACACGTACATACCCACATGACATTGTAAGCTCAACACAGTCAGGAGTTCTCTCCTCCCTTTTGCCTGCATCTTGAGCAGATGAAATTTATTGCTGGCACATATCAGAGCATTTTAATCCCAGGCTATATGACTCCTTCACACAGCGAGGCACTTCTCATCCGCCTACATCAGGCTAAAAGTGAAGAGCTCTGAATACTAAGATCAAGCAGGCGATAAGGAAAACTGAGGCATGAGTGATATACAAACCATAATAGATAAAGCCATAAAAGGCTTGAAGCTGTCATGGGATTTGTTTTTCTTTTTCTGAGTATGTTTGGTGTCTAGAGGGTGTGCCTTACAAGATTATTGATAAACTACTCGTTCCCCCCATGATTTGCAACATAACAATAGCTGTTTATGCTGCACTGACAAGCTATCTCAGTGAGGTGTGGAGAGTTACATAAGATTTGGCTAGAAATC
Organism: Oriolus oriolus; assembly: GCA_013400235.1. Lineage (NCBI taxonomy): Eukaryota > Metazoa > Chordata > Aves > Passeriformes > Corvidae > Oriolus > Oriolus oriolus. The sequence continues at coordinate 472,812 of VXBT01003019.1, forward strand.
AGAAACCAGACGGTGTGACAGTCATGTAATGAAATGGAAATCCCAAGGGAAACCAAGACCAATTTTTGCTTGGTTTTTTCCAGTGTTTACCAAAGTAAACATATTGGATAGATCTGGGTCTAAAGGATACATCCAGAAACTTACAGGAATCTCATCCTGGACAAAGGGTCTCCTGAGGCTCAAATTAATGCCCTTGTTTCTGCCTCTTACAGGTTGCTGATTCACACACTTTGTACTTTTCATCCTTTTTCACTATTAACAAAAGGGAGAAATGGACACCTTTCCTGGCAGGATCATTAGTTAACTTGCTCAGAAAAACACACCATGGGTTGATAGGAAGTGGAAGTTCTTTCAAAGTATAGATTGTAGGAGTTACTCTCACTACAGGTTTTGGAAAAGGTGTTAATGAGATGCTCAATCATATCTGAAAGACTGGCTAGTTAAGTATTTTGCTAGCAATGTAGGGCAAAATCTGAGAGCTTGATGACAAAAAAAGTGTTTTCCAAGGATTTTGAGGTAGATATCTGATTAGGCAAAGTCTTTTTGAAATAAATGTCAGGTGCACATCACAATGTAACACCAGGCATGTAAGAAAGAAACCAGTACAAGCTGAAGACAAGGAAAAGATCTGGTAAGTAATGAAAACTGTGGTATATTTGTAAATGATGCATTTACAAAGAAAACTTTACTATCATTTAATTTAAAGTATGTATAATTAAAAGATATATATCCACGCCCTCTCAAAACCTGTGACTACACTACCAACATCTACTGCAAAATTCAATGTGATCAACCATCACTTAAAGACATTTTAAAAAAGCAAGAAGGTCTTTCCTAACCTTTTAAATGTCTTGGCCTGACCTAGAATATTTTATCCACAGACTTATTGGACAATCCGGGGTTTTATTTAGTAGTGTCCCATCCCTCACTAACTTTTGGAGCACCAACAGATATGAAGAGCATTATGAGGCAGTCCTGCTGTATCTCCAGATGAATATCTATCAGTTAACAACAGAAGGTGCATCACACCTTCTTCGCACAAAGAGCAGAAATGCCACTGTTTAAATTACAAAGATTTCTCTGTCAAGGATGAACACCCAAGTAAACAGAGCCTCAGGAGAGATTTGTGTCACCTAACCTAGACCTTTACATCTGAGCTCACCACTAACTCTCTCTCTATTGTAGTCAGTGACAGAAAAGAAGTTATTAGGCAGAACTCATTTAATTAAAAGGTAGATTGCTGAAGTTCAGAGGAAAGATTAATAAATAGGTCCTAGAAATGCTCTTTTTTTCTTCATTGACTGAAAAATATATAGATAACTTCTTAAGATGGATACAACTACTGTGTAAATACTTCATATTTGTTGAGACCAAATTCCATCTCCTATGTCCCTGCTTGATGTCTCAGAGAAGAGGATCTTAGGATCTACCCTAACAAATCATTTTCTAGTTGGCACTAGATTAGCATGTTTCAGAGGTTCTTCCCTCCCCCATCCCACATCTGGCATCTGAGAATTTGACCAAGCATAATTTAAATGCATGCAGTGCTAGAGGGGAGGGAAGTAGAAAACATTTCCGAGTAAAACAAAGTGAATCAGTTTTGCAATGGGTGTCTCTGCATTTATCATCTTCTGTAAAGCTGCTCAGAGATCAGACTCCTAACACAGTCAAGACAACCTCAGTTGACTGAATTTATGCAGTGATAGAGAAAAATAAGAACTACTAATCAGAAAACAGAAGTCTGGAGTATTACATGAGAGCTACCTTTCTACCACTGTGAAGAAAATTGTCGCCATAAACAAATACATAATGGTCATCCCTGTCTCTTCTCACAGCACTGATTTAGAGCCCCCAGCTGAGAAGGCAGCTGTGAAGAACAAGCAACTGGTGAGCACAGCAGGAACCCTCTACTCTAATGCTGCTCAAAGAAATTAATGCTTTCTTTCTGTTGTCCTTATCACTGCCAGTTATGTGTGTTTTCCTTGGTAGGTGCACAAAGACTGGGTTCGTTTGGCCTTGCAGAAGTGAAAGCCAAGGTCTCCTGTACATTCATACGTTTGCAGCTAATATTCAGGATGAGACAGTAGCTAGATTTTAGCCACCAAATCTTCTAAAGAGGCTTTATGAAGCCTTGTGCTTATAAGCGTGGACAATGGAACCAAACCCCATCATTTATTGCATTCCTGCAGGTACTAGTCAACTATATTAAGGTTGCAAAATATTTTCCACGCTACATCCACGTTTCCAAGCGGCTAATTTATGGGAACATGACAATAAAGGAAATGCAATTTCCAGTACACAAGCTAGTCTCTGACTTATGTAAAACAAGTTGTGTACTTAAAATTCTAGCATAAAGATTCTTCAAGAACATATGATTAGTTAACAGATAAGTACAAAATGGAACCTTATTGTTTAAACCAGGTTCTTAACTAATCGTCTGATGAAATCAGTCCCTGTTAGAAGCACTCAAATGGCATTAGAAATCAGAATGATATGATGGAATGAAATTTGCACTGCTGATGGTTTCAAGGTAAGTAGAAACAAGTATGATATCAGAGTACTAGTGCTGATATGTAAATAATTCTCCCTGAGATTATATGATTTATTAAGCTTGGAAAATAAACATAAGTGGACAGAGGTAATTAAACCGTCCTCTTAAAATAATAACAGACCCTAACGAGTATATTTTCCTTTATTCAAGTAAACTGACCAAAATCTGCAAAAGATGCAGAAAAATAATAAAGTCCCAATAATTCCATCCCATATTGCAGTAAGTGGGAAGAAAAATGAGATGACTAATGGGTACAAAACTCAAAAGAGTAAGAAATGGGGAGGATCATAACTAAAACTATCACTGCCTTATTAAATCTCATTTTATTAATGCTGAAGTTTACTCAAGGGAAAAACAACCCTAACCTAAGAGGTTGTCACTGTTTAGATATCCACAACAAGCCAACCCAGCTCATTTTAGCTCCTCCCCTGATACATTCAAATAAGATCATTCTTGAGTCAAGTCAGAATTTTGCTGCACCCAACCTTTTTTTATTTCCATTTTTTCTCCCAAAGGTGATTTTTTGGTCAGTCATCACCAAAATTAGATCTCTGAGTTTGGTCTCTGTACCTGAAATTCAGCTATGTCAGATCTCACTGAGCATCCCTGTACTGAGTACTCAGATAAACTACTCACTCAATACTGCCAATAGTAACTGCAGAGGCATCCTAGTAATCTTAATAAAAAAGTACGTCATTATTGTGGGAGCAGATGTCTCCCAATAAGGAGAGAAACATCAGCCACAGGACAGGAGGTGCAATTCAGCAAAATTTCCCCCTTTCCATCTCAAAAGTTGAAGTTAGATTTCTTCTAATCCCCTCAATTAATACTGATATAGTAAGAGATGGGAATAAAAAACAATCCAGCTTCTGCACTCTGAAAACATTGCCACTTCTTTCTGGCAAATGAGCACTGAGTCAGATTGTTGTTCCTTCCTGCTTAAGGTTTATCTTCCACAAGGTAGAAAATTCCACCATTTCCAGTAACATGATGTTCCAACTACAACAATCACTCCCTTTTTAAAAAAAATTATTTCACCCACACCTTAGCCAAACACAGTTTCTACTCTGATGTTTACTAAATAGAAAAAAACTGTAGACAGTTGCTATTTTTGCTTGCTGTGTAGGACAGATTGACTTTATGCCTTTTGAAAGGTGCTAGAAGCATTTGTGCAAGAGGACATTATAGTCCTGTTTGCCATCAAATGCTCACTGCAGTCCTGCTGAAATACAAAATACTACGCTCAAATATCAGAATATACAGACCACTCAAGGATGGAAAAATTAGTGGAGCAGGAAATATACAAAACAGAAGTTCCTGAGAACTGAAAATCTGTGTTCACACAATGCATACAGCTGGCAGAAAGAGGAAGAACAAGTAGAGGGAAAGAAGGAAAGAGGGAAAAACTTCTGGCCCAAGTGGTAATGATGGAGTCAAGTATATGTTCATTAGCAATCAGCAACACCGTAGCACAACAGGTGATGTAATTCAATGTGTTATGAACAAAAAGCACAAAATCTTAAGGACATTGTATAACGAATGCTTTTGTTTCCATATCATGGCAATTTAAAAGATTTTACATCTTTTGTGCCCTGAAAATGTCTCTTAAAATAATTAGATAGGACAGCACTGGACGAGATAATTACTCCAGTCACTGGCTGCACGATTTGATTGATGCTGTGAGCCTGACAAATGACAAACGTGTCACAAGTCATAATTTTGAAAGTTGGTGGGTATACTTTTGTGTATCCTTAATGTTCTTAACCAAGCCATGGCCACCACTCAACACCACAGAGTTCTGCTTAAATTTACCTGATTTTCAGTCTTACTACAGTTTTGGAGGGCAACCAGATTTCAAAAATATGCCCTTAGTAAGGCACACTGAGAATCACCAGGCCTCACAGCCCCCAAATCTTCTAACTTTAAGCAAGCAAAGTGCAAGTAGGAGAGAGTCACCCTTACCAGTGCTGGGTTTGAGCACAAAGAGTAGTGCCATTTAGCAATTGATCCTTCCCAAAAAGCTGAGCTAGAAAAATACACGCCAAAAAACAGAGAAGGTGAGACTGTATCTTCAAGTCTGATGTTAGCCAAAACGGATTGTTCTCCAGAACGCAGAAGATTTTGTTATTCTGTCTAATATATAGCATATCTTTACATTTAATAAGACCTGTTAGATTAAGAAAGGCTGCTACACTATGATTACATTAGTGTTTTTATGTGGGCATTCTTATGTGATCTTCTCAGAAAACTCACTTCAAAGGAAAAAAAAAGGTGAATTAGTCCCAATATTTTTCTGTGTACTTTTTTTGTTAGTATTCACACTTTTTTCTTACATTTCTTTTTGTGCTGGAAATTAGCTTTTCTGAAGCACTAAACATATGTCTACTGGTCGGATGGTTTAGTTGTTTTTTTTTTGTTTTTTATTGCAAAGGTGATAATTAAAAAATAAAATCAAAGCCTATTCACAGCACAGTGCTGGTAAAATGAGCAGCGCTTCATAAAATCAGTAACTTGTATTCCTCTCAGGACCCAATTCCATAAGGCACCTTACAACAAGACAGTAAAATATGACGGCAAGAAAGGAGTGCTAGTAATTTTGCTAGTAAACCCTTGGACAATTTGTACGCATAGAAGTGACAAATGATTTTAACCAAAATAGAGGAGGCTTTCCAGACTGTTTCGTGTCTTATCTACAACACCAACGCTACAAATAGCTGCTCATTAAGGTTGTCAAATATCTACAAACAGAATTGAACATCAAATCTATGATTTTGACTTTAGTAAAGACTTTGACATTGTTTTCCACAGCATTCTCCAGGAAAAATTGACTTCCTGTGGTTTGTATGGCTGTACAGTTCACTGGATGAAAAAATGTCTGGATGGCTGGGCCAAGAGAGTGGTGGTGAATGGAACATCAGCAATAGTGTGGCCAGCAGGACCAGGGCAGTGACCATCCCCCTGCACTTGGCACTGGTGAGGCTGCACATTGAACCTTGTGTTCAGTTCTGGGCTCTTTGCTGCAAAAAGGGGTGCTGGAATTCTTCCAAAGAAGGGCAGTGAAGCTGGTGAAGGACAGAACAAGTCTTATGAGAAGCAACAGCTTTTGTCCCTACCCCTGACCCGCCTCGGCCTCCTTAGATCCAAGCACTTCCTAAACCTTGCAAAGCAGAACTCAGTTGGGTGTGACTAGAGGTTTTGCTTACTGTGGGGCACAGTTGATAATGATAAGGAAAAGAGAGAAGCAAAGGTGTATAAAGTACACCTCAGCTTCCTCAGTGATCAGAGACAGAAGCTGGCCAGCCAAGGGAACCCTGGACAAGCCACAGAAGAGGGCTTGCCTTCAAGCCACGTGTACAAAGTGCAACCACACTGCCAAACGGGTGGCAGCAGCTTAGGCAGCTGTAGTTGAGACCTGAGCAGAATTAGAAGCTTTACTCACTCTTGGACTTTACTGACACTTGGAAATAACCATATCAGTGTAGAGCTAAAAGACGTGGACAACTTGAACTACAGCCATAGAGTTTGGCTGAGTTAGATACTGTGTGCACTTTGTCACTGCCGTGGAGGGAAGAAACAAGATTCCTGCTTTCTGTCATCCCCAACAACCCCAGCATGACAAGAGACATCTCTGGAGAGTAATGTGGATGTCAAGAAATTATGTTGCCAGATTTTTAATGGACAACCAGAAGCTAATCTCTGTCATGGGGACAGGGCAATGTAAATGGCTGTAGATTGGCAGTACAAAAGCAGGAGGAAAATAGTGTAGCCCTCAGAAGCTGGAGTGAAGAAGTTGCAATTAGTACCCACAAAGGTTCCCAGTAAACACTCTGAGTCCTCATATTCAAAGATTCAAAGATGGGTGATGGCTGGCCTGAACAAAGGAAAAATTGTGCTGGAAAATCTCAAAAGGATATAAAACAGCTTCTCAGTTCATCGTGTAATTTCTCCCATCCAATTGATGGCAATATTATGACAATAATTGCATGTCTGTTTGACAACCATACACTGCCAGTCTTTTTAATGGACCTCTGTGTTTTCAAAATATCCCTAAATGACACAGTTTTTAATGAGCTACACAGCTGCAGGCTGGTTACTAATTTACGATAGAAACAGTGCTATCACACTCTTCTTTCCTCTTGGTAGTGTTGTAACATGAGTTTGAGGTAAGCACTTAAAAATAATGATCATTTCAAAATATTTTCAACTGATATCTGGTGGGGTTTTTTTGTCTCATGAAATCCTGACTTCTACTTATTTTCAGTTTTGCTAGTAAATGAGCAGAAATGCAGCTATGAATAAGGATTTTATTTTTCTTTCCAGATCTGATGTGTTCCTTTACAGTTAGTACAAATAAATGTGCATGAGACCAGTGTTATTAAAGAGAGGATCTGTTTTTATTAAAGACATTACTTTCAAAGACACAGTTGTCTAACTCTTCCTTATTTTGGTAATTGTGGATACAAAATAATTTAATAAAAACTATGAAAACCCTAAATGCTGTTTGAATTCAGATTACTAATAAGATCAAAATGGTTCTCATTATCTCAGTCATGTTAAGACCTTACTCAAGTATGAGAGGCTGTAAAATATTACTGCTCTTTTAGAACTTCCATTGTCTCATCCATTTCTTTCCGTGCTGGCAAATTATGAAAGCAATTTTAGGAAACCAGGGACAGAAAATGTTTGTGAGACCTCTCCAGTCATTTTGAAGAGGAATGATGACACACTCTATCAAAGCACACAGCTCAAGAATTTTACCCTAGGACTATTGCCTCTTTTTAATTTATAAGATTAAAAAAAAAAATCTTATCGTTGACACAGCATTCTTTCAGTGCATTGTTAAAAATTAGCCTTCAATATGTAATGCCTATGAGAACACTACCACAAAAATTAAAATCTAGCTCGTGATGCACAACAGCAACAATTTTAATTCTCATTACACACAGAAGTCCTGGCACAGTTTCTCATGAAGTGTATTTTAACATACATGCAAAAATAAACCTAGCCCTTCTAACTCTCCAGCTATTAAACAATTCACCAGGCATAGCAGAATGAATACCATATAACCAATTTTCAAAAATCTCACCATTTCAGCTATATTATATTACAGTCTATTAAGCATTCTTATGCTGAGGGTGCTTGGTACCTACCAGCAAGATTATCCTTGATCTGTGGGCAATTGGAAACTTCTCTAAAACTAAATGTCATGTTGGCTAACTGGGAGAAGTAATTAAACCTTCTTTGTAAAGAGGAGAGCTGGAACAAAAGAAGCCATTGTTCAGTCACTGGACCACATGGGAAGGTCTGAACAAATGCTAATTAACCCAGAGAAAATAGATGCTTCATTGGTTCACGGATTGATTGAGATGAGTTTTGGAGCCTGACAAAACCAGAAGTTTATGTCTTCCTCAGCTATAAACTGATCTGGATTAAGTGTCTACCTATCCTGCTCACAGTCCTGGGCCATCTCTGTGCAGTTTGAGGTTATTGCCCTCCAATCTCCTGCAAAAATATTTTTCTGAATACTCTTTAGCCCAAATTCATTCCAATGAGATGGAATAAGGAGACGTCAAATTAAATGTCTGGAGAATGCTTTGATGAAAAGCAGAGGGTAATAATTAATTAAGTCAGATTAGCAGCAGCCAAGTAAATTTGACTTCATGGAAGTATTGATGGAAAACAAGAGGGTTACCAGCAGCTGGGGGAAGTATAGGCAGAGATCCTGTGATCCTGGACTGACTGAAAAACACGTCTGGACTTCTTAGCAAGGATACTGTTCAAGAGGGCTAAAACTGTGAGCATTCGCTATGAAAAGAGAAAATACTTATCTCACTACCATATTCAACTTCCCCTAAGAAAGCAACTTAGCAAGGCCCTCCCCATTTCCCCTCAATTGCCTAACAACTCAAACTAAGAAGCAACAACAAAGTTAAACTTCAGCTAGAGAAGTTATTATTTTGTTCTTGAGAAAAATATTTTGGTTTCTGGAAGTGCATAATTTACATTCTTCTTCATGTGGGCTCCCTTTTAAAAATACTTAGAAAATACCTGTACTTAAGTATTTGGAAGGATATTTGCCTAATGGTTTCCAGAAAAAAGTGTGCCTAAAATATACTACAAGCTTTTACTGATAACATAGAGATTAAACACCGCGTCTTAGCTTGAATTATTGCCATCTCCAAAGTAAACATAGCAAATGTTAACAGCCCACAATGGCTTGGAGCAGGAAGTGAAAAAATATCTACTAAGAATTGCAAGAGGAAGCACAGTGGCAGAAATGTTCCTGAAACATATAGCTTTTTTTTTTCTTTGTAAGACATTTAACACTGCCAGCATACAAATCAATAGAAGGGGGAAGGAAGATAAGTAGCTTCAAAAACCCACTTGAATTTCAAAATGTAACTTATAGAAGTAGACCAATACATTTTCTGTCACGGGAAGGGACTGAAAGAAAAGAAAACAACAAGAATATAAAAAGTCTGCCTAAAAATCTGATTAATGAAAAAAGATAAATTACTGTAAATTTGAGAAATTAATGGCTATTTATTTCCCTTAATCGATCCACTTTTTCAAAATTTAAGCATTAAAAAAAAACCTTTAAAGTTGTGCAATCCTTTAAAAAATACTTGAAGATTCTGGAATTTGCTTGCCACTAAAGCTGAGTGTTAAAGAGCTGAGATTGTAAATACTATTTTATTACTGACAGTTATGCTGAGCATTGCTTCAAAGTTGATAAAACAAGGTCTGCTTCAACAGAAGAGGAATTTTATGTGTAAGTGGTACACATTTGGAAAACATTTTTCACAGTTTCATTTGCCTCTCTTTTTCTTCAGTGAATGTTAATTTCCAAGAGAAAGGCTTGGTACTTTCCAAAAAATGGTGTGGATTTATTCTTGTCGATATATTTAGCATGTATTTCATCACAGAAATGTTGCTGCCTTGTAATTTTAACAGAGAATTTTTAGTTTAGCAGCAGCCTTTTATGAAATGCTTTGTAATACCAGACATTACAGCACAGGCATTCAGATAAATATAAATGGAAATTTCTTTTAGTTAAACTGATACCGCAATTTTAGCAATCATGCCTTCTCATTTGCCTCTGGGCTTGCCCTTTCCAGACTAAAGAGCTCTGTATTCCTATTTTAGTTTGAATTCCTCTACTCAAAATTAGCATGTGTCCTTTGAGCCTAAGAATACGGTAGTTTTTATTCCAAATGTGACTATCTCAGCAGAGGCAGGAATGATTTATGAAAGCCCAGATCTTTCTCTTCCTCAGAGGTCAATGTCAGAAATTTGATTGACCTCAACAGAAGGTCAGTAGGAAAATGCCACAGAATCTGCAGTCCAAAGGGATTGTTTTCAAGTGGTCTAGCCAAACTTTATTTCACCAGCAACTGCTGTATAAGTACACAGGCATATGGAGATAGGTAGCAAATACTTTAAAATAATTATAATACAGGGACCAGTTAAAAGATAGCTACATCTTTTAAATGATACACCTGTTAAAAATATTTGCTTATTATCTCTAAATTAGCAACCAGAGGCATTCAAGGTTCCAGTCCAACACTGTTAAATATATTGCCCTTATGAACTCCTTTTATGGACTGGTTCCACATTGATCAGGTACATGTAGGCAGCCCCCAGTAACTCAGCAGCACAAAGCAAAATCTGAAGCACAATAAACATGTAGGAGCCTTAAAAGATACTTCAGGCATGCTTAAGAACACAACCAATAATCACAAATCCTTTGCAAACAGGTCACCTACAGGCAGCTAAATGACAAGCACAGATATGGATGAGGATGGCTGTGGCTATTTTATCTTCCTTTTATTTAAAATCAGTGACTTCCAAAATTGTTGTGATTACAGAAACCCCACCAGTAACCATATGTTTTGATATGTTGAACAGCCTAAATCAATGACCCTCCTCACACGATTATTTACTAAATATAAATTCCAATTAAATGTGGAGATACTCATAAGCCCTCCATACATAGTCCTTCATTGTGAAGTATTAGGAGAAAATCCAGCATGATTTTCCTCCATTTTAGTGAGCTCAGTATTGCAGTTTAACTATCTTCTCTATCATTATTACCTAAAGTAAATGTTCCTAATTTTTTTTCTTTGTGAAGGGAAAAAAAACCCAAAACCTTTTATTTAAGAAAAAGTTGTGCTTTGTTGAGTTTTTTAAAGGCTCACAAGAAAGTTCTGTAGTGTAAGATCAGCACAGCGCCATGGTTGCCTGTGTCATCCTCGACTTGCCTGTTCCTTGCTTCCTTCTTTCTTTAAGGTTCAAATCAACTAGGATTTGGAAAGAGGATAGACATTAAGAGAAAGCCAATCTGTGGCTACAAACCAGTAAAATCACCAGTTTCAGCAACTAGATTTTTGTTTTGTTTCTTTTTGTACTTCAGTGGTTTTGTTTGATTTTGTCAAAGACTTTACAAGCTTGATGGGAGCTTTGGCTCAAGGTTTTTAATTGCAAGTAGGAAATGTTATAAACAATGTCGATTTTTAAAGTCTTATTCACAGCTGGCTAGGAAATAGTTCTATTTGATATTTCTGAAAAATGCAGAGAAACAGAGAGGTAAAAATCTTTCAGAGCAACTGCCAAGAGATAATAAAAATCTGATTTCTATCCATTCTGTAAAAAAAAATCCATATTTTTGCATTCTACAAAATGAAATTCAAAATTTTCAGTTTAAGTGAAATAAAATGCTTTTAACAAGAGGAATTTCAGCTGTTTGATTTTCAAAAAAAAAAGCACTCCATAGGAAATCACATTGGTCGAGTTAAAATAAGCAACAATAACTGACTCCTACTTCAGTGAAAAGCAGAGGTTTGCTGTGTATGAACCAGTTGATCTGTCTTCATTCTTGTACTTCCTATCTCCATCAAAATCCAATGCTGTTAAACTACATAAACACATTTCCCTCACAAACCTGTTATACACAAGATGAGTTTTATGCCGGTATGCCCTATAAGTGTCTTTGTTCTACTGACTGAACTTGAAAATTTGACTCAGTTCTGGTATTGCTGCTGTTTCCTCTAGGATTTCAATCTGAATTCAGATGCTCTGGAGAAAATACTGCCTTCTGCTAAGCAAGCAAAAAGAGTATGTCAAGCATGGTGTAGAGCTGAGCCATGAAGGATGATGTTTTCGTTACAAACTGTGGCTCTGATGTAATGTCCAGCTTTTGGATTAAGTTCTGAGTGCTGACAGCATTTGAACCATATATCTTCCAGAGTATGCAACAGACTTGCTAAAACTACAGCTATCAGATTCCTTGGTTGAGTCTCAAGGAGCAGTGGCAGCCAACATGCATGACTCCCAGACCTTGGGCAAGTCTCAGTACCATCTCCTTACAAACACACCAAAAAAAGCTGTAAAAAGGATAGGACTACTAGACTTCTCAGTTTAAGGTCTACTTTTTTTCCTTTTGAGAAATAAAGGTAAGGAAGCCATGCATTAGTTTGACACTGCGTTGCAAGCTCTAGGACACACTTTAACCCAAAAATTTCGGAACTAGCTAGAGGAAAGGGCAATTTTGGAAAGCTGCTAGGATGATGAGGAAAACAACAGCTGACAATCTTAGCCTAGCTTGAATCTCTCTCGCATATGGTGGTTTGGCATCAGTGCTGCCATGGTCAAGTGCCAGGTGAAGAAAGCATTAAATGGTCATGTCAGTCTCTGTCAAGCAGCAGTCATAAAGAGGCAGGAAAGCAAAAGCTGTCTGAAACGAAAAGGAGATCAGTCAAATGATAATGAAGGGGATAATATATTGCATAAAGATGGAGAAAAAATAAGTAATGAAATAACATGGATGGAAAGGAGCTAAATGAAAAACTTAGGACACTGAAAGAGACAAAAATATTTAAGAAATAAACCTAAAGGACAAGGAAGATGAAATGAGAACAAAGAAAATATAATGGAGAGCTCCACATTTATGATTATGACCACCTATCTGAACATATGTATCCCCACTGAGTGTGACCAAATGAAACCCAACTAAATCACTTTTCTGTTTTGCAGTTAGGGGTTGGAAATATAAAAATAGCCTTAGAAATTAAGACTTTATGGGCATTTTCTTCACAAAATTTGATAGGCAACTAAGCTACCGTGGATAAATATGTTAATATAAAGAAAGCGCAGGCAGCTAAGAAAATTCTAAATCTGAAAAATTAGAAGCAAGAGTAATTTAAACCAGAAGATAGTTTTATATAATTGTATTTTTTTCTGCCATTAATTATTAAAAAAAAAGACTAGTGAGAAAAACATCTTCAATTTAACCATGTATATTTTTTAAGAGAAAAACCACCTCCCATCAGCCACAGATCAGTGTAGGAGCAACTCAGTACAGCTAAATGGCATGCATATGCTGAGATCTGACCTTTTTGGTCATGAACAACAGCATGTAATCTATTAATAAATATTAATATTTTAATATTTTTCTTTATATAGATAATTACATAAACCTTAAGTACTTATGTACAAGAATTCCTTTATTCATTCTTTGAATTAAGAAAATCTGTTGGTTCAATATTCAGAATAAATGTTTCTCTGTCCTTGAAACTTACACGGGAAAGTGCTAATTCATACATATGTGCTGTAAGTATGCTTGTATCAGTACAGAATTTCTCAGCCATATTGTTTACAAAGTTCAAGTCTGAACTATGAAGTATTATTTTTTTTTAAAAGCTCATGTGAGTTAAACGTTAGAACCATCAACTGAGCAAGGTTATTCTTCATATTTTTAATAACAAGATATGTAGGTACCAGTTTATTTCTTACAAGCTACACACTTCAGTCCAAAACCTCCGCCTCCTCTAGCACATATATATTTCTGCCAAGGCCTCAATCACCCAACAAGAAATCCTTCCAATAAGGAAGTATAATTGCATAAACTAGAGGCTAATCAGGTCTAGCACTCTTTTTCTGCTACACTTTCCAATCCATGTGCTTGGGGTCCAAGAATGACTGAAAAAAAACCGTAGAATATGAAAGCTGCAGATGCTAGACAGCAGCTTGTTTCTGGTGTTTTAAAGGATTCCCTTAAGAAAGAAAATAAAAACCAACTACCAGAAAAAAAAAACCAAATAAATAAGCAAACAAAAAAACCCCAAACTTGAAAAGTATCCAGTGGTCTACAACTCAAAAGAGGTAGAAAGTGACTGACTTCTTGGAGATATTTGTAATATTGTTATCAGAAACATGAATAATTTTTTGTGACATGGCAAATTTTTTACATGTATCTGTCTGCATATTTTTCTTCTTGCAGGGTAAATCCCTGGCTCAGTTTTCATTCCTTCCACCTTGCCTGCCATCTGAAAAGCTCTTCCCAAAAGCACCCATAGTCCTGCCCATAGGCAGAGTAATCACAGCTCCTTCTAGACACGTTCAGTCCCCTCTCTACAGTCAAATCTTTATAAAAGAAATACTATTAATATAGAAAATGTAAAGAACTGCATTCAAAACCAGATTATTTATATATACATACTACTAGTAGAAAGTGTAGGAGTTGGTGTTTCACTAACCCCCCAGATACAAATATGTCTTCTGTGCAGAGGTACCCATACATGTCTTTCCTTTCATTCACCATGGGATGATGTTTATGACAGAAGACCTATGATTGGAGGTAAGAATCTGTTTGTCAGAGAAGAGGAAGAACATCCCAATATACTGATTTATCAGCCTTGGAAGGAAGCTTTGAGCTTTATTTGAAGATGATCAGTGGCTCTTTCCTCTGAAAAATGAAATAACTGTTGTCATTACAGGTCTAAAAATATGTAAAAATTCCACATGCTGCTCTATAGCTTTCACATTACATGCTAGAAACATTGTATGCATTTTTGCAAGAGATGGAACAGGAGTAGCACACCCCATAGGATTTCAGACTCCTGAGTTGCTCGTGTATATACACATTACCAGAGTGAGTATATGTGAAAGGTAGAAAGAGTTCTCAGATTTTGCCTCTGAACTGACACCCTTTCCTAACCACCAGAAAGGGCCTGCAAAGTTTTAGTGGGGAGGAGAAGAGCAGATGACCTATGCTCCGCCTGTGTGCTGAGGGATTCCTGTCTTCTGAAGCGTCTAGTGCTGGTAACTCTCTAAAATGGGCCATTCACGCATATCTGGTCCAGTGTGGAAACTCCCTAGGACAGAAATAGAAATAAATATTTATAGATGCATGCAGTGTTAAGGGGAGAAGAAGCAAGCAGTTTAACAGCCTACAGAATGGAGATTATTCACAGGCAAATAGGCTATATTTGAATGGAGAACAAGAAGGACTAGGAAATGACAAAATAAAAAAAACGGACCGACTGTAGAGTGATACAGAGAGTTGATTATCTATATACATAGTCTCCAGAACAGACAACCCTTTCAAATTTTCATGAGATGAAATCACAGTTTTTCAAAGTAAAATGAGAGTTACTGCAGAGTTCATGCTTTTGATCTGTGTAAGTATCCAAAATATGCTTCAGAGCACACAGTACTCTAATGAAAATAACAACATCACAGTGCTCTCTTCAGTATAATTTTCTTAAATATTTTACTGTATGCTTTAAATGCTGGAGAAGGTAGAAGCTGGAAAAGATACAATTATTTTCAGTGAAATAACTAACAGTGTTAGTTCTCAGAGTTTCCCAAAAAGTCCATCACAGGACTAGAAAGCTGGATTCACAGAGATCTTAAAGGGATGAAAATCATATATTTTAATTTTCTTCAGGTAAAACCCAGTGACACATTTCAGAATTCTTCTATATAAAAGGAATTAATGGCTTTCCTTTAATGAAAAGTATTGATTTCTTGAAGAGTACAGATTACACGTACAGAAATAGTTTGATCAGGAACTTTATCACCACCAAAAAGTAGAACATATTTCAGGCAATGGACCCACTCTGTTGTGACATGGGATCTCCTTGAAAACGTGGAGTAACTACTTCAGATTACACAAGTATACATCTTGGGTTTAGAGGATTGATCTTGTATTGCCTCATCTCACTTGCAAGCAGGGAGAATAAAAAAACCCAGAGGTTTGTAGGACAGGGAAAACTAGAAATTGGAACAGTTTAGGATCTTTAACTTTATGGAAATATTAATTCAGAGAACACGATGCAGAGTTTTTAGTCCTTCCTAAGTAGGCCTGGTTTGGCCATGGAAGTGGATAAACCCACAAGGAGTATGTGTTTTAACACAATATGATGCACTCAAGATGTCTCAGACGTCACTGCCATTCATCATGGGTACCTCTGGGTTCACCACACAAGCAGAGATGGGGCCCAGAGCTTCCCCATCAGAAAGTGCAACATCCATTAATTGCTGCATTTTTTTAGTGGCCTGGGGCATGTCATTATGTCGTGCTAAGCCCATCCACTGGTCAGCTTATTACCTGATTAATTGCTTGGGGGGAAACGTGATCTCATAAGCAGTTTTGACAGGTTTGGGTTTTTTTTAATTTGGAGGCTTTGTTCCATTTGGGGGGTTTATATCACAGATATCTGGGTAAATGGGCTGGCAGGCATGTATTGTGCCTCTTTGAAATTAATGCAAATTCATCTCTATAATTCACAGCACTTTACTTCCAACTGATGAAATGTAACAGAGCCACCAGCTATTTTTACTCCTACCTGTGTTCATCTTATTTATCTTCTTAATAGACCCATCTCATTAAACTCTTCTCAAAACTGAAAAGGATGTGTGCACTATGTTTAGTCACTTGTGTGGCTCAGAGAGCAAATAACTAAACTGAATTGGGGAAACATGAAAATCATGCATTGAAAATTTTAAAGAATTTCCAAAAGTTATTTTGTGATTGAACAGGCAGGAATACATGAGACATCACACAACCCTTTATTGCAGATTACTCCAAAGACATGGAATCAGTGTTGAACATTTTAATGTTTCTGGAAAAAAAATTCAAAACATTCTTGCAACATAAGCTTACTCTTGGCAATTCAATATCTAATGTCAGAGCCAGTATTTTATTCATTAATAAAATAGCACTTAAAATTATCATACACTTACTTCCATTTTTGAATTTGCAGAATAATAAACTTCTGTTCCGAAATGAATGCACAGTGGTTTTAAAAGACGCCCTGATATTTAAAGAAAATAAAAATGGGCCCAGACTCAAACAATCCCCAGAAGGCAACTATTTAAAATTCAATCTTGAACCTCTATTTTAAACAGGTACAGCTATAATGTACTGATAGGAGATGGAGAGGTTATGCAGAAGAAACTGTGAGAGGAGATGCATGAAGAAGAATAAGAAAAAGTCACCATGCTTCATATCAAATCTAAGTAATCATATGCCTGAATTAGTAACGATTGGCAAGCCCAGTAACATGCACACAGAACATTAATAAAACTAATGTTTTGTTTCCTCATCTGATATCCTGCTCCTCCTGAAGCAGAAGCCAGCCTGCTGGGATGTCACTTAGGATTGCATAGCTGTGAAGGGACCCCAAGTTTGCCAGTACCCTGAGGTGGGTCTGTCAGCACCTATTTCTCAGAGCAAGTGCCCCCAGAGCCATGCCACTCTATGCAAACTCTAGAGCCAGGCTGCATCACAACATGAACAAGAATAAACTTTTTAAAACAGAGCAAGCTGAGAATGAGGCAGATTATAAATAAAAATGTTTTATAAACAAGTCTCCCCCATTCACTTTGTCCTTGTAGTGAGATCCTTTGGCTCTAGGCCTGATCCTAGCTCAATAACTCTGTTGCTTCCTGGGTGAGACCGAGATTTGCACAGTACTGAAGTTGGCACATTCCCCCTTGGGTCTTTTGGGAGAAACAAAATCTCATGACCCCTGGGGCCTGGCTTCTTCTGCTCCCTATTTTTCCCAGCTGTCTTCCTCTGTCTGCTGTGCTGCAGGCTCCTGGTTCTTTGTTGTCTTTCACGTGCTTTGCCTGCCCTACTTCACTCTCAGCAAAGGTGCCCCTCAGCTATGCACATTTGCTCCCTTTGCAGAGTCAGTCACCCCTTCCTCAAAAAGGCTCCATGCAATCCAGCAAGAAGCCATCTGGAAAAACTCCCAATCTCCTTCCTAGCAATTAACCATAGCTTTTAGGTAGAAACAAGCATTCTTTAACAAAATAAAAAGCAAAGATACCAAATTAGCAGCATTCACCATGAACCTTCCTGAGATCTTCCATCACTTGAGTGACTCCTTTGAATCTGCATTATCTGTGCTGAAATCCTGAACATCTAAATTTAACCAGTGGCAGGGACACTTGTTCTGCACTTTGTCCTCTCTATATCCATCTTCTCCAGTGCATCTGGCAGACACCACAGCTTTCTTCATGCCCTCCCTCTAGCAGTGATGCTCCTGCTGACCATCTATTTAAACTGCTGCTAGAGAGGTCTAAGTGGGTCTTTTTGGAAAACAGCAACTCAGCACATGAAATTCAACGAGAATCCCCTGTACAATCGTGAAATGTAGCCCAAGTTTATTACCCTAGATGTTTTCTTTGGCAAACACTTCTCAATTTGATCTTTGCTACCCATTTTGAGTTTGTACTTTGCTCCTCTTTTATTTCAGCAAGAAGCATCAACTTTTTCTCAAGTTTTAGCAAAAAACTATCAGTATGTGAACACCTAAGTACCCCTACTCTGATAATACTATATCCCTTCAGAATATTTCCAGAACTGCTTTTCATTCATTTAGTAATTCACTTACAAATCCTACTTGTCAATACCTGTGCAGAAATATATAAGGCAGACACTTAATTAACGTTGACAATCCAGGCACTTTTGAATCTCAGGAAATTGTTATCAAATGGAACACTACATGCAACACTGTGAGCAGAAGAAGGAGTGTTAAAAATGCAAGGAAGATAAATGCATGGAGTGCATTTCTGAGTTAAGAATTTTTGTCCTGCTGTATCTGCCTAGCTCTCTAGCAATCTTCAAACACAGGCACAATTCACAGACTGTCTCCTGCAGCAAGCACCGAGAATCCCAAGGAGCCATTTTGGTCTCCTCTCTGAAGCATTTACTGAAATGCCACATATTTTTAATGAGAAAAAGACCAGTTTTCACTACCAGGAGGTCAGTAACAATCTGTATTTCGTGCTCGCCTTTCTTTTCCAAGATTACTTCATATTATGTTACATTTTATTAATGTCAAAAATGTAATTATTGAACTAGTCTGTTTAGAAGCACATAGTTTTTAAAAAATGGTAAATCCTGCTTATCTGCATGTGCTGGCTATCAAATAAGCAATTAAAGCTATGCATCTCTGTCAAAGCCCAGAATAATTCTCTATCACAAATAAAGGCAATGATGCAGTAATGTTCAGAAGACTAAAGCACACACAGAGGTTAAGATGTCTGCAATACCAGCCTTTGTTTAAGTACATCCAAGAAAGGAAATCAATATTCCTCAGGAGAGCATTTTGTAGGTACAGCTGCTGTTGCTAAGATTGGCTCAGTGTCATGTTCTCATTAATACATTTAATGGCAACCCTAAGATTGAGAATGTGCAGACAGACATAATGAATTTATACTAAAAACATAAAAATGTAGAAATTCTAATTGCTTTGGCCTGATTGGCTACTTTATATCTTGAAAGGATCATGTTTATAAATTAGAGTTTAATGATATTTATGAATCACAAAATTAAGTCCTTCCTTGTAGCAGTCAGTAACATGAAAGCAATTGCTGCTGCAGTTTGCCCTTTAAGAGCTCCAGCACAAAAAGGCTGGCATGCTCGAGAGCAGTTTTGCATTTTGGAGCAATTGTTACTATTGCAAGGAAAATGTTAAGGTTTAGTTATACAGGCGCATCTGCTATCATTAAAATAACTCTTTGAAGCCCACGTCTCTCGGAGGAAGGGATGTTTCTCCACGTGCATTGTGTCGTGCCACTCTGTGAAAGGAAACATCCCTTTGTACCAAGCTTTATCAGTCCTCCTCACTCTCTCTCTCTAAAGATGCATACTGTTCTGAATGTCATTTGTCATTCAGCTGTTAGTTTCTCTGGCTGTGCTCTGGAAGCCTGACAGAAACAGGCAAGAAACATGAAAAAAACTACTGGAGATTAAAAAAAAAAAATTAATGGTGCCATAGGGCACCAAGAAAAGAAAAAATAAAAGAAATACAAAAACAGAAACGACATCCAGGGAGCACAGAGCTGACAGCCTCAAAATGATTGCAGATCAAACACAGGAGAAAAACCTGTGGGAGAAATTTGACATCTCCCTCTGCAGGATGGCTACATCTTGAATTTAAAAAAAAAAAAAAAAACAAAACAAGAAATCCCCCAGAAAAACCAAACATTGTAACAAGGCCACATAACTAATTGCAGTCTTGCAATGAGTTGCACAAGCCTCTACCATACACACAAGCATGATGTGCAAGCTGTATGTGGATGGACTGCAATCCTTCCAGCCCCATCCTTCCTTAGTTCTGCGCCTGAAGGAGCCTGAGCTCTGTGTGATGCAGCACGGGACACCTTCTGCCTCCTGTGGCCTCTGGGTCCTGTTTGTCCTTACTTCTGGATCTTGAACATCCTATAGCTCACACTGATAGGGGTAGTACAAATGGTTTTACTGCCATTTGTGCAAATTTTCTCTATTACTACAAAACGGATAAATCTCAGCTCAGTAAAGATTTTAATTAAAGCGCAAAATTGTATCTTACTAAAAGTCCCAAACTGCATCATGTCTATGCCTGTCAAAAGCCAGACACAAGTACAAAGTCTGAAGTGTGAAGTAATTGTCTCCACACTCTTGACTAAGAAGGTGTTTTTAGTGTCTGGTACTCCTCCACCAATTATTTGACTTCCATAAAAATTTGTTTAGGGAAATATTTCTTCAAGGATTATTCAAATTTTTGATTAGACAAGCTGAAATAAGGATGTCTCAGAGTGCACGACTTGTGCAGCCTAAATTAAGCTGCTTGGGCACATACACTACCTGATGGCTGGACTGCAATACAATGTGTGAGGCTCACTCAGGTGCTCAACAGGCCTGCTTAAGTCTCAGAACAGAAAATGTTTTCATCAGCTAAATTTACATGTGGAATTTAAGCATCACATATCATTTCACATCACCTGACATTTCAGCATCCTGCCTCCAATGCAAGGCTTCACAGCAGCTTATACCCATGCACCCACTACCCCTATATAAAGAGGGAACTAAAACTCCGAAAGGAAGCTCCAGGAAGGCAGCACACTGAGCACACAGCCAATAGAAGTCATTAAGGACGTGTATGTCTTACATTGCACTGCTTTTTGCAAAACAGACTTTTTATCTTGAACTGTAGAGAAGTATCTGTGGGCTTCCCAGACCTAGGCCCAAAGATAATCCCTCTAAAATGGAAAGTAAAAGTGATTAGGTCTTTTACTGGATGACTGATAAAGGCTTTTTCCCTCCCGCTCTGAGAATGTTTTGCTTAAATGAAGTATCCTTTGTAAAGAATTAGAAATTGATGTTTAAATCACACTTCTCTGTACACACAGACTCCTCCACTATTTATTTACTCCTGAACTAACAATGCTATGAAAAGGCTGGTGTTTCAGCTGATGATACTGGGCACAACCATATCAGAAAGCAATTTATTTTAATATATGGAAGGTTCCAGCTTTCTGTATGCTTATTGTGAGCACAGCAGTAGTCTTATTTTTCTAGATGTCATTTATGTGGAAAGAAAACAGATAACTATTGTCTTGAGCTGAACACTAGTCAAGCTAGGTGAAATCAGGAAACCAACAAAACTCCCCTGACATAAGAACAAATGGTATTTGAGCATCTTATCACACAAAGGGGAGCTGGCCAGATGCTGTCTTTTGCTATGTATCTGTCAAGGCACAGCAAGGCTTCTGGGGAACCAGGGTTGGACACAGCTGGGCGGCTCCACAGCTATGAGCCAGGTCCAAGGGCAAGCCAGAAAACACTATGAAGTCTGGAGCCTGGTTTGGTGGAGCCCAGTTTGGTGGAGCCCACAGTCAGAGCTGTGGGGAGATGGAGACCAGTCCTGCTGGGGCATCTCTGGGGCAAGGGCCGATGGCCCTGGGGGCTGGCATGGGGTCCTGGGCTGTGGGAAGTGTGGCAAGCCCCAGGGACTGGGCAGGGATGGTCAGAGCTGGCGGTGCCCTCAGGACTATGGCAGTAACTTCCTTTTGTGAAGATATCTGAGAAGACTTAAGAAATGTGCATTTGCAAACAGGGAAGAGCAGTCCCCACATCCTGGCAGAACTCAGGCATGTGGCTCAGGAAGGGATCACTGGCTGGGCAGCAACTCAGTCAAGCCATTCCTTGCTAAGTCACACCAAGCCCAGCCTGCAGGCCTCAGGTGGTTCTGGGTTCAAGTGGCTCTTAAATAGAGTCCTGAGCAGTCCTTCCTTCAGTCTGCTGGGGTCAAAGGGGCAGCTGAGATCCAGCTCAGGGACCAGCATGTCCATGGGTGCCACTTCTGGATGCCCACGCGAAAGACTTGAGGACCTGGCTCTTAGTAATTGCACCTGCAACAAGCACCAACAGAAACTGGGATGAGCACAAATTAAGGGCCAATATGATTCAAATTGCTCCATTAAAACTGTGTCATAGGTATTTTTCAGGTCGGCAGCTAAAATTAAAGAACTTTTGGAACTGAGTTTCTGTTAGTCATATATACTTAATGCTCTTTAAAATATCCAAGATAAGGATCACAAGTCCAGACAGGCATTTTGTGGTTCTTTTATCATAATGTAGATGTCTTGGCTATCCTTGGATTTCTCTGAATGCCTGTGTTTAGGAAACAGAACCAAGCCCTTAATATCCTCTCTACTTTAGGAAGCCATGTGTAAAATGGAGGTGGCAAGTTGTTGCAGAGGCTTCTTATAAAAGTGCATGTTTCTGAAGCTTTCAGATAATTCAGTGTTTAAGGTAACAAATACTTATGAAGATCTTAATAATTTCTTCTGCAGTGCTTTAACACAGAGTAAAAGATCCAATAGAGAGAAAAATAAACTATTGAAGGATTACCTATTCAGCTTCTGGATCATAGGTAATATTGTGCCACTGGCATATTCTGTATCCTCCTTGGGACTTGTGCACTTTTACTCCAAGTCAAGTTTTACCCATTATGTTTAAGATTTTACATTTCATAGAATTTTGGTTAAGAAGGGTTTTTTCTGCCATAATCTTTTAACTTAAGAAGTTATATTATGGAGTTTAAATTCACTTTAAAGTGCTTCAAATAATGTCTCCAAAGGGTTGTAAAATAACTTTTTTCTCACTTTTGCTAAGTGACAGAAAGTCAGACTACGATAAAGTGAGGTATTTACAACAGTTCAGGTATAATAGATTAATGAGACTCATACAGGGTTAAGTGGAAAAAAGATAAAAAGCCTACACTATGGGGCAGTGACTTGGTCCATTTTTTTCCCCTGATATAGATGAAAATTCAGTGATTCATTACTTATGGACTCCAAGAAGAGACCGGATGGAAGGACTAGTCTGAACACACAGAGATTGCTACCAGTAGTCCATCAAACTGTTGGGCAAAAGATTTTGATGTAGAAAAATAATGCTTTTGTGACTAGGACTTTTTGAGTGAGTTCTACTAATTTAGAAAGGGTACTTTTGCCCGGCTGGCTCCCCTGAAAACTGATTAGTGCGCTCAGTTGCTTTCCAGTCCCTTTCCATTTCATTGCAGTGTAGCTGGAGACAGACCACCTGCAGAGACACTAATCCAATCTAGGCAAATGTTACAAAGCAGAGTGACAGAATTGTGGCTGAATTATGCCTCTTAAAAGACAGAGCCCTCTCAAGAGTGCTGAGAAAATTTGCAAACTGAATGCGGTGCACTGGCCAGAGGCAGCCAGACTAGGCAACTCAGGTTGCTGCCAGAAGTGCCTGAGGGATTAGGCTGAAAGGTGACCCCAAACTACAGTGTTAAAGAAAAAAAAGAAAAGAGGTGTGGATCTTTTAAGCTCACGCAGAGTATGTGTCATTGCACTGGGCTAAAAGATTTTTTAAAATACCAAAGCAGCCTGATTAAACAAAAGCCCCAAAGTGTGAGTACACTTATTTAGAGGAAGAAATATTTGTACAGAGCAGAAGATGCAGGTGTTGGTAGATCAGCAAACTGGGCCAGAGAGTGAGCCAGGATACTCGACTGCAGTTTACACTTACTTTTCCTATTGAAGTCTGTTGACATTGGAGACAAGGAGAAATGCTCTGTTTTTGGAGGGGAGAGGGAAACCCCACAGTATTGTACTTATCCACGTTCACTTTTCCATCACCGTAGAAAATGCTGTAAAAATGACAGAAGACAAGTTAAATACATAAAGGCAGAGATAACCTGATCCACGCTCTGCAAGAAAAACTTCAGCAGTTCCACAAGGGTTCGAGAATGATGTTCAATGCAGTAACAAGAAACACAGATTCTCAAGGTAGAATTTATGGGATGGGTTTTACATTTGCTGCCAAAGGATCCCTGAAAAAGGCAGCTTCGCAAAAACACACCAGAGTGTCCACTTGTATGATTAAAAGAAAAAGGAACTGTTCAGGTTTTCAAGATGCCTGTTTGTGAAGCAATCCTGCACAATGAATCAAATTTGCTAGTGAATCCTTCTCAGGAGGTTAGTTACAATTGTGTCTAGCAACTAGAAAAGAAAGGCATCGCCACACTAGTATCTGAGCAACCAGCAGAAAAAATTAGTAATAAAAAGGAGATACTTGGAAGAAGTTGCAAATAATAAAAGCAAGTATAATCAAAACACAACTTCTGTGAGGGTTCTCAGTGCAATGATTCTCGGTGCATTAGAGCCTGGGTACTCTGGTTACTCCCCTAGTATGTCCAGCTGTACTGTGCTACTTGTGCTGAAAGTGAGTCTTGCTGTTATATCCAAATAAGCAAATAGGGCCTCACGATGTAATTCAGTTATGGTTAAAAGCTATGAAAGTGTCTGCTGTGTGTCCTCACATAACCTATACTAGCTTGACAAAAAGACCTTGCAGTTCATCCTAAAGCGTTGCCTCTGCTTGACAGAATATAAAACAGATTTGGAAACACCGATTACTGACTGGTTGCTTGATTGCAATTAGATAATGCAAAATTATTCTGCTGAAGCAAATGACTTGCAAAACAGCACTTATATGAAGGAGACATGGCCCTTCAGTCTCATCATGTTCCCCAGGAGGAAGTGGGGGACATGTGGGCATGGCAGGGACCAAAGCAAGTTTTCTAGATCCAGGCCTGAGCTAGGACAGGCTGAGGGCTGCAGCTCAGTCCAAAGGTGAGGGGATCCTGGCAAGGGAGATGGACAACACAGGACAGCTGCCAGGAACTGCCTTTCAGTGGGCAAGTCAGAAACTTCACATGGCTCCTACAGACAGCTTAACCAGACAAGACTGGGTATGTTCCAGAAAAGACCTGATCATGACTTTTGTAGAAATGTCTGACAAATGAGAGCTGCTGCTTTTGTTTCCCTGTATCCAAACAATCAGGGCTGTGCTTGTGTTAGCAAAGATCATTTCACAACTTCTTCCACAAGACTTTCTTTGCCTGCTTGTCTTCAGTGTCTGCCTGCTGTCAGCTGTGACTGTAAGTTCTTCATAACGGGCTGGGTTTGTTTGTGCATGTACTGATTGACTGAGGTCCCTGCATCTTCTTGAAAAGTCAAAAAAATACATTAACAGCAGGAACCCCTTAAAAATACCTTAGATTGAATTTTTAATCTTAAAATACAAAGTAAACTTACTCTTCATATTAATTGGTTTTGAAAGGAAAAAATAATAGAGGAAAAAAAACTGCTTTGGTTGTAATCAAAAAAAGGTCTATGAAGGTGAATGACAGTCTCCAAGTGTTGACAGGCACAATGAAGGCAAAAATTTAGAAGTTACAAAAAAATTTCCTGTGGCTTTGTTAAGTTGATTTGATGTAGATAGCACTGAAAAAACACTATTGTATTGCATTTTTCTACTCTTTTAAGTATCTCCCTGAATAACTATCCTTCATACTTTTATTTGTAAAAGAAGAATCAGAGAAAAAAAACCAAAACAAAGTGTCTAAAATGTCTCAACATAAAGCTGAATGATCATTTTTGCATTGGTCAATGGATTTAATTGGAGATAGTTCATCCAGAGTCTTCAAGTGAGAATTTTTAAGCTGTTTTTTTTCCTAAAGAATTATGTTATTAGTCTAGCTCACTAGATTTTATAGACTCATACCATAAATGTTCCGGAATTAATTTTCAGATGTTATGCTCCCACTCTGTTCCTAAAACCTTGTATACAAAAGCACCAGTTTACCAGTATGATTCTGGACTTTGAAGGAGAATACGTAAGCAGCAGTAGAGCGTCCTCTTCTTGCTTTAAAGGATGGAATTTTGATTTCTTCAGCATATATGGCTATTTTCTATTAAACACATGTTTATTTTCTTATGCATAATATAATCTCAGGAAACTGCAAGGATTTCAAACCCTATATTTTTAAGCTGACCCTGCTTGTGCGTTTCTTTAAACTGCAATCACTTATTTCATACTCTGACAACCAGTGTTTTACAGTAGTTTGTGTTGACTTAACATTCTTATTTTAAGTCAACAAGGTGCAAGAAATTAAGTTATGTCCATGCTGTGCTATATCCATTCAGTGTTGTGTCTCTATTCAATCAAATTTAGTATCCTGTTTGAATGTTGTTATTTGTATCTTGTTCCAGCTATTATCTTGAGATGCCAATAAACCAGTGATCAACTGATATATAATTGATCTATCCACTCTATGCCACTGAAAAATTATGTAACTTCAAAGTGAAACTCTTGCAAATATTACGACCAAACAAAAAGGAAAGAGAATATACAATTAAAACTGAAATGTTCTGCCGAGATGAGACTGAGACATTTCAGGTTTACAAATTCACTGTTGTGTTTTGGCTGTGCTGAGGTTTCAAAATCTGATGTACAGATGAGATGAAACAAGAACGGAACAGCATTGCCACAAATAAAATTACATTTTTTTCTGTGAAACCAAACCATGTCAAACATGGCCTGCCAGCCTGTCTACCACCAAACACTGTTCTGAGCACAGCGTCCTCCACTGCCACACCATGACTCAGTATTTTCATTTAATCTGATTTCACGCTCTGACAGACTTTGCCACATTTCCATATATTCAGATGCACCTGAAAATATCTACTTCCTGCAAGACTTCTCAATAGCATGCAGAAAACACAGGAGACAAATATAAAAATCCTTACTGAAGTGTGTGCCACTAGTGTTTTATCACAAGGCAAACTCCTTTCCCCACGGCTCTAACAATCAAAAATGTAAGTATTTTGCTTTTTGAAGCTAAGGTGTTTCTGAATATGCACAGTCTGCTCATTTAAAGCAGGACATGACTGTTTTGGCTGATTCACTCAGTTGTTGGATCACACAGGATCACACAGTGGTGAGTCAGTCATTTGTAAACAGGAGAGAAAAAACCACAAATTAATAGAGAGAGCCACAGGCTTCATTCTTGTGATCAAAGGCCTTAAAGAAACCATACAAAAGGAGGACTATTATTTATTGAACACAACTTATAACCTGATCTTTCCTATACAACCTTGGCCTTACCCACTATTGAACTAAGAAATCATTTGCGCCTCCCAAAAAGACAACACACACTTTGGATCCTCCCTTTCAGAAAAGAGGCTGAGCTATATGTTCATTTTCTTCTGAAGGACTACATCATGGGCATTCATTTTCAAAAACAGAGGCATGATTTTAGGTGTATTTCATAAGAAAAAATAATGTGTTGTGTTTGCCGGCCTGAGCTCTGAAACAGCACAGGACAACTTACAGTAGAGAATTACATGCTTATTACAAGCAGAATCAGGCTGAGGGGGTTTTAAAAAATAGCATTGCTAAGAAAGGATTTTTGCAAACACAAAGCTAATGGGACTAATTGGTATTATGTCAGATGTATAATGTTTCAGTATATTGTCTTTTGGCAGTGGTAGTTTGGTTTTCCTGGGCTCAGAGCCCAGTTTCTGTTTAATTTTCTGTAAGGTTTCATAGCAGCCTAGACATACAGAGCTGGCTTGCTTGCAAATAACCACTTATCCCAGTATACATACTGATCAGAATTTAAACATACCCACCAGCCTGTTGGATGGATCTGCTTATGGCATTCTTATCAGAAAATTCTCTTCTTCAAACTAAAGAGAATTTTTCCTATGAAAGAAAGGATAAGGTTCACCAAAAAGAAGCTAGATGGAATTAAAAATTAAAAGGTTTATTTCACATATTAAAAACACATTGACACATCATTACGACTTTGAGCCTAAATCCTATCTCAGTTCTAAATCCTATCTGAGTTCTCAGTTCAAGGTCACTCCAGGCACATAACAATTTTGTGTGCCTGGAGTGACCTTGAAGATTTATTAGGTCTAAAGCAAGATATTAAACTCAATAGAAGAATTTTTTTCCAAGGTGCCAACAGTCTTCTAGGTCTGCACTCTCCCAGACATCTTGTTCGAGGCAAAGGCTCTTGAAGGGGGGTTTCCTGAGGCACTGTGTTTCCCAGAGAGTTCAGTTCAACTCACAGGGGTATTAGCTCAGATCCAAATGGACTTTACTGGCTTTTATCCTAAGCTAATGAGCTTATGAAGATAATAAGATCTCTGCAGAAAAGTTGAACTTCCTGTGGAGTCAGCCCTAGGGTCAGCTCCCACTGCCCTCCACATTTCATTGTCACTTTGTGTGCCACAAGCCCAAGTGCTCTCTGCATCTGCACAGCGCTACGAATCTGTAGGTGTGTATTTATCTGTAGCTCTATTTGTAGCTCAAGACAGTAAAACTGAAAGGTCTACACCCAGTTCTACACCTCCTTAAAAATTTTGCCTATTATTTATATTAAAAGGTGAGTATATCCCTCAATAGTGCATTTATATATACACACATATTCATCTTGTTCTAGAAGTTCATTGGTTCACAACAGGCTAGACTGTGCAATTAAAGTTAGTTGAGGGATGAAAAACAGTGAAGTCAGATATTTAAATATCTGTTTACTGTAGCTGTATAGGTCTCATGATTGTTTCTTGTGAAAGGTATCTTTTTGAAATTTTCTTTCCAGAAAATTTTAATGGAATGGCATATCTCCTATTGTTCACAGCAAGTAATACATATGATATTTTGCAAGCAATATTTGTATATGTGTTCAGTCACAGAGAGCACTTTGACAAGTGCAAGAAAGTAATGCAATTCCCAGTTATGAAACATAAAGATAAGATACAAAGTTACAATTCTGACATGGATGAAACGGAAGACTTTTTGATCTGCTGAGGCTATT
Organism: Oriolus oriolus; assembly: GCA_013400235.1. Taxonomy (NCBI): domain Eukaryota; kingdom Metazoa; phylum Chordata; class Aves; order Passeriformes; family Corvidae; genus Oriolus; species Oriolus oriolus. The sequence goes on from VXBT01003019.1 coordinate 501,624, forward strand.
TACAGAAGAGGGGAAAAGATGCTACATATAAATGCATTTAAACTGTAATGATCCAACTCACTCTAAATCATTAGGAATGTGTGCTCTTGTGAGACCCCACCTGGAATACTGCATCCATGGCTGGGGCCCTCAGCACAAGAAAGACATGGACCTGTTGGAGTGAGTCCAGAAGAAGGACAGAGATGATCAGAGGGATAGAGCACCTTTACTACAAATACAGGCTGTGAGACTTGTAGTTGTTCAGCCCGGAGATGAGAAGGTTCTGGAGGGAACTTTACAGCAGCTTTTCAGTGCTTGAAGGGGGCTTATAAAAGAAGAGGGAGACTGACTTTTTACATGGGCAGATAGTGAAAGGACAAGGCATAACAATTTTAAACTAAAAGAAAAGAGATTTAGATTAGATGTTAGGATGAAATTCTTCATTGTGAGGATGGTGGGGCGTTGGAACAATCTGCCCAGAGAAATCGTAGATGCACTGTCCCTGGAAGTGTTCAAGGCCAGGTCGGATGGGGCCCTGAGCAACCTCATCTAGTGGGTGGCATCCTGGCTCATGATCTTCAGATGATCTTTAAGGTCCCTTCCAACACAAGCCATTCTATGATTTAGATGGCTGTAACTTTGTTCACACTAATATTGTTTATTTGTCTCTTCCTTTCCCCTTTGCCCACCATGTCTGCTCATTTGTTTATCATCTCTCAGTGACTGCTCAGAATAGAATTAGTTTTCATTAGACACCACTGCTTTTTGCACTGAGTCTCTTTTATAATGTTTTTCTGTTACATCACTTTGGTTTGGCCAGTGTTGGCCACTATAATCCAGCACACAATCCACTTTATTATGCACAAGTATCTTTGTTACAGCTGTTTAGACCATCCTGACTTCTGATTTCCCTTTTCTATTAATGGAAGTTACAACAATTGTATATGACAATGGAGTAATGTGGTGAAAATGAAGGAGGAAAAATACCTATTCATTTTTTTCTTGACCAGAGAGACTTCTAGGACAATTAGTAGTGTCTAAGGACACTGATCTCTCCTCTGCACTAGCTTTCATCACACAAAGTCACCTTTAAGTCATGCAGCAGAGAAAAAAACCCTTAAACTAAAACACTTGGACATCAGTATCTTTTGATATGAAATGTCTTCTGTTAAGATCTTGCATATTTGTGTGGCAGTCAGAGACAATTATTCTAGAGCTGCAGTCTGATCCAGAGTCTGTGTCTTCATCTTGCAATGCTGGACTTTAAAAAAAAAAAGAAGCTGGAGCATTTGAATAAGGTCTTCAGAGTATTATTTCTATAAGGCTATAGTAAAATACAGTAAAACATGCTTCTATAGTATTGTTATATAAAAATTATTACATATAAAGTATATTAAAATCTGCTTCTATTAAATCACATTAAAACTTTCCTAATAGACCCAAGGGATTGTTTCTTGCTTGAATATCAATGTGGGATGTCTTTCTTGATGATGTGTTCTCATTTTAAAATTACACATGAGAGAGAAATTATTTGCTGAAGATTTTGGCATAGAGTATGTCAGACAAAGACAGAATGGCTTCAATGGGTTCATGACACCCAAAACAATGGTAGGCAGATAAAAATAAGAGCAGTGAGGGATAAAAAATATTGGGTCAGTAGCAACCAAGGGCCATTAAGAACATCATTCCCCGTATAATGTACAGTCATCCAGACAAATTTACTATTACAATTAGTTCTAATTGTCCCCATTGTTGACAGCCTTGGTAAAGAAACTGGAGAATGAATTACAAGTTGAGCATACCACAGGTCACTGTAGACACACACTGACAAAAACCTCACTTTGATGTATTTTCCTTGCTGATGTGTTCCTGTAGTGGTTCTATTGAGTAGGCTTCTATTTCTATTGCACAATCACCAATCAATTAAAATTCAATTAAAAATAAAAATAGAACTTCAAAAGCTCAACATCTTACTAGCTGAAAGGCTTTTGGGGTTTTTTTTCCCCCTTCTCATTTCAAAATCTTAGATAAATTAAATTAGTAAAATCCCAGGGGCGGAAGTAATGAAAAAGTATGTTATTTTTGTCAAAATGTATGTACTCTCAAATCAAGCTTCACAGACTCTTTAACCTGATAGGCAGGTGAAAAAGTTATTCTAGTTTTTAATCACTTTCTTGATGCTTTATCCTTGAGCAGCTCCATTGAAAAAAGCTTAGAAACGTAAAGTATTATGAAGATACATATCAGCAAACATGTAAAAGAATTAGGTCCTTTATTAAGCACTTTCTGAATTTATGACTCACAGAGATTTTAGGGATGGATTGTTTCTGCTCTCTGGAGACTTTATTTGATTTTGTCCCTTCTAACATTAGGGGAAACCTAAATGGGAAATGTTTTCTATTAAATATAATGAAAAGCTTAGGTCTTGACTTTAAATTGATTACCTCATCCTATATTGTGTGCATTTCACTTTTATCCTGTTTGTATAAAGACATTTTTCAGTTAAAGAAATGTCCTGTTATTCAGAGTTTGATAGTGATTTGGAGCATCATGGTGACATCTAAATTTTGTAACACCATACAGGTCTTATCCCTTCTTGTACCATCGCAAATTAAAATCCCAGTGATGCTGCCATAATTGTGTGATCATAATCTCAAGTAAAGAAAATCAGTTCTTCTTTTCTTACTTGTTCAGCTTGACTATTGATTTCGCACCTCTGACATATCCAGCAAAAACAGTGGCTGCTTCTCATGACACAATGCAGCACGTGGAAAGGAATTAATTTAGTGTAGCAACTTAATTTTTGAACCATACACAGTAGTCTTGCTGATACAAATAGCAGTTCCCAAATCCCATAGCAACAATAGAATCACAGAAAATTTGTTTTTCCTTCTCTATTTAGGTCCTTTATTTAGAGTGTATTATCACTAGTTGGTTAAACTACAAGGAGTGTTGTTCATATAAATTATTTTAGTGATGACTCAGCTGGAGACACAGAACCTTCACACAGATAATACAAATCCAAATACATGCTGCACTGACAGAAAGCATCACTCCCAATTTGACTGTATTTCATTCTTTCATGTCTGATAGAGGTTCCAGCAGGTACACCCGAGGTTGCAAACACCATGGAGAAAAATATCTAAGTGATGTTTGCAACAACGGTGTCTAGTTTGCAGAGAGCAGAGATGGAGTCAGGGCTGGAACACAGGTTCAAAGTCCATCTGAGAAAGAGGAGTGAAAACAGGGATGGAGACAGAGCTGCCTACAGGGTGTTCCCACATCCATCCAGCAAATCCAGCCCATTAGCCAGGACAGCAGGGGAGATAACCAGGACCACAACCACCTGAGGTTGAGAGCCAGGTCCACCTGAAGCAGTCCTGGGTCAGGGACTGATAGTCCCAGGCTGGGCTGATGTGAGCAGCCTGGAGGGAAGACCCAGGAGCGGCTAAGAAGCAACAGCCAGAGCTGGTCAGGGGTCACATTGTTTCAGTGGCTTTGATGCCTTGGGTTTCAACTTTTATATTTTTCAAATCCTGTACTGCCTAGTGTGTAACTCTGAAGTTTTGTGTGGCCTGTTAGCTGCTGTTCTCTCATGCTGGTTAGAGATAACGAACGTCTCTAGGTTTCCACCTCAAGGACACCAGGCCCCAAAATATGTAAACTATCATCTTAGGAGGGAGGGTAAACTTGGGGTAGTTACATCATTAACTGGGGTTGTAATTGCAGAATTAACTCTGATATGCAAATGAACCAAACTTATAAAAGTGTGAAGAACTCGAGACTCGGGGTCCATCTTGGGTGTTGCCTTTGGCCTGCCCAGGGTGTATGTTTGAAGGCCCTTCAAATAAATACCTACCTTTATTCCTTTATCCCTGTCTAGTCTCTGGTTTTTAGGTGGCCATCTCAGGTATCAGCTTAGTGCCAGTGATTTGGAAAGACAGTAAAAGATGTATTCACTTCCAGATGCATAAGACCGTTAAGATAAATTATTGATGTACCAGAGAATATTTTCAATTCTATTAAGAGTAATAGTTTTTTCTTAGCCAGGATGCCCTACAACTTTTCTGCTTTTCATAAAATATCTATTACCTGGTAAACATCTATTCCCAAAAATTCATTATTTATTTACAATGTCATGTTATAATGAATTAGTTTATTTTTCATTTTAACAAAATGGTATATCTTTTAGACATGGCATCCATGAAGGAAACAAAATTCACAATAAGCAATAAAATTTTATTGCCTTTGTAAAAATTTGAGGTCAGCCTGTCTCAGAGTCAGATATTAACATCCAGAAGAAAGCAGAGTCAACTTCTGGTGGTTAACTACAAGATGCCATTGTATGACATGTGACAACTACAAGGTGCAGCATCTTTTCAAGCAGAACTATTGGCTTTATTTTTTAATCAATAAACTGCTACACTGGCATTAACTCAACTTTATTGTTGGTGGATTTCCTCTCACCTTAGAAAGTGATTACACCAGGACTAAAGCACTTGGAAAGTCAACATTACTGACTTTGCTCTGCAGCAACAGTCCTGAGACAGTAAACCCCACTTCCAGAGCTGTAAATAGGGCATCTTCCTCCAGATAACAAAAAGCAAATTGAAATAAAATATGGACTCAGTACTTCCTGCAAATATAATTCAGCTCCATGTAATTGTTATAGAAGGTCTCTAGTTTTGCTGGTATTAAAGAGCCTTTAGTGGTTGGGCTGCGCCACGTGTGTTATGAGTAATGATGACTGAAACAAATGATAGACATCAAGACACTGTTTTATCCTTTTCTGGGCTATAGACTAGCTGTTCCAATCTTTAAAAGCATTACTGTGATGATTATGCACACTGATGATGTAACTAAGAATTGACTGTCTCTTCCTCCAAAAGAAATTCTCCTAAGCTAAAGATGGAAAATCACTGTTTCATAAGCAAAAAAATAAAACAAGAGCAAATTATATTGTCAGCCTTGGCAGCCTTGTTTCTCTGTATTAAAATATCAACTTGATGATTCCCACAATTAAGAGAGATGTCATTTGAGTAGTGATCTCACTATTTTAAGTCTGAAAAAGCTGACCTCGCCACACAGGCATGCAGTCCAAAAATCATGGCACTGAAAGAGAGTCAGAAAAGTGATGTATAAGGTCTTGATTATTTTTAAGTTCTTTGATATGGTCCCATATGTTTTTATTGCTTTCAATTGATATTGACTGTGAGTGGACCTGGACAAATGTTGATAGAGGAGGTACTGGGCACTGTTATACTCTATTCCCTTGTCTCACCTTTTCTGTGTAGGGACAGTAACAGTCTCCATTTCTTGGTTTAGCAATTGGAATGAGCTGGTCGTTAGACAAGGACCAATCTCTTTCGGTCAGCCAGTGGGGACAACCTACAAATCCAGGGAGTAGAAAAGTAGAACAGTATTCAACAACATGGTATTTTAAAAGATATTAATGTTTGGAAAGAGCTATTTTCTTCTGTAAAAAATGGAAAGGTGATTTTGAAATGCATAAACACATTAATTATATCAAGCAAGGTCAGTCCTGATCTCAGGTTCATGTGCAATAATAAACACAACCATTTTCACAGGTGTCTATCTCTTCAGTCAAGAAAAGGTGAATGCTAACTAAACATTTAAGAAGGACGTTCTATGCAGAAAAAGGATACATCATTTCACCTTTCAAGATGGACCTCCAAGAAGATGAGGCCTACATAAAATTATTTCCTAAAATAATGTACATAAACTCTAGATCCCCAGAAGTAAATAAATGACAAATTCTAATATAATTATTACTTGTGATAGTATGTGGCACGCCTGTTTTGTTGTTTATTTAATTAGGGTTCAAAATGGGCATTATTTTATACAAAAGTAAAATAAAATAATTTGGAAATTTTATAGTACATGTACATTAATTATTCACCTCAGTCCATCAGGTTTATCAGTGTCTATTTACCAAAAAAAAATAGCAGAGGGAGGGAAATGTCAAACCTTAATTATTTTATGCAGCTTCTTCCATAATTCAGTCTACTTCTTCTTCAGTGTCAAAACAAAAACATAATAGATTCTTGAAAGGAAATTTTGAAGTAAGTGATTTACCAAGGTTTTTTAGTATTTCAGTCGTTATCTCCAATTTCAACAACAAGTTGATATGTTAAGCAAAATTACAGTACCAGTGTTTGCCCATTCAGCATAAGGCTGATTTGTAATACCTGTCTAGCCAGAAATCGCTGACATATTTTGCTGGAAATGCAGCCAAGTTGAATATAATTCTACTGTTGAAAATCACAGTTAATAAGGTCTTTTTGTCTTCATGTATTCCATGTGCCTAGTGCTACTGTGTTCTCCTCTGCCATGGCGCAAATTGCGCTTTCCCTCAGAGCAGGAAGTTCTGTATCCTCTCTATTTTCTCCCAGCCAACTGAGTGTGTAACCTAGGCAACAGCAAGGATTTTTAATCCCACTTTTCTAAATTGTCCACCTTATCATTAAGAATAAACCTCAGTGAAACTCTGCCTACTACACAAGGAACTGCATTTTTATCTTTGAGATTACAACAGTTCAAGCATGATTGAAGGTGCAACGCAAAGGCGAGATAAATGCATGTTATATTTTCTACCAAAGGGAGTTTTCTTTTGCCTACAATCCCAGCCCATCATGACTGTGCTATAACCTTGAGCAGGTTAGAGAGGTGTGCAAACATGTTCATACCTCAAGCACAAATGATAGTGCTTTGAATTACTTTGATCACTTATTTCCAAGGGTTCTGTAAACATTAATTACATTAATTACTCCCAACTCTCAGATAGGGAGTGAGTACACTTATCTGACAGTACCTCACCAATTTCGGAGTGATTTTTGCCCAAACAAAAAGAGAATATTCAAACCTATTTCCATGATCTGTCTATCAAAGTCAGGAAATCTGGCTTCAAGAAAATGCAATGTGGTCACTTTCCATGGAAGTCAGGACAACAAATTGTGTAGCCAAATTCAGTAACACAACCTAGATCACCTCCCCATGCATCAATTAGCAATAGAGTTTGTACCCTGTAACATGTAACATCCAGGCAATGCTTACTCATATTGTTACACACCTTGACCGCTTTGTTTATCTGATTGCTGTTTGGGGTTTTTGTTAAAAGTTGAGTTTTGAGTTTGGAAAGCCTTGTCCTAAACATACAGCCATGTTCCACTTTACTGTGTTGTGAAATTTAACTGACTGCACCAGGATTAAACTGCCAGCTAACAGAAGGATGCAATCCAGCATCTATGCTTTGAAAACACTTTGAAAGAGGCCATGCATTTCTGAAGATTTTGGGAAGCTGACCAGTAACTGCTAAGCTTTTTATTACAAGAGGATGTCTTTTTAGAAATGATGGGAAAGGTATGATCTTCCATTTATTTCTCCCAGTGAATAAGGTAAAGGCATTTGTCTCTCTATATTTAGCAAGTAGGATGCAAGCCTTTTATTCTCAATCAGTGTTTGCAAATCCTAATCAAGCTGATAGCAGATTTGTAGATGTCATGTCATGTGTTCTTACAAAAGTGCACACCAAGGAATAGGCAAACGTATATTAAGTGGGATGATTCACTACTCCTGAACACATTGAATTTGCACAACTGTAGCTAGAAATTTAGAAGAACAATCAAAAACTATATTATCTAAGTCACAGAAGAAAAAAGAAGTTATTTCAACCTACTGTGGACAAATAAAGCTGCTGTGGCAAGATTTTGTTTGTTGAGCCCAACTTAACAGCATATCACACGTATATTGAGCAAAATACTGAAATATATACAGATACAGGAGGTGAAAACTAAGACTCAGTGTAAAATAGTAAAGTCAGTAAAGAACTATAAGCTTAAGTTATGACCCATGTGTTTAGATAAAACAGACTTTCAAAAACCATTTACTTATATCTTTTGCAAATGCTCAGAATCACTCAGGCCAAGAACTGGTATGTGTTCTTATAGTGAGTGCCTTGCATCAGAACACCGTTCACCCAGCACACTTGCCATGCAGCAGAGCATTTTGTCTTTTACACAGTTCATCTCTGAGAGTAATCCTTCTGATTTATTAATTACTTGGACATTGCAGATGTGTTCCATTGAAAGGAATTGCTCAAGAGTGTCAAGTTGCACAGATATTTAAGTTTGCTTGTGGTGGTATTTTTCTGCCCTTGTTAAATCTCTACATGTCATTAATCAAATTACACAACAATGGAACCAGATTTTCAAAATAAGTCAAATAATAAACAAGGACAGAATTTTAAAGTATTCCCACTGTGAGATTTTGAGACAGATTATGAAAAACCTTGCTAGCATAGTAAGGCCCTTGAAAATCTCTAACCACTCACTTCAGAGCCTCAGTAGCTGCTAAGATCCTCCTTGAAAACCTGGCACAAAAGTGAAGATGAATAAATTCTGGAAATCTGTTCTAGAAGAATAAGTATTCTTTAAGTCAGAAAATTAAGACGTATTGAGGTGCACTGTGATCTAATACTATCTCATTTTAAGAAATATTTTTTGGGAAAGAGCGTCCTGGCAACATCATCTGCTATAAAAATCACTTGATATGTGTGATGCAACAGCTACATGGATCCACCATGAATCTCTGTCATATCTCTCTGTAGAGACATGCAGAAACATTTTGGAGAGCACTCTGTCAAATCACGCAAATGGCCCAAATTTGAAAGCATATTACTACTTTTATAAGATGATTTTGAATAAATGTTTATAGATTACTTTTTTCTGCTTATTTCTTCGCTGGGGTTTCATCATTTGAAATAGTTTCCATTCTAGAATGTATTTTGAGTCAGATGCTGAAATTTTATATCTAGTTTCATTTTTTGGCGATAGTTTCATATTTAGGTTCTTTTAAGAAGTACTTTGGAGATTTTTCAAGACAAGCACTTGACAATGTTTTCATTTGTGCAATATTTGAAAGGTGCCTGAGCTGCAAGAAGAAAAGAGAATAAACCCCTTTTTTCTTTCTTAAATTCCTCATTCTTAAAGGACTGCTTTGCACTCTCAGATGTTATCTAGGACTTTTCAGGATACACTACTATGTACTGCAAATATTATTTGAATTCCAATCTCAAATGAGACGTCTTTTGAAGACATAGAAATCACTTTTGTTGATTATGTATTTTCTAAAGGAGAGATGGAAAAAAAATATACATGTATCACAAAAAATCTCTCTTATTAATTCTATGCTTAAAAACATCCAATCTGATCAGCTATTATTCTTCTTGTGGTTTTATTTATTCAACAAGTTAAAAATCTGATCCTATGTTCAATGACGAACAACTGCAGTCATGTGAAAGTACAGACCAGTCATAAGACTATTACATATCAAGGAGAACTGTTATGCGAGAAATGTATTGCTTGATAAAAGCCCCAAAGCAAAGTGCTGTATGTATCACTGCCTTATACTAGGTTAGAGTTTAAAATCATAGCTCTCTCTTTGTCTCATAACACAGAGGAAGAAAATTTCTTTGATTAATAGATACGTATGCAACTCCCTTTTTTAATACAGCAAGGGATGTTTTTCTTTTGAAAATATGCCTCTTGCCATACAGGATCAACAAGCAGGATACAGAGGTGGAAGGGAATAAAAATATTTTGGAAGTTCATTCATTCCTGAAACATATTAAAATTGCAGTTTCTTTTCCACCTATTTCTTTTAAACACATTTATTGCTGATGAAATGAAGCAGGCAGAACCAAATCAATAACTCCATAGTCAGCCATGTCAGAGGAAATTCAGACTTGACTCCATCGTTCAAAAACATGCCTCAACCTTTTTACCTGTCTCTGAGGTAAAAGAGTAAATGAAAGCTTCTATTTTGGTCACTGGCCTTTCTGAGACTGACAGCAAACACAGCAATTTGCTTCCATAAACTGTGAGTCATACAGGCTTATAGGATGATGTTCAAGCAATTCAGCTTTGTGCTCCTCAGATTGTTTGTCTGTGTTATGACTGATGTCTCAAACTGTATTTAAAACATGGCCCCTAAATCTTTGTCAGACCCATCTAAACCACTTCTCACTGCAAGCTGAAGACACTGGTTACTGTTTGGATTACACTTCAGCTCACTGTTTTTCATTGAGATGGTGAAACTTAGTGAGTCTGTTCCCACAATGAATTTGTAGGGCACCTGAAGTATAGGGCTGCAGGCATCAGGATAATTTGTTTCAAGAATAAAATGCAGTGATATTAATCCACTCTTCTATACAGACAAAAGGAACTTGAAAGAGAGGAAAGAACGTCAGTGCCATTCTTTTGTTCCCTCAGAAAATCCAAGTTGAGGGAATTGCCTTCCAGACTGGAAAAGTTCAGATTACGAAAGCTAGATTTTCTTTCATGGGGAACCTTTCGAAACTCCAAGATGCTCTGTAACTGTATTCTGTATCTAGGCACTTAATTTCTATGTCCTGTCACTTCTATTTTACAGGAACACTGTTGAGGAAGTTTCCTGTGTCTGAGTACTATCTGAGTGTTCTAACATAAGGTATTACTTACTGTCTCCTCACAAGCTGAGCATCAATGATGATCACATAACAAGCGTTTATCACTCTTTGTTTCTCTCAACCACTGTGTAAAAAAACACTTTACACTGATTGAGTTTCATACCTAACAGGGTACTCAAAGATCTAGTATAAGCCAAACTCTGAAGCTGTAGTAGTAGGACCCTCAAGGTCCCTTTTTCCCCTGCTTGCTAGACACCCACATTACAGAAAATATTCTGAACAGCTTTTTTTAGATATAGCCTGCTCAGATGACAGCTGGTCACTGAAGTGTACAGATCTCTTGCAGAAGGAGCCAAGATATTCATGAAGATTGTTATATTCTTGTTTCCAGCCAGGCAGCACAGAGACTTGAATACTTAGGAGTTACCTAACCATCACATTTTTGGGAGGGCGTATCTCTCTGTCTTTTCTCTTTCCTTTTGTAAGTATTGGTCTATTGAAGCATGAATCCTGGTTGCCAGCTTTCTTCTTCTTCTTGTTCCTCTCCACTCTTTGTAATGGGTAAATCAAGCTGACTTAGCTGCAAAACAGAACTTTTCTGTTGCTAACCTTCTTCTAGTTATGCTTTAACACTCAAAATCTCTTCTTAAAAGGTGTACCCATCTGGCTACAGTTCCACCCGAAACTGACTTTTCTAGTTTTGAACTGCTGGACTTAGATGTGCTTTTTTTCTTGGATTTCATAGCTAGCCTATGTGACTTCCAATTGTTTCTCCATAGGACTTCATGGCAAGTCTAAAGTCTCTGTTCACTGAGGGACAAAGGACATCAGATGGACTATGGAAAAACCACACCGCACAGTGATTGGGTATTCTCAGAAACCCAGATTTGGATGACTGAGTTTTCTGCAGTGCTACCAGTGTATTTTAAAAGCAAAATTATTTTTTAATGGGAGGATAATGGAAATGGGGAAAAAAAGTAAAAATGGAAATTTTTAAGATAATAGTCTGAAAGTTCCAGCCCTGATACATTAAAATATCAAAACAGGAACATTAACAAGACAGTATTTACAACCAGTTTCAGAGGAGCTGAGGAGCTGTGTGTGTGGTAAAAATTATTTTATTTTCTGCTTTTTTTTTTCCCAACAAAATTATTTAGCATGCCTTGTATAAAAAGAGTTGGGGGACCACTACAGCTTGAAAAGGTCTTAAGTTTCACAAGACCAAAACATGTAATCTGAACCTCCTTAACCCCCTGGATTCCCCATTCCCGAAGTTGAACAGAAATGACCCCAGACGTCTAGCTGTTTAGGAGAGGAAAAATAATCATTTCATTCTGACTAGAAAGATGTGTAGCATATATGAAATAAATAAGAGCAAATGTACCAGGACCTCAAATTTAAAGGCAAGGAAAAAACCCTCTTCACTTAAGGGGAAGAGGAGGTTATTTTTTGAAGCAGAGAAGAAACTCAAAGTAGATTACTGCAGACTTTTCCACAGCTAAAGTACACCAAGCAGTTAAAAGTGATGCAAAAAACAGAAGTAGAGCTGAAAAAATTTGTGAAAAGTATATACATGCTGCGAATATCCTCAGCATAAAAAAATAACCAGAGCAGTATGAATTTCAGCCCTTTTTATTTTTGCATGTTAAAATTATCTAAGAAAAGGTAGATTTTATATAATCACATTACTGAATGGAAACTTTTTCTTTCTTTCTTTTTAATTTTGCAAGTTAGCTCCAAAAGCAAGAATTTCAACTTTTTAAAGCAGTGACATCTGAAAAGTAAGCTTTTTAGGAAATATACACTTTCATACCACTTTTGAGTGTAGGACTCTTTCTGCTGATAAAATTGCCATTGGGAGAAAAAGAGGTCTGAAGCAATTTGAATGTGAGGTTCTGGTTTTGCAGTAAAGGCTGTGTGAATACAGGTGGCAGTCATAGTATTTCCTAAAGGAGGGGTCCACCATGACCCTAAAATTCAGGCTTTAGTTTGTTCTGCTTAGCACAAAGCCACTTTTGAACAGTACATTTTGTGGGGGTGCGAAAATACAATGCCATAAGAAAGAAAATTGTGTTTATGCCTGATTTGGTAAATCGATTGGTAAAAAATGCTTCAATTAAATTAAATAAATGAAAATTATTAGACCACATGAGGTGATGATGAAAGGAAATTCAACAGCAGTGATTTTGGCAGGATAACCAGTGTCCAGCATCATGGCCTTTTACCATGACCATTTATGTTTTGTTGGTCAGTGTGATATGAGGAATATAGGAGAAGATAACTTCATTAAAGTGGCAGACACTCTCCTATGGAAGTACCTGGCTTTGCAGGTAAGCTATCAATCCTTGAAAGACAGATTAAGAATGCAAAAAGTGGAAGAGCAGAGGATGGGTGAGTCACAAGACGACTTAGGTTTCCATTTAGAAAAATACACACAACCCAAATACATGCAACTTATAAGTGATGGAAGACCATTTATTACTTTCTAGCAACCAAAACAGGTGTCAGATCACTTCCCACACCCTTTCTACAGCTGAATCTTTTTTAGCACAGAAGGGAAAGCCCAGACTAATCAAAAAGTTTTTAAAAAGCTGTGTTTGTTTTATCCAAGCAGTACCAAGTGATCTAATAATTATCTGAGAGGGAAAAAACAATATGTAATTTAAAACTTAAAAAAAGTAGGAAGGAATGTTGAGAAGGACAGGAGTGTAAATATTTAATCAAAGAGATACAAATCAGAAGAGAGGAAAAACAAGAATCTTAAGATTTGATCTGTTACCTTGTTTTGATTATAGCTCACATTCAGATCTCACTTCACATCTGAACTTAGCAATCCCAACTATTTCTAAAGCAATTATTCATTTTGTTCTCTGAAATGTATTGTCTATGCTCTCATGTGCACAAAACAAGAAGAGACGAAAGTACAAATGCATCTGGGGAAAAAGATTAAGGTCTTTAACTTTTCTTGTCATTCCAGAAGGGTTAACCAATGCTTACCTCTTCTTTCGTGAAATATGTTGCATTTATATGTCATGTATTTTTCAAAATCTGTGACTGTAAACTCATACTTCTGTCTTGGAAAGCATATTCAGCTGACTTGAATTTCATCCATGTTCCTGTTTCTAGTCAGAGAGGAAAAGACAAGCCTAAAAAGGTGATACAAGGAGTTTGAATAAGGCAGTTAGGAAGACTAACTGCCTTAGGGCTTGCCAAGAGAAAACACTTACTAAGTTTGTGATCTTTGGTGGAATTTAGACACTCTGCAAATTGAATAAGACTCTTCAGCAGATAATAACTTTTTATAAAAGTTTGATAGCAGGAAACACATTTTCATAAGATACCAAACTTTGTCTACCTATTTATTAATTTTTTATCTAAAGAAAAATATCTCCTGACCTCTAAATTTAACAGTTTCTCTAAAGCTGCAGAAAGTTTCTTAGTGCCGCAGCCAAAAACCACATCCTGTGTTTGAGAAGATATGATAGATGACTGTTAATAAACTGGAAAGCACTGAAATAGAGATAAAACCGTAGCTAAAACACACTGTTAACAATAACAATAACAATAACAATTGAAGCAGACAAGATACTTGAAAGTATCAACAAATGAGAATTGAGAAAAATCTATAAATTATTTCTAATCATGTACTAAATGCTGTATGTATCTGTTGCGAAGCAACAACAAAATTTTAATTTTATAAAGCAAATAATGTAATCTTATGTGATTACTCTAGGTAACTAGTACTTTAAGAAACCTATAATGGGGAAGAACATGAATTCCAATCCCCAAGAGCATCCTGAATTTATGGATCTGGAGAAATAAATCATTAAGCTCCCTTGTGTCTTTCTGTCTGTGATACTGAGTCGGTTGTGCTTATGATAGCTTTCTCTTACCTCATGAGTTTTGAAACATAAAACCAGGAATTTCACTGGATTGCAATACCATTGCATGCAGGGAAAAAGCTAATAGTGGCAAAATGATCTTCATACCTATGTTAAGCCCTAGATAAAAAGGTACATTTGAGGGTCCATAAAGAGTCATGCATGCTTGCCAGGCTGTGTGACACCTGGGTGAGAGCTAATGCAGCTGCACAGTTTTTGGTGCAGTGATGAAGTACCCCCTCAGCAAGGCCCAACACGCCTTTCAAGTTAGATTTGGTGAGAGAAGGGCACACAGAGCTTGTGCATTTGCATCTGTGCCTGCCAGCATAGGCGCTCTCTTCAACAAGCACTTCTATCTACCTTCTTTAGAAATTGGTGAGACTAAAGTGTCCTTGAGTACCGATGGGATTTCAGCACCCACTCAGAGGCCTCAGTATCTCAAAAGCAACTGACGGACACAAAACAGACCAACAGCCATAGGAATCAAGTGTTAAAGAGGTTTTTCCTTTCTATCCAGAGCAGCATTGTTCACTGAACAGTTTTTGGCAACCAATCTCTCGCCTTGGCAGGAAGGTTTTATACTGACAGCTTCAGCTTGCATGAACCTCATGTACCTGCCAAAAGATTTTAGGCAAAGACCTAGATTTGCATTTCTTTAAATATAATATGTAAGTCCGGGATTTTACATATATTTTCTTAGTTTACATGCATCTAAAAAATGGAAGAAGAGGAAATTATATCAAGCCAAATAAAAAAAGGAACAGTGTGAGACTCCAGTACTTTTTGAGGTCAGACTGAGCCCAAAAGAGTTTTACTTGTCTTTTTTCTCACACATAAATTTGTGAGACATACATAAAAAACTGTACAACAGTTTCAGAAAGTGTTCGTACCTGCTCTATTTATTCACCAGTATAAGCCACTACTAGAAGTGTTTTCCATCCCTCCAAGAGAGAAGGAGCAGGAGAAGAGAAACAAAGTGTACAGGAGCAAAACCACTGCCCTGGGAAAAAGCACAGCCCAAAATGCTGTGACTTCAGGGAGCAAGATGGCAAATATAAAAATCCGATAGTCAAAAAGGAAAAAAAAAGGAAAGTTTATTTCGTATTGCCTCGCTAGCTGAGGTATCCTTTTGTGAACAGGTAAGACTGACTGTAACATGTGGAACTTGGGGTGAATGGAGTGACACATGCTACATGCACTGTGCAAGATAGGAGGCTGTGAATGTGTTCCTTCTTGTCCTGATCAAAAGGTGTAAACTGGCTGACAATCACCAGAATATGATTATGCCTGTGACTGTGTGTGCTCCTGAGCAGGCAGAGACAGAAGACTGAGGTCAAGTCCTTACTGCACAGCAAGCATGGTGCCAAAATACAAGCTATCTGCAAACTCTAAAGCAACACTGGTTCAGCAGAGCTGCTCAGGACCTGAGGGGCTGCCTGTACAAGCCCTCCACTGCACTCTGGAAAGGTGCCTACGTGGAAATGATGAAAGTACCTGAGCTGAATTAGTTTGAACTATAGCTTAGAAATACTGGTTTGCAACAAATATTCTCACAGCTTTCCTCCAGCTGATGCATCCCTACTGCTCATCCCCTGGAATGCTACCCATGGAATTTATGTTTTGGACTGGTGTTTCCAAGAGCATATTTGAGTAAGAGGGAGACAAAGAGAATAAGAGCCTTCTTCCTTTGGGCTTTTGGGGTTGGTTAGTTTGTTTGGTTTTGTTTTTTGTTAAGGGTAAATCTTCTCTCAGGTTTGCAGGAGAAAAAGAGGTCTTCTTGCTGGAAGTTCCACCATGCTGCTTTCGTATTTCCTTGTAGAATAAGTTCTATGATATTATTTTTATATATTTCAGGGAATTTTTCCATTGCTACAGACTGTGACAAAAGGAAAATGTAATCCCCATTCAGTTGTTAGCCTCTAAAATGAAAGATATTTCTAAAGCTCATAATTCATAGATTTCAAAGTTCATTATAAAGTTCCTAATAATTAGGGTTATTTCCTCTTGCTGCAGAAACAGAATGAACTTTTAACATTTTGGTAAAAATTTCCGGTTATATGGAGAACTATCCAAAAGCCTAAAGTTCCTTAAAATGGTGGAGTTGAATGCCTAAAACTGTAACATAGATGAAGAAGTAAAATCAGCAGATGTTTATCTATCCCACAAGCAGTTCTGCCCACATGCTTATTTCCACTTTTTTAAATGAAGAGCAATGCAAATTATTTCTTTTAAGCCATGATTATCACTTCATCTATTCCAAGGTAAAAACTTCTCTCCCTCCATACTCTAGCTCTCTTGTATTTGCTTAGTTACTTTAATAGAAGCCACGCTTGGTTTTCTTTTTCCTTTTTTTTCTTCACTGGCACAAGAAATTATGTGAAATTATGTTATATTCTTCTATAGGTCAGCTTCTGAAACATGCAAATGTCAGACAGCCACACTTCTTGTCAGTACCTCTGCCTTGGTAGCACAGATTTCTTCCCAGTTCACATCTATGCTTACTGCACACGCAAGGTAAATATTTGCACCAGCCTGTCTCTAGCTGATCAGCGTTCCTTACCAAAACAAAGTCCACCATACCCGATGGAGATCTCTAATGGAAGAGTTCATTTCCTACACCGTTAACTGCCTAAATAATAGAGGCCTCATTTAAGCTCCTACCCAAACTTCTAAGATCTCTCTCATCACTGGAACATGGAGGGCAACTCTCACCATAAGAAAAAATGCAGACTGAGTGTTCTTTCAGAGGCTGTGGAGGGATCACAGTCAACCAGCTGTGACTGAAATATACAGAATTTTTAAACGGTGTGTAACACGTATTTCCCACTGAAAACACAGCTTTCATCTTGTCAGCTTCTTCTGAATAATCTACTCTTGCTTGTACTCAGCACAGGACTATGTAAATACGATTTGCCTAATGTTTTACTGAATTTGGCGCATGGCTGGGTAAAGAGTTCAGGAAGAGAGAGCTGTGCCCACCTGGATACAACAAATGCAAATAGCATTCTTCAAACTGCATCTGAACACTTACTCATTTAACTCCTTCCAGAGGAAATCACAGAGACCATGAGCAGAAAAGAGCTTTACATGCAGTGCAGCACAAAGGACCACAGGAATCCTCTAAAGCTACTTAAAATTCTTTCAAAATGAAAATAACTTGTTTGAAGAAAATACCTCCTGAAATATTTCTAAAGCTTTTCAGATATTTGTTATTATACCTCATACAGTCTTACCTAAGTTCAAGAAACCTCTGATAGAAGTCTACAACTATAAACAAGGGTACCTTAGATCAAGGCAGGTAAGGAATACTGTCTTTTCTTCAGCGTGCAATGAGTACAAACTGTCTGGAAGTTGAAGTAACAGCTGCAAATTATATGAGGCAGCCACACAGAGGAGGAAATATGAGACTAATTTCTAGACAAGTGTATAGGTCCATGTTAAAGAATGTCTAAACTAGTGACACTTCCTTGATTTCATTGAAAACACTGTTGTTGCAGGGCAAGTAATAACAAAGAAATCTCACAGCTCCAAGATTACATTTTACTTTTGAGTTTTTCTTTGCTTTTCAATTTTTTCCAAAACTAAAAAGAAAAAAAGAAAATAAAAAAGGCTGTTTCCCATGGCACTCAACTCCTTTTATATGTCCTGCCGCATTGCAACGTAATTAGTATGACATTAAGATAATATTTTAATCCAAGATGATTTTGATTTGACTGAAATCAGCAGTGCTGAAGCCACTGCTAACTTTTCAAAATTTTTAAACCAACAATATGAATGAAGAGAGCAGCCTTGTTGTTAACATGACAAAGAAAACTCTGCTGGATGGAGAGTGTCACTGCAGGGATGATGGGGCACAACTAGGTTATACATATAACTATTCTGATTTTAACAATCATATCTGCACATGTGTGAGCTTGGGTGTAACATCTAAATAACATTTTCCAAGAAAATATTGACTTTAAAGATTTTAAAATATATAGAGACATTACCACTCACTGATAAGAGAGAATGTTATATCAGCCTTTGGAAACCTCTATATAAGGAGCACAGTTTCATGTCATGTACGAATTTCAGAGAAGCTGCCAGGTTCCACTAAACTACCATTTTAAAGCTCAAGGTTTTTTTGCACTAGTATCATTACACTGATTACCTTGCTTTTGAAAGGAAAAAGGGATCATTTAGGCGAAAAAACCCAATTTTCACAAACCTTCATAATACTGCCTGACACTATAAACCATATTCTCATTTTGGCTGTGATGGGATAAAGCCAGAATGATTCCGTTGACTTCAGTACAGTTGCACTAGACAGCAAGGTGTTTCTGAGCAAAGAAATTCATTGTAAAATCTTTAGACACAGCTGAAAAATTTATAGACAGAAAAAATCTTAGAGAAGATATTTGAGCACTCACAGTTTAAATTAAATGACCCTTAAAAACTATTACACTTGTTATTCTGATTGTGGCAAGAATCTTATGGAATTCTGAAGGAATCGCGGACTATGGTCTCTATCACAAGAGAACAGTTTTTCCTTTTTCCACTAGCAGTCTAACAAATGGTGCCTCTCAGATGCTGCCAACATTATTACATATCTTCCTGAAATTACATTATCTCATTGCAAAGAGTTGAGATTTGGTACAAAACCTCATAGTTCTGGTCCCTGTTCTGTCACTGCATTTTATTCTATGACTCCTTCACATACACAAACCATCCTTCCCTCCACAAGCATAAACTAGCACTGGATTAGTGGTTGCTCATTTGATCACTGAACAAACCAGTGTAAATCTTGGTTTGGTTGTCTATGTTTTGCCAATCACCAGCAACTGAAGAGATGTTATAAAAGGCAGGTGTGGCAAGAATGATAATCACTTCAGCTAAATTATAAATTATACTTAAATTACTTATATAAACTAGCTGTAAACTATCATTTAATAATATTGACCAGAACTGAGAAAGAAGTAAATTCATCAATTGTACTGCAAATATCAATAAGGCCAAAAATAGGCTCATGCCCTGACAATTCAGTTACCTTTTCTCCCAGCAATGGTGTTTTTTAAACTGTCATGAGGTACATCCAACCAGAGAAAAAACTCCAAGTACCTGTAAAAGGAAAAATAGTTTGGGCACGTAGTTTGCTGTTTTATAAGAAGTCTACTTTGTACCTCTTGCATGACCCAATAATGACTATTTCAAGCAAAAAACCACCTGAAAATCACTGACTTGTAGAATCTGCACTTTAACCAGTTATTTCCCCGGCAGAACAGAAGAACTTGTTCAGAATGTCTCAAAGAAATTAACGTCTTTTTTGAGAGATTCTCTTTTTTGATGCTGTGTCCAAAACAGAACATATCTCACACCTATATTTCCCCAATGGGCTCACTGCAAACTTGTAAAATATTTACAGGGACAATACAAGCAGATCAAACTTTCAGGATGTGCTGGACATACCATGAATGCCCAGGTGTCTTGCTCAGCATCAAGGCAGATGGTTATATCTAAGGACAGCGACTAAGGGCAATCTAGAGCCAGCACTTGAGCGTTCCCACAAAAACCTGCCATTTCAATCCCGAAAAGCTGGTAGAAAAATAAAAGGCAGTAGCACCTACTAGACAAGAAATTTTTTATAACCCACAGCATCTCCCACAGAGCCAGAAGTTTGAACAAAAACATTGAAAGTGTCACTGTCATACTTCCTTTATATCAGCAAAGTTTACACACCATGTGCTAGTCTGGTTGCTTTCAAGCACGCCTGCTCCTCATAGTCTTTAGCTTGTGATATGTTAAAGCAGGAAATTAGTCATAGATTTTTATTGAGACAATATTGTTTAACCCTTATAGAGCACAGCATATGGTTTGGAAGGCACCTATCCATGGCAAAGGTAAACATTTGCATTAACGGCTTCTTCCATTTCTGTCAGTGAGGCTTTGAGATGACAAGTGGATTGAAAACACATTTTTGGCCACCAATTTATAGCACTTTTTGGCATACCACCTCTTGATTGTGTAAGCAGTAAAAGTATTTAGAGATAGGTATTTTTTTTACAACAACAGATTGTAAGACAAAAAAAGTTACACACTAGGTTTCCATTCATACCAGCACCTCTGTGTCATTTGCAGTGCAGCACCAAGTGAACAGATCCACCCACAGCTTTCTCCCAGGAATTTATTATCCTTTCTCTCAGGGCTGGGCTCCTGACATAAACTATTCTGACAATCCTCTTTGGACTCATCTGGTCACATAATGGGCAAGTACCTTAAAGGCCTTTCTCAGCTAAGGAAATGGCTGTGGGAGGGACCCTCTGCAGGTCAAGAATGTCTCACTTTGACTAATGACACGGCAGGGAAATGCAGACGAAACCTTCCAATTGTCTTTGAGGTCTTGAAGTGTTTATATTGCCTTGGGAATGGTAGGAGCTCTTCTCACCTGAAATTTACCACAAGGTACCACTCCAGAGAAGTGAAAGAGGGCTTATTTATTCAAATGCAGTCAGCAGTCTTATTGCTGCTGTTCTCTCCAAGACATTCTTGGATATTCTTCAGGGCACAAAACTACAAAGAATAAACTCTGCAAGTATTCTTAAATTGAACAACCTGTCTTTCAGAAAAGCCTCTGAACAGGCATGTGTCACAAATAATCATGTTACATGCTCCACTTTACCTTAGTTGTCAAAAAGCAAATTCCTCAAAACTAAGACTGTAGTTTGGTTTTGGAATAAACACATTTGAAAAAAATATTTTATTTTTCCAATACATACAAGTTAATCAAGAGGTCCTATAAGAAAAAAAAAGTGCTAGTTAAGTTGAAAATCATAACAATTACAGCTCTTGGAATTGATTAAACATGCAAACTGGTATTTCCAAACACCTCAAAATAACAATAAAACCCAAAAGGTTCTTTTAGTTCAATAAGCTTCAACATCGAAATCTGCCAAATGCATTTCTGTGTTAATTTAGTATTTAATGCTTTTTTACATACTTCCCATTTAGAAAGAAATACAGCTCTGTATTGGCTTTGTATTGTTTTCTTAATATTTCCATGTTCTTAAAGATGACTGCAATGTAGGATGATAAGTTCAATGGTCAAATGTCTCCTATTTTCTCACAAAAGGGTGACCTCCACACCTACCATTCGTTTGTACGGATGTTGTGCTGAAACATTAAAGATTTGATAACCAGTTTTCTATGATATATGTTTTGTAAACTGTGTAACTCTTTTAATGAAAACCATGTAAATCAGTAATTCAAAAATTATTCAACATCTCTAAGAAATAAGGTTTCTCATTTCAGCAAAATGGGTCACCACCCACATCTGCTTAGATGAATGGCACTATTGCCATCAAAATCTGGCCCCTGCCTGTTTCTGAGTAAGAGCTTTCCTACAAAAAAAAAAAAAAGAGAGATGATACTGATTATCTAACTGGCATTCCTAATGAATCCAAAGAAGAAAAATTTGGGAGTGAAGTTATTCAGGGAAATTCTCATTAATAAGTGATTTTTTTCTTCTAAGTTAAGAGCCTCAGAATTTAGCTTCCTAATGGTGGAGGTCAAGCTTGGAAAGATTTCTGTGGCCAGATATCATGCAATTTTTAATTATGTGTACATCTTAAGGCAGATCTAGTCTAAAATATAAATAATTCCACTAAAATAAAACCTACATTAAATTATGTTCAGATGGAGCAGCAGTCAGATCCATAACCTGGTGTCAGGATATCTTTCCATTGGAGATTAAAGGTGTTTCTGTTACATTCCTGTTGTTTCCAGTGTAACGTTATCTCTGGTGAAACTGTGGGAGTGATTGTTACCCCAACAGGTGTTAATGTTATAAATCATAAGCTGCTGATGTCTAAGAACTCAAGAGGAAATTTTCAGCGAAAGCAGAGATCTAATGTATGAAATGACTTTAAGACATATTTAATAGGGAGAGAAAAAAATTGCTATGTGACTCTTTCCTGCATCATGTGAGCTTTGGTCTAGTGGCACCTCCCTGAGTTTTTCAAAGAAGGATCTCTCCTTGTGAATGTCTCTTCATAAGGAAATTGACCTATCTTCCACATTTTTGGGGAAAGAAATCACCCAGAGGCAATGCTAAGGGACTAAACTCTGCTGAGGTCCTTAACAAGAAGCCAGATCATCAAGACAGCATTATCTGTGACTTTTCTACAAAAAGGACAAAGGCAATATTCAAATAAGCCCCAGCGGGGAAAAATGTAGTGATTTATGCAAGCCAACATTCATTTGAAGAAAGGAAGGAAGGAAAAATGACTGAGCTGTAGGGCTCTGATAAACTCAGAAGGACTGCAAACAGCAAAAAATACATCAAGTAATTGAAGAAAATATCCAGATTTATATGACTGCATGAAGTCTGTGCTAAATTTTGTAAATAAGAGGACATTAGACAAGATAAATTTATGTCCAGTATTGTAGATTTTGATGACAAAAAATATTTTGAGTTTTATTTCCATTGTCCATGAACAAATTTTTATAATCATTTCAACTTCTCTGTTGACCCAACATTCTTAGTTTAGACATTTAATTTCTTGTGGCATATTGCCATCACATGCTTTGATAAGTGACATTTCAAAAATCTTATAATATTTGAGATTCATCTTGCAACCTGTAGATATTTTTTAAAAGAAATTTTAAAAAATCTTTTTTTGACACACGCAAGGTTGTCTAAAAAGATCCAAAACCTTAAAAAAATCTCTTTTAATCCCTAACCTAAATCCACTTCACTATTGTGTACACATATATATATATTTATAATTTCATTTTTTTTACAGACATTGTATTATCCTCCCCATGAAAACGAAAAGTGTGTGAACCGTGAAAAAATTCTTAATAAAATAAGGTGAAGGCTATATTTTTTTCATTTTCTAGGCTTATCTCCTGTAAATACTTGAGTATTAAAGTAGTACATCTGGGCAAGGAATGCAAAAGGGAGTTTTTATTGCTATTTTTTTTCCACACACTTGAATCTTGTCTAGAAATGGACAATGACATTATTGAAATATCTCAGAAAAAATACAGAATAATTGTTTCAATAGTATCATTGGTCTGGAAATAAATATAAGTTCAGAAATGTTTTCCAAGTAAAAACTTACTTGTTCTTGATTCAACTGGAAATTGTTCTGCAAAACTATTGACCCTGTCCTCTATCCCAAAGTTACTTATCTAAAAAAAATCTGAACAGCACAATATTTTGATTAGATACCTAGAAATATCAACAGAAAACCTTGATAATTCCACGCAGAAAAATACCCACTTTCAGAAACAGGATTCTAACCAACTTTGTTTCCATGTTCACAACATATTTGTATTTAATAGAAAAGAACCTCGTACTTTAGCTATAACAATGAAAGATTAAGGATCACATCTTCACCAGATACATATTAATTCTGTGAAGCTCAGCTGGCTTCAAATGGGTCATGCCAACATCTACACTGCCATGAGGAAAACTCTAACCAGGTTAAGCTCCAAGAATCCACGCTACCTAACACATTCCTCGCAGGGCGATCTCTGCTTCTCATGGACACAGGACCTCTCCATTCACACTGGAAAAGTAGAATACACATAATTTGACTTGGGTCAAGTCCTACCCTCACTTAGAAAAAGGTCTGTGAGACCAGGATTTCAACCTATGAGCATAGCTCAGTTATCTGCCTGGATAGGCTGCCATACCAAATTCTGTGCCTGCTGGCTGTCACTGGATGTATCCAAGAATTAACCAGAACCACCTGACAAAATGGTAAAGTCGATTATGCTTTTCTTTGCACTGCAGCTTAGACTGCTCATTTGCCTTGTTTCCCTATTTTTACCACGTCTTCCACTTTACACATGGAACCTCCCAGGCAACAAATAAAGACTGTCCTGTGAATAGTATCCATCATGCTGCTTAGCCTACACAAGGGATAGAACTGCATGCACTATTTGCCCATACCTCATGCAAGGTATGTAATGGAATAAGAGGTAACATTGAAGGGACACTGACAGATAAAGACCATCTGAAAGGTATGAATGACCCTACATCATTTCCAGAAATCAGGTAATTGTCTGACTCGACCTGGGCATCACCAGGAAGTTCTTGGAAACTGCTCAGTAAACAGCTGTTTCTGCTTCTTTCTGAGTAGGAAAAAACATCTCCTGGCTCCTAATACTTACTATACTAAGTCAGATCTGCTGCACCGTGGTTTAAATTCTCATGCATGCCTAAACTCAAATCCTGTTTGAGATCATTCTAGCAGAGCAAATGAAGTTTCCAAGGCCACACACCATCAGTCTATCCATAAAATATTACATGAATAAAAGCTGATTCAATGACTAATGTCTTCGTGACAATTTGTATAATGTTAAACCTGATGTGTTACTGAACAGTTCTTTTCTTAAGAGAATGTCCTTTTGACAGCAAGATTTCAAATCTAGTAAAGAGCTGATTACAATACTTAATATTTCCTAATATTGGAAAATAATTCTACATAGAAGACAATCATTAACGACATGTTTTATTGCACAGATTTAAAAATGAAGTAGATACAAATCTGTAATGTTAACAGTGTAGGAGCTAATGAAATTCAGTCACAGAAAAAGATGAAAGAGTACCAAAAAAGGCCCATTCTTCTATCCATTCTGTTATAGGAAACATAAGGGAATGAGAAGCTTACTCCATTGAGTGAGAAAAGGTTGTTAGAGGACAAACAACTTCCTGTAATTTCACCAGAGACAACAAATCAGAAAAGGAGCCACTAGGGAGCTTTCTGTAGCGTTAGTGAGTACAAAAGAAAAAGATCTGCGGAGAAAAAGATAAGCTTCAACCAAATACTTCACTCCAAACTTTCTTACCAAAAGCTTTGTGTCACCAGCAATATGGATGTTGAAGAAAATATGCCTTCATTAAAAAAATAAAAAAGCTTTCGTTCTTTAATGCTTTTCACAGGAGAGCTTGCCAAATTTTTCTCAAAGAGGATTTTCACCCAGACAAATGGATCTTCTCTTTCTTCTTTAGTCAACCAGCATTCCTAATGAATAAAGTAGCAATCACTATATTTATAACACTTTTAATCATTTCAGTAGGCCAGAAAGGGTCAAAATCATCATTTTTCAAATATCTTTTTACTCATAGATTACAAGTAAAATTCCTTGCCTTCTTACGAGTTCCTTTTCATTGTATATTTCAGTACTGCTCTAAATCTCCTGCTACCTGCTTTTATGTTCACTGAATGTTTTGTTTAATCACTGCAGCTGAATTTTCTTTCAAGACATCCTTCTTTGACATTGCTCCAAGAAAAAATGTGTCATAGAGGCTGACACATACTATAGCAAATCTCTCAAAAATTATTAAAACATCAGCTGCCCAGAACTTCTCAAGCACTTAAAATGCACTCACCAGTTCCTCCAGTTACCCGTGGCTATTCACTCCTTCCTTCCTCTATAAGCAGCCTGGCCTGCTTCCAGACCTATTATCCAAGCATTTCTCAGTAGCCAGAGATACATTACAATTTTTGGTTTAGAACAGTGAATGGAACAGTAACATCCTAGTCTTCATTCTATCCCCTGTTCCATGAAATGAGACAACGGTATTCATTCAAAGGAGCCCACTGCTGGCAAGACTTACACACCCATTTTCCTTCACATACCATAAGCCATCCTATTGGCTTTTCTAGTGATCGCATGCATCAAATCAAGCACATGTTTAAACTCTTACAGGATCAGGTTTTCAAAGTTGAATTTAGGCAGGTTCAGAATATCATGACCTCCAGCTTTAATAGGGGTGGCAGGACAAATGTGTGACCACTCTTCAGCTGCCCCAGCTCTTGATTCAGTGTCATAAAATTTGCATTTCTGCAAACTGTAAGCCTTAAGCCAAAAGAAATATAAAACAAGAATTATACTACTTCATTGAATGCAGTATTTAGGTGTGACATAGGAGTTGCCTTGCCCAGAAAAATAGAAATTTTTATCATGGTGTGGAACATTCACATATATATATATATATTAAAAAAATAAGTATGCAAATAGCAGTATTAAGATACTGTTACCATTCTGTGTGCAGCAAGGTAACATAGATAAACAATTGTTTGAAAGCAATTACAAAATGTTTGCATATTTCTAGCTGCTAAGAAAGCCTTGTTTTCTAGTGTAATTCCAAAACTGCTGTGGATCAGTTGCTGATCTCTTTCAATTAGGTCATTTCAATTTGAAAAAAAATTAACATTCTTCCAATTGTGGGAATTCAGCACATCTGGGAAAAGTAGAATAGAAGAATAGAATAGAATAGAATAGAATAGAATAGAATAGAATAGAATAAAGTCGTGTCTGAAACTTTTGCTGTAATATTTGATTTTTTATTTTCCTACATACACACAAAGACTTACACACACTTGAAACCATTTGGCTGGTTGTGTGTTTGTGTACTGTACCACACAAAAGCTCTCACTTTACTGGCATATTAATCCAGTATTTGACAGTTAAGTGCCTTGATTAATCACATCACCATTTCAGAGCTATTCACATAATTCAAAAATGCAGAAGAAATTGATTCTGTAGCTGCTCTCTTTTTTCTATGGATCAGAGAGACCATAGAAGGAAATGAGTTGAGTAAATAATTAAATAGGGCTATGAAACTGAGCGCTAGTAGAATGAGAAGAGCATGAACCAAATTCAGCTGAATTTATGGCAGTGTAAGCTCCTCGCAACACTGTTATCTCTGTGCCCTTTTTTGAGAGCCCCAGAGGAAGAATAAACACATTTCACTACTTTGTTTTGCAAATAGAGGGAGGTGCTAGCTCTCAAATAAGAAACATATCTTGGAGGTCCATGTAAATTTGCTACAATACAGGAAAATAGATATTATTGTGAAGAGATCAAGACCATTCAGCTTCCTCCAGCCCATTTTTGCAGATGCCTCCTAATTAAAAAAACAATGTGAGCTTCAAATGCTTTGATGGGAATTCCTTATCTATCAAAGCTTGGGTCCCAGATTAGCCAAATCTCTGTGCCAGATGCCCAGCTGCTACAAATTCATGGAATTACCCTGATTTAAACCAGTCAATGAGATAGCCAATTCTTTTAAACATACTGCTCAATTCCTCCTACCCAGAGTTTTTGTTTTTCTTTCATTCTTAAGAAAGACATTTTGAAACAAAAAAGCATGTGCAAGTGCTGTGGTGAAATATGATTTAAAAGCACAAATTAGTGTTCCATCCCCCCCAACAGATTAAAAAATCTCAACTTTGTTATGCAGTTCATAAGTTTGTGCTCAGGATAATAGTGTTAGGCTTCTCTCATATATGGAGATACTTGTGTTTCCACAAGTTAGAGATGGAAAATACTAGTTGGACACTCACTCTGTCAGCCAAAATGCTTTCCAGTTTACCATCAGTTTACCTTTCAACACCTGAAGCAACAGGTTTCCATCTGTGTCTTTTGCTTCAGAGTCACACCTTTGTTTTGGGAATGGCATATAACATTTCTACTTCAATCATCAGAATGACTTCAGGAGTTCATTTTGAAGTTGAAGCTTGACACTTTGACACTGTCTAGGAAATTCCAGCAGAGCAACCAAAGACAACCTACAAAACAGTTTCATCCAAGTAGAGACGGTACCTCTCACAGTGAAAAAACTACTAATTTTGAATGACAGCCAAAACACTGAAGAAGAGAGAGGACTTTCTCTACCCTGGAACTTCCTATCTAGAAGTGCATGAACACATAACAGAAAACCAATGTGTCACCAAAAGCTTTAGGTTCAGAATAAAAAACAAAACCAGAAACAAAACCAAAATATTTTCTAGAGAGAAGAGGGTAAACATGATAAAGAGTTGATCCAGGAGGGCTGTGGTATTAGTTACTAGTTCTTCAGTTTGCGTAATGACATTACAAGTTCTTGCTGCTGCAACAAGCATGTACGGAAATGGTTTTTCATTTAGAGGATCTGCCAAAGCCAAGCCACACACGGGAAAACTGCTTTGTCATTTCTTCAAATCAAAAAGGTTCGATATGTGTGAGATTCAGCAGCTGGAAATACAGCAGAACAGAGAGACAGGTTCAACATCTGGGAAGTCTGGCCCAGAGAAATTGCATGTACATTATGGGACATGGGAACTCGTCAAGCGCTGGATCTGTGTACTCACCAGCATCACAACATGAAAAGAGAAAGGCTTTCTCTACTCCTTGCAGGAACACAGCCCTGCCAGTTGGGCTGAAAGAAGAGTCTGTGAATTTTCTCGGTGTTACCAACCTGCATTGGATCCCAGGGCACATTGCAAAATGCCCAAATATTACTAGCAGAGACAGAATTCAGCTGACTTTTTCAACAGCTTTCACAAACAATATTTCAGAACTGTTTTAAAGCTCTCATTTCCCTCTGACAGCTAACCTTTAGAACTGAAACTGTGAGCAATAATTTCAGTGCAACTGAGAGGAAAACTTGACGTTCCCCATGTACACGAGTATGATGAGAAATACCACCCTTAGAGTGAGCTAATGCAGAGCTTGGTGGCTTAGTCCAAGCAGAGTCAAGAATCAAGTGCTGGATGACCCATGCAGTTCCATGAAGAAAGACTTTGCAGAGAATTTTCTCGTATTAGAACTTTTTGTGTGCGTCACCTATGATTGATAAAGTGAAAATATAGGCTCAGGAATACGTTCACATATATATGTATCTGTTATGACATAGCTTGAAGTGCTGTCAATGGCAGCATGAAGTTTAACATCCCACCAGGAATACAGACAAGACTCTCACACAATTACAATGGAGGCAGTTCTGTAAATACTCCATCAGCATCTCACAAAGTCACTGGAGGTGGTACTGCATAGATTCTGTTTGTTGCTCTAAAACCCCATGACATTCAAGCCCAAGATAAAATTCACACAGGTACCAGGAAAAAAAAAAGAAAAAACAAAACAAAACAAGTAGGCAATGGTGGAGCTCCACATACTTGAAAGTAATGGGTCCAACATTTTTTGGAACAAAATCTGCAGGAAATTAAATTCAAGGGCATTTCAATTGGTGTCAGAGAGCTATTTTTTCCAGATGATGTTGAGAAGTGTAATTTCAAGTAGTGAGAACCACAGAGATCTCTTAAGAGCAATAGATAAAGAAATAAGGTGCCTGTTTGACCATTGTTTCATTACTGAATTCAGATTTAAATGTGTTTTACATCATTTGATCAAATCTGAGTGAGAGAGAACTGAAAACTTCTTTGGTTTGCTGATAAATCATTTGGAAAAACAAAAAGTACAAGCTGGCTATTAAGAATGTTTTTTTCAGATCTGTAACCATCTATGAGGTATTATAAAGATGATTTGCCAAAAAAATAGCCATCAACTATTTTATATTCCCTGCAGAATGAAGCTATGACATCAAACATGAGAAGACTCAAAATCTGTGCTTATAATTGCTATGGATATCTCCTTATTTGACATAGCAGGGAAGATGTGTTCACTTCAATAACCCCTCCTAACATAATCTGCAAGTAACAAACTGAAACAGAGAATTGACTGAGCTCTCATGAGGTCAACTTTGACCTGAAGTGAGGAGTATAGCACGTCTCTTTGTGGAACAGAGTATTGAAAATATTTTGAAAGATTTCTTGAAAATTTCCTTTAACCTTGTGTTTATACCATTCTAAATCTGATATTTCATATTAAAACAGAAAAAGATAATAAGGAAAATTGGTACATGGATTTTTATGGTCGTAATAAAACCTCAGTTTTGTCTAATCCTTAGCCTGTTTGTAGAAGTAAATTTTGCTGGAGATTATAAAGTTTTTGTTATGACTCTATTTTTTTTCCTCTTTTTTTTCTTTCTGTGTTTCTAATTTTGGAAAGGAATAGAAAATGCTGACATTTTCACGAAACTTACTGCACAGTTTCACAGACCAAAAGGATCAAACTAAGACCAGATGTAGAAAAGAGCAACAATAAGGATGTGAATGAGGATGCAGTCCCCTACACCTGTTTTGAATTTTGTTGCACTTTGGTGTACTAATTCAAATACACCACAAAAACTATTTCTCTGTGAAGCACTCAAAAAAGAAAAAAGTTTTGCTTAAGAGGGGTTACCTTTATTTTAACTTTGTATTGTTGCAAAGCTAGCTGGAGGCAGGACCTGAGGTAACATACTAATATTCATTGTATGAATGGGAGGGAGAGGACCAAGCCATCATTAATTGTAATTTAAAATAAATAAGATATTCAAATGAACATTTATGTATATTATTGTTATCATTTGTTTCACTGGCGTATGTAAGTTCTAGTGCTGGACCACCTCCGAGAGAGTCAATACAAGCAGAAATAAATAAATAAATAAATAAATGATGAAAATTGAAAAAAAAAAAAACCAGTTTCAGTTCCCAGTGCTGACTGGGCTTCGATTAAGAAAACCCTATAAAAACCTCCTCAATTTCTTTGCAAAGAAAACAGAGAAAAAGAAAAAGGGAGTGACTTAGCTCAATAATGTATTGATCTGTTCTACGCCTCTTTTCTTGATTTCATGACTTTATAATGATTTGTAAGAATTTTTAAATTGAGCCTTATTATACCTGCTGCTAATAGCAATTTCCTGTTGTTACATTTTATTTGCCAAACTTTTTTACAATACAAAATGTTGCACTTGTGAAAACAGGCCTGAACAAAGCTCAATAAAATGATTGAAAGTGCTGATGAATTAGAATACCTGCTGATCAGCAGAAAACATGTTTATTTGTTATTGATCCTGACTCTTTACAGTCAAATCTGATTAGTTTAAACCACTTTAAATTAAAGATGTATATTTTCTTTAGAAGAACAGGTTCCCCTTTGGATACCAAAAGAGAAGCAGTGCTGCATTTTGCCAAGATATACTATTCAAAGATGGACTGTAAGGTGACTTTACACAGTGGCATTTGTTTCAAACTATCGAATGCCAAATCCAATTCTATTCTCTTTTTAACAAAACAAACTGCCCATTTCACAGTAGAGATCATTCCAGTATTGTTCCTTTGTGTGCTTTTATCCTGCTTCACATTTGTGAACTTAAAGTCAACCAGAAGCACTGATGTACCCACAGCTGGATAAAACTGTTCTGTGAGTATTGCAAATTGGTGGTGAAATTTGCTGAACAAAGTTTCTTTAGTTGGCAGCATTGTAATTACTTCCTACCGAGGTCTAAACCATGAATGGGAATTACTTTTTAAAAAGACTTTCAATCCAAACTTCAAAGTTATCATGGAGTCAGGTAGAAGATAAACATAGCTAAGTTTAAGAGAATAGCTAGGAAGTAACATGTCATTTATTATTAGAAGCAGGTGTGGTATCTCTTGAAAGCTCAGGGGTTTTTTTTTCCTGGGTGTTAGGCGTCAGCATGCTGACATGTCTAGTTTATAGCGATGAAAGTGCTTCTTCATCTCAGTTCACCAGCTTTCAGGCTGTTATGGAATTCTGCCAAAGTTTAGTGCACACTGACAGATTCAATCTATCTCAGAAGTAACCTCATTTTAGCCTTATTGCTGTCTGCACCACTAGATTGATGAAATGAAAAAGAGGAAGTCTTCTATAGACTTGCAAACGAAGGAAGATGTCCTTTATCACCTCTACTCCTGATTTTTCCACCCTACTCTTACATAACTGTGTAAAAAAATTTCAAGTGCACTGCACATTAAAAAATATTTTTATAAAAATTAAAAATATTTAACAGTTGCAGTTAAAAGTTTCTGCCATTGACTTAAACTTAGACAGGACAATTTTTTTTTTAAATCATCATTATTTTCGTAGCACTTATAAGAAAGACGAAATACTGCAAAATTACTAGGGAAAACTTGGGAGAGAAATGTAAAAATACCTTCCCTGCCTCTCTGACTCAAAAATCACATCTGCTGATGCTTCATCCCTGTAGCAAACTTCATCCCTTCGCAACTTGTGTGCCACACAACGTGCAGGATCATTTTCAGAAGACCAAAATGTTTCTGCTACAAGCACTCTTCAGATATTCACGCCTATCTCTCCAGAACTACACAGTCTACTCTCCCTTTTGGCTATAACAGCAACAAGCAAAAAAAGGACATCTCATACCCTTGAATTGTGTAGCTGTAATGTAAATCTGATAATTGTTTTGAGGTCTTCAAGTGCTTGGAGGAAAAAAGGGCAAGTTTGGGGGGAAAAAAAGGGGCAGAGTACAACCCACCAGTCCACTCATCTCCCACAACATACATAGACAAATATTCAACAGTGCCAGATGAACAATTTCTCCTTATATATAAAAGGTGTCTGTGCACTGCAGAAAAAATGAACCATCAAATTTGGCTCTTACTTGTTGACAGATATTTATTTATCCTAATATTGCTGTAACTCATCTTAGCATTGAGTGTGTTCAGGGGACAGACAGACAGACAGACAGCTGTCTGTAAATAACATTATAGGCACTATGAGAAAAGCATGACCATATTATTTAAATCTGAAGAGTTGATTTTTATGAGCAAAAGCGGATTTACAGTAGACTGTAGTCATGAAATGAATGGGCCATATGAAGAAACAGTAAAGATGGTTTTAAATTTACTTGACCTTGTCTTTAAGCTTCATGGTTTTACTTTAATAACCAAATGCCAAAGAGACAAAAACTTAGATGACAAATGCTGGACTTAGTTAACAATAGTGTATCTGTCTGTACCTTTAGTAAAATATTGCTTACAGCAAAGAAATTGGATGGAAAAACACAAAAAAAATTTAAAAATTGATTTTGCCCAGCAGCTTGTGCAAAACGATATAATTTCCTTCTCTAGATTGATAAATGTCCTGGCTTAACCTCCTTCTTTGGTGGAAAATGTTCAGATCACGTGAGTGACCTGAACCTGAGGCTGCAAAGACCGCTCAAATCTGGGTATTCAGAGAAATTAGGAAACTGTGTAGAACACACGGAAAATGATGGGTTTGGCTCTAGATTTGCTACCTGAAACCTAGACTGGCAAAAGAATATAATTTGTGATGTTTCCCTAGACCTTGATTTCACCTGTCTGTGTGTTTGTGTCCTGCTTCTTAGCAACTCCAGCTCCTACCATTTTTCTTCAAGCCTTAGGGATTTTTATCTTGGGCTGGGGCGAGCTTTGTCATTATATTAATTTTTATGGAACTCAAATCTGTTTGGGGAAAACCCCTTCTAATTCTGATCTGCCTCAATTCCCCTTTCAGTGATCAGTCAGGCCTACATCCTTCTAGATATTTAAACACATAGCTGCTATGTAACAGCCGTACTCTCACTGAAATAAAAACCACCAGATTTTATTACTTTTGGACTCCTGATTTTTTGAGTCACTTTTGTGGTTGATAGTCTTGGTCTCCTTCTATCATGTCCATTTAAATACTGTTGGGCTGAAGATCCTAATGTCTGTCCCCTTCTGCAAGGCTCTATGAATATTTTGTGTGCTTTTCTTTGGAAGAGCAAAGGAGCTCTTTGTAACAGACAAATACAGAGAACACAACTCTGTGATCTATCCCACTTCAGAGTGTTGAGAATGTATAAAATTTTAGTTCATGGTGCATATGGTTCAGCCAAAAATTCCAGGTCATAAGGAGCTCTAAAATGGATAGCTTGGACCAAAGCCCACAGAACCCATATTTTAACCTAAAAACACAGGCAGGAAGAGTCAAAACCTAACTACCAAATATGTCCCAGGCTTTCCTGGGCCCGGGTGCTCAATGTTTACACTGCCATAAATTAAACTGGGAATTTAAACATCCCATTTTGTTACATGATTATAAACTAAGCTAAACTAAACACTAATCTTGTCTTCTAGGGATCAGACAGCTCACCATTCATGTAATGACATTTTACACAAACTTTTACTATCAAAATCAGTTGTGATTCCTTTGTGGACAAGGCAATATCCAGAGTCTATGTTCTTTAGCAAAGTGGACATTAGCTTCTTTTCCCTGCGTCTATTTGCTACCTTTCTTCAGTGGTGTAAAAGCAACATACTGGACAGCGTAAGATTTTTTTTTTAATTGAGGACTGCCTTTTGCTTACTTGTCTTTAACTGTGGACATCCATTCTTCTGACATATTTCTCATAAGAGCAGGAAAAAAAAGCAATACACTTTGGATTAATTTATTAAAGGGTAAGAGATGTCCTTTTTGTATTTTTTCCATCCAATTTCTTTCTGACTTCCTCTTGGGAAAGTTTTAAATACTCTCTTTTACTAGCTTCCCTATTACTACCTCTCATTCAGTTTCTAATTTGTGAAAATAACACCTCCTATCCCAGGCATCTAGGAAGCCCCTAAATCCACAGTTGATATGCCAATGTCTTTTTAGCACAACTGTCTTCCCCCATCCTCCTGTTGAATGCACACTCTTAATTTACAGTTCACTTTTTCAGGGATACTTAATAGCAAATTGACAAGTGAATTTTGTCTTGCATCAGAAGTCCCTCTCAGTACTTTCTCACATACCATTTAACCACTCCAAGGTATTGTCTCGGCTGAATCAGGGTGCTGTGAAGCATTCAGAGTCCTTCCTCTCCCCTATTTTTGCTTCCCAGTAGTAAAAAAATATCCTCCGCATGTCACCACCCAGTATTTAACTTTTTCTTCACTTCCTGCTCTCTTCAGTTTTTCAGAGTCTTGCTAAAACAATTCCTTAAAAC
The DNA here is from genome assembly GCA_013400235.1 of Oriolus oriolus. Taxonomy (NCBI): domain Eukaryota; kingdom Metazoa; phylum Chordata; class Aves; order Passeriformes; family Corvidae; genus Oriolus; species Oriolus oriolus. Next base: position 536,557 of record VXBT01003019.1, read on the forward strand.
CTCAAGCTTCTTTGTCAAGTCCTCTCCTAGCAGTCAAAGTACTGTTTTGTCATTCAATTATCTCTCTGGAGAACTCAGATTTGAAAAAATGTTGTAGTAGAAGTAAAAGTTTTGTTCAGCTGAGCTTCCATGCAAATAAATCATCATCAAGAGTTAAAGCCACTTTGCTCCCAGGGCTCTGTTACTTTCTCTGAGAATTGCTGTGTAAAGTAAGGGAAGAGAGAAGAGAGAGAAGCTCTTGCATATATTGATAGTAGAGAAATTACAGTATCAAGTGTGTTGCATGTTGTGTGCGTACATATGTACATTTCCTCAGTTGTCACAATATTCAAAATTCATTGATGTTATGTATAAAACACTGGGCAGCACTAACAAGTATTTTCCAGGAAAATGTTAACTGGAGCTTCATTTGAAAATTAATGTTATCCACCAGAAAGGGATATCAGTATGAAAATGCAAAGGTTGCAAATAAAATAAATATGCACAGCTATGATTTCAATTCACAGTAAGACTCCTTTATATTACACTGGCTGTGTGTAAGAGCTTTAGTGCACACATGTTTTACCCAAAATATTCCTCAACACTGAAAGAGAATATCCTACACTGTAGCATAAATGAAATTTGAGCACTGTATTTTATTCATTAGAAGCCAGGATACCATGAAAAGCTAATTGCTAGAAGCAATGATTTTTCTTGCTAAGAGGGAGAGAGATTCTGCATGACTCAAATCAATAGTCTTCTATTGGCTTCAGTTGGAGAAGACCATAAACATTTTAAGCATCTTTTCTGGATCCCTAACACATGCTTCTGCTGGCCTTGTCTTTAATTAAATTAGAGGCAAGAATGCATTTGGGAGGAAATGCAAAGCCTCAGGTGAACGGTCAGTTCAGCAGGAAGCTGTGAAAACAAAATGGTCCCTCATCTCAAAGCAGTAGGGTATTGGTTTGTAAATCTATCTCCCACCAGGTGATGTTCTATCGTCGTGGATATTGCCTGCTGTGTCTTGTGCCCTTTGCATTAAAGTTCCCAGGCACTCATCTGCATCGCCCTCCTTTTGGTAAATGTAAAAGGTTAATTAACAGGTTCTTCTCTTTAGTACTTTATTTAGTAAAACCATTGGAATCCCCACCATGCACTCCACAAAATATTAATCTTCATACATAATCACGTTTGCATTATTGACATAGGTAAATCTGTTGCCTTGGTGATGAAGGATCTGGGTTTTTTGCCACAAATGTTGCTCTGCTGTCCAGAGAAATAAGGTAAATACATGATGCAAATAGCCTCCTAATTCCACCTTTCATCTGAACTTACATCTTTAAAATAGAAGTAATTAGAATTGAAGTTCAAAGTATTCTGAAGATATCTACTTTTCCTTATCTGTCCATAAATAGAACACGATATTAGGATGTGAAGAACACCAGTATGAATTCAAATTTACACTGTGGATTAATATCTGCCTCTTTACATGACATCTCACAGCTTTGGTAAGAGACCACTACTGACCACTACCAAACCACTCAGGTTTGACTCAATTTAAAAACTCATCTTCTTCCATTTACAGCAAATATAGCAAACCTACAAAGCCAGAAGTCACAGGCAGAGTTATTTTTAGTGCAGTCATATGACTGGAATTTGGAGAAAAAAATAGCACCGTTATTGAACATCCCTACTGTGAAAGCATCATGGGAGAGAACCATATAACAGTTCTTTTTCTGTGACACAGTTGAGAAAATGCAGAAACCAAATTTAATCATGACATGATTAAGCTTAAGATTTTTTGTAAAAATCCTGAAATTTCATTACTTTTTTTTTTTAATTTAAAAAAGTGATGGCAATTATATATAAGCACAGTGTAGGGGAAAAAATACATCTACTTTTAAATACAACTGTCAAATTTTCATTTCCCGTGATTATTTTAAAACAATTTTGTAGATCACAGAAAGTAAAAACCAGGAATACTAGACTGTCAGTATCTCAGGAAATAGATAAAAATTACAGTAGACTGATCACTGTAATAAAAGTGATAAAAGGAGACAACCCCACATTCCTTTGCTTTGTAGACAGAGTGAGGTCAACACATATCAGACTCTATAAATCAAAACTACAAGTGCTTGCTATATTTTGTGCTATATTTTTTCTTTATCACTCAAAACATTAAAAGCATAGTTATTAGTTTTATAAATCCAAGCCTAGGTTTGAATTCTTAAATAAGGACATAGGCAGGTTTTTTCCAAATTGCTAACTCTTCAGCCCTGCAAAAATGAGCAATGCATAAGGAAAATAACTTGCATTTTTGTCCTGGATTGTCAACAGATTTATGCTGCAATAGTAATACAACAATCGGTTACATGAGGAAAAGGGAGGAACCAACACAGACAAATGTCGGAATCAATTGTTCCATCCATTCTGGCTCTATGCCTATCGAGTTTTCAGGTACACAAATTCTTGCTGCATCTTAAAGAATCAGAATCTCGAAAGAGCCTCTTTTTCTCTTTTCTCTACTCCCTTGGTTGTTCTAAGCAGAGAAAAGATGGAAGTAATTCAAACTGGCAGCTGCAGGCAAATTTGGTGGTAAAAATAGGAACTAAGAGCTTGGAGCTGTTTCATAAGATCATTTCTCCAGCAGTGAGGTTTCTGTTTAGACAGAGAAAACTAGAGCTTTTAATTCTCTAGATGAGTTCTGGAAGCAATAATTCTAACAAGTGAGGTTGTTCATAAAGCCTATATGATGCCCAGCACTATTACAAAATCTCTTTGTCTTGCAACGTTCAATACTTGGAAAACTTGCAAATTAATCCGCTGGCTCCCAGTCCAAAGGCTGGCCATTGGTTTTCTCTTGCCCAGGAGGAGAAATTATAACAGACGAGAACTCAGTAGTGGAGCCAGTTGAAACATTCCAAAAAATTACTCACATTAATAAAAAAAAAAGTCATGTTTTGTGAACATTTTTTGATCATTTCTCATGAGCAAAAGGGGCAGAACACTGGGGATAATTCCATGACATTCATCTAACTCTGCAAAAAACACCAAGGCCTGGAAGGCATTCACTGAAATGGGCCTTTTGTACATGCCACACTAAGCACCAGATGCGGGCAACCCGAGTATGAACGCACTCCCGGGTGCACAGCAAAGTGCTCCAAGGAGCGGGGAACTGCAAAGCACAAGCACATATAGGCACATATAGGCTTGCAAACAGCTGGATGCTTTTGTTCTGTGTGGTACAGACGCAGTTGCACGTGGCGGGGCAGAGGCCTTTGTGTCCCACTGTCCCTTCCCTACGTAGGGACCAGGCGGAGCAACCGGGCTCTCCACCAGCTCCCTGGCTCCTGCCCAGAGGCAACAGCAGAAGAAAAGGGAAGTTATTTAGATAGAAATAGAGGGATAAGTTGACCCTTGCTTTTCCCTGCCATGTGGCAGCAACACATCACGGCGGTGGCTGTGCTTCTTGCAGGAGGTGAAAGCCGACTGCCTGTTTTGTCACTTAGGGAAACACTTCCTTCCCTCAGCTCCAGGTTGAGCACAGCTAAGCTGCTCGTGGGGGTTAAGGTAGAGGAGGAATTTTTAGGTACCTCCAGCATACTGAAATCTTCAGGCAATGGACTGAGCACATTGAGAAGCAGAATATTGAAGTCTGATACTGAAAGGGAGAGCATTTATGTCGCTGGGCTGTTCTCCTTTTTAAGACAATGCCCAAGGAAATCACTCTCACCTTTAAATTATTACACACCTGCATTTGTTTATAATAAAGGCATTATTACACTGATATAACTGTTGCTAGGGAAGTGCAATAACATGTAGTTCAAAACTTGTTTTCAGTTCTGAGGAATAAAAAGCTAAAGGAAATTATGTATCTGTCACAAAATGGATAAAGAAAATAAATCTCAGTAGACAGAGCAGATGAAGATGGTGTAGATGGGCATAATCAATTCAGAGATCTGAGGAACTCAGAATACTGTCTGTAGACAAAAGTAAGGGTAAAGCTGAAAAAGAAGGTGTGTATATCTAATGGAATTCATTCAGCCACAGGGTTTGGGGATTCACTATAGAAAAGGCACGTAATTAATTATGCTTCAATCCTTGACCTATTTTATGTCAGTAAACCACAAATGCTTATGTTCATGTTAAGCCTAGAAATAAAAGTAATGCTGTGTCAGCTTTCAGGGTGAAAAGCACTACATTTTTGTTGCCTCCATGAAAGTGTGTCTAATTACCTCCTAAGGCTAAAGCCAATAGGAAGGTTAAACTGTGATCTGTTCTTATTATTCATTACTCAGACTTCTCTGAACTAGAAATGTGTAAGGTTTACACCAAATAAACCTAACCATCTCCAGGCCCATTTGCAAAGTAATTCAGGGTTTCCTCCAGTACTGCCTTGCGGTTTGCCTGGTGCAGAAGTCTGAAAGATGGAACTCCTGCTGGACATTCTGACTTAAGACCAAAGAAATTTCACTTTAGATATTAATCCTGAAGTCATACTGCAGAGCACAAAATGGTTTAATAGGTCTTTCAGCAAGTCTTCTAGCTAATGGAGGTAGCTAAGCTCCTGACAACCTGAGCAACACTCTAGCTCAGGCCAGCTGTGTCTCAGAACAAGGTGCTGTCTGCCCGCTTTTGCTCTCCTCTGTGTCATCTTGAACTAAGTATTGCAGAGTATGCCCCCCATCTCAAAAAAATAATGAGCTTTATCCATCGTTCGTGGCTAATTTTGGTTATGAACAAACTTCATGAGAGGAATCACAGTAGTCACCCAGCCACCCATCAGAAACTGCAAGGTATTTTGTGACTTGTGAGCGGTACAGTCAGCTCAGCACAAGCCTGCCTGTAACAGAAAACCAGGAGAGAAATATTTCACATTAATTCTCAAATAAAACTAGAAACTCTTGGGAATGGCAGACATGGTTTTCTTGTCCCTGATTTTGTGCTAACAGTGCTATATCTATTATATTTGTAATTTGTGAGCTACCTTATTCTAAATTTGCTGCAATATAATTATCATTTTAGTTTTCAAGGAAAATTTGGACCCACTGTTACTACTCTTTGGCCATCTTCCTGAAACCAAGAGAAGATTCTTAGTAACAAATATTTAACTATGATATGCTGTTGGAACTTTGGGGTTGTCCTGGTTTTGGCCAGGACAGGGTTAATTTTTTACAATATCCAGGAGATAGTGTGACCAGGACCCTAATGGTATTTGATACCAAGGGACTCTTTCTCGCTTCCAAGGAGAAGGGCTTTCCTTATAGTTGGGAAAATGTCTGTCTGCAGTTGGGAAAGATGTCTGGTATTTGTTTCTTGTTGTGGGGTCCAGGGTGAGCATTTTTGCATGTGTATCATTCTCTTTTTTTTGTATATTTTTGTCACTAACATTGTTGCTGTTACTGTCCCTTTTTTAATCTCATTGCTGCATCCAATAAATTGCACTTATCTCAACCCACGATCTTTGCCCTTTGTGCTTCCAGTTGGAGGGGGAGGGGGAAGTGAGCATCATTATGGTTTTAGCAGGAGCCCTAAACTGAAGAAAACCCTCGCTAAACCACCTCATGTGTATAGAGGAACGTGTCATGAGAGAAAACACAATTAGAATTTAAACTGTTGTAAGTTGGCCTTATTTACCCTGAGAAGTAAAATCAGGTTAAGTAAAAGATGTCAGTTAACACCACTTCCAATATTAACCTTAGGGTCTATGGAGATACTACTACTAAGTCTTCTAACATTACCATTTAATGTATTGCCATACAAATGAATCTTTTCATTTTTCCAGATTTCTTTTTTCCTGATCACTTCCACAGTGATGTATCTCTACATACTTGTATTCAGCACAAAGCTGTAAACTTAAGAACAAATATATTTATAATGATTGAAAAAAACCCAAGCATTTTTGTAGAGAATCAGTGAATGTCAAAAGTTAAGTCTTGGTGGATTTTATGTTTCAAAACTCTTTTAGGAACAGTTTTGCATTAAAAGAAAATATTCACCTCTTTAATAAATATTTGTTCATACAACATGGATCAAAAGACTTATTCATTATGTCAGCTGCAAATCTCACATTGAATTCAGAAATCCTGTAATTTAAGCAGCAGGCTACTTTTAACAGATGTGGGAAGAGAAATAAATTTGGAATAAAAAATCCAAATGTTTGTTAATAAAATATGATAACAGAGTGCATTTTTAATTAAAATGTTCTTCTATACTCCCATGACTGGCATCAAGTTGATAATTCACAAGAAATTAGAATTTTAAATAGACAGATAAAACAATAAGCAAAGCCTTTTTTTTAGAGACTCAAAGCTACATTTTCATTTTAACACATTTTCTACCAATTTCTTGGTACACATTTCGCTGAGCTGTGTAGTAAACAAACTTCAAATGATGCCTGAAGGAGGAATACTGGATTATATATCTGTCACCTCAGCTAACTCTTACAAATTTGACAAAAATGTTCTTTAAGTTGCTGCTCTGACAATTTTTACATCATTCTTGAAAGCAAATGGAGAAGGAGAGAGAAAGTAGGAAAGAAAACAGGGAGCCAGGAAATACTTTGAAGGGTTTTTGAGGAAAGCACACTGTACCAGAAAGTGTACTACAGGAAATAAGACAGGCGCACCGTTCCCTGCTGGTGTATGTGGAGAGGGCACTCTCAGGAAGACTCCCAAAGCCAAGCCTAGGAAACCCCAAGTTACGGTAACATCACTTCTTTTGACTGCTACCAACATTTCTGGACTCCAGACCCTTCACTGCAAGCCCCTGTCACATGAATTTGCTCATTTTCTGGAGAAAATTAACTAAGGTTTTAACACATGCTGTTTTAAGAGCAGGTCTGGAAGTAGAAGTTGCTTGCTTTTCAATTTAACACAAGCTTGTCTCGTTGCCTTTCAGGCAGGAAAAAAACAAAAATATAAATACGATAAATATGTAGCCCCCAAGACTGCTTTGCCTTCCTGTCACTTTGAATTCGCAGAGCTCATGGGCTGGATGCTACATCTTTTTGAAGAGATCTAGGCCTTCAGTTGAAATAACAAATACTCACATTCTCAAATGCTGAAATCTGAGAGTCTTTCCCCACAGGAAACTTGAGTAGATAAAAACTCTCCCCAAGCTCTGTCTTGTAGTCATTCTTCAAAACAGGATGCACAACCCTCATTTTGAAGGTCGGGTGTTGCATGGACTCTGATTTGTCTGGGAAAGGAGAAGCTCCTAAAGCACAACTGGATCAGTGAGGCCATGCCATACACTGGATCAAGAACAGGCCATGCATTCAGTGGTGGCAGTCAAGCATTGCTGTTCCCAGCTGTCTATGACATTGCCCAAGGCAAAAAACAACAGCAGAAAGTGATTTGTGTCGATGCTTCCGCCGCTCCTGGACATTTGCTTAAACCACCTGTGAAGGTGAGTCACTCTAAAACAACAGCTAGAAACTGGAGCATGGAAAGTGCAAATACAGATTGGTTTATGCTGAGTGGTGCTCAGAACAGTAATCACCAGCGCAGAGTATCAGTTCCAAGCAGTAATGCCTGAAAAGGACACTAGTGGTGGATGTACATCAGAACCCTATGTTTTTCTAAAAGACTGGGGATTGGCTCAATTTTTTGCATTTAACTTAGGAAGCAAAGTTATTTAAATTAGGCTTTGGTAAAATCCAAGGTTAGACAAGCATGACTAGACTAGCTACTATTTCAATAGCAATTTCTCCATAATGTTTTTCTCTGACTAAACCAAAAACCCCCACTCAGGGACAAGTATTTAACTTTGATCCCTAGAGTAATTACCTTCCTCAGGATGTTCCTGTTGATCTGTTGACTCCTTTACTGATATACCAGCAGGCAGAAGACAGTCCACTTCAATTAATTGTCATTTCTCCCGCCCAACAGGGACTTCAGTTTGAATTTATTCCTCACTCTCTCATGTTCACATTGAAATACCACCCTTGCAACTGATCAGGTCAAAGCCTTTTGGGTTTTGGCATTTTGGTTTGGGTTTTTATAAAGGGTTGGAGGGCAAGGGTCATCTTCTTCTGGGGTCTGAAATTACCAACCAAGGTGAGGAACTGGAAGAGGAAATCAGCAGAGAAACCTGGGAGAAGTGGTGGTGGTAGTCATAAAAGAGAACAGCACAGGAAAGGCTCAGTCAGGAAGTCCTACTATATGAAGATGGTGAGAAGTCAAAAGAAGAAAAACTACATAAATTGTCCACTCTGAATGATCTGACTGCTCTAGGCTAAAGATGTTATGTCATCATTTTCAGAGAACAACTGTAATAAATATCTTGTTCTAGAGTTGCACAAAATCTGTACTGGTGTTAGGCATAATTCTGCCAGACACTTTGCAGCAATTAAAACAGTAACTATTGTTTCATAGCACCCACACAATGCAGAAGAGATGATGTAAACTGATTTCACAGAAACAGTTCATCTGAGGACTGGAAACATCTGATTATTGTTAAAAATGCACAATATATTTATAACCAACCTTCCAGCTAAAACCAAATTACACAGAACTGGAAGGATCTAAAATCTATCTACATAAAAGGAGAAACACTACCAATAGTCAATAACTGGCTAATCATGAAGTAGATGATGTCATTAGGAATAAAGAGAGTTTTAGGTATATATCATTTATTATCCCATCTACAAATAGTTTATGAATAACTTAGAAATTTTTAATAACACTCCTGAGGGTGTCACAATCATTGATAATAAGTACTATAGCTGGTTATAAGCAATGCATTGTTATAAATTATTCATTATTTCTAGGACTGTTTAATGGTATTTGATTAAAATTCTGCTGAGTCTATTAATGATATGTTGCAAATGATTTATAAAGCCTTAATGCAAAGTTTTATAAATGTTTACTTTGACTTTTAAGATGCAATCCTTATTCTTCATATAATGATTAAATCGATATGTGAAGAAAATTCATGGAAATTACTAGTGCAGAAAGCATATTTTTGCCAAACATCATTTTTCAAGAAAATACTTGTGTTTAAAGACTGGAAATCAAGATTAAAATTACTTCATATTCAGATTACAAGGTGTCTTACGCTACTAATTTACTTTATGAGGTTACTTTATGTGCCAAATTCTCTGGTTGGACACCTTCTCTGTTGATGCACTACTGTCAGAAACAGCTATAAAATGAGCCATAGCCCTGAAACAGGAAAAACACCAAATCTGAGATTATGCCATAGCAAAGGAAACTATCCTAACATTTAGGATACACCTGTGTCCTACCTTCATAGTTTTATTGAATTTCTGACAATTGCATGCAGCCTAAAATCTGATCATTTGCTTGTACATATGTTGCAAGGGGATGATTTAAATCATCTTGAAATTTCATTTCTGCTTCTCATAGGCCTTAATTGTGTATGTGCTTGTCTTCCTCCCATGTACCATCTTCTGTGCTGAATATTTAGTTATTGAGCCCTTTCAACAATGAATTGGTGACCTACCATAAAGAAAATAAAACTCACTGTTTAAACATTTACTCAAAACCTGACTGAAAATAAAGAGTTTCTATTTGCTTTCCAGTATTCTGAAAAAGTTCAGCAAAGAAAATATTGAGAACTCTTCTAGTCACTGCTGAGGAATGATCCTTTATTCGTCTCCCTGTCATCTTTCTTCTAATAGGGTCCCTTCATGGATATTTGTATGAACTTTTATATTTTCACTGTCCTAGGGTATTTGAAGAGACACAATGACTGAACTCATCCTTGTGTTGGTTGTGCTTTGCTGACCTCCACTATGCTGAAAATCAACAGCTTTACCAAATTCTGGTTTTCCCTCTCCCAGGAATAAAGGAACTAGGCTGATTCAAGGTATTATTAAAAGAAAAACAGGGAAGATGTGTGAATTTCTTAGCCATTTCTTTCCTTTCTATAGACTAGAGGGCTGCGTTCCTCCCATATAGCCACACCAAACATCTGTCTTTCAGACTACCAATACGCATCTCTTCAGTGGAAAGATTTCAGAATAGGCAGGACTGGCATAGCATTTCCAAGTGAAAGGTTTTTGATGTTTTTCTAATCCAACGATTTTGGATGAAAATGTAGACAAGCCTAAATCCCTCTCATCTGTCCTTAAAATGACTGGCCAAGCCATTGTGTAGCTGTGCAATCACACTTTCAGTCCAAACAAGCCACGTGCAATGCTCCATCAGGAATCCCATTCCAAATGTACATTCTAATGAATGTGCCCTGCAAGCCTGGTGCAGCTGGTTCTCTGGTATCAACTATTTGACAGCTCACTGTTTGTGCAGTATAGTCTGGTTTCTGCTTGGAGACAATACCTACTGTAGTCAGACTATTTACTCTGTAAATAGAAACAAAATTCCCCAAGGGAACTGAGGCAGCGACAACACTTTGCTTTGAATTATTTGATTAAATTAACCAATTCCAATTGTCTCAGATTTGATCCAGTTTATAATTAATAATTCCATTATTAATTCAGTCTTCCTCACATAGACATCGTACAATGACCATGCACAAATATGTAGTATAAAGCGAAATAATGACTTAAGACTAATAATTGATAAGGTATCATGCAGAGTATTACCAGCTTGCAGTCTGGCAGTTTCATTAATCTACATGCAACACAGACTTTTATCATCTTTGCTTCTCCAATTTTCCATCTAAAAACTCATTAGACCTGTGAGCATGGCATACCCAAACATTTAAAGCTGATAAAACAGAATTCCCTATTTTCCAGGTCTCTTTTCTTCATATGGGAAAAAACTTACTAAAGCCTATCCTGATGAGAAACCCCACAAACATGATCCTGCTCTAGTACTAAGTCCCACATTTCCAAGGATAATAATCCAGCCTCTCTGAACACAGGCTCTACTGAACACAGCCCATGAGTTTTACATAAAAGCGTGTTATCCTTCAATGTGGCTCAACTATACCTCAAGCTATTTTGCAACATATGTAGGAAAAAGTGGGCCAAGTGGTGGGACTGTGAATTGCCTGAGTAACTCTGAAAAAGAAATCAGCAGTTTAGGTCATTCTAGTCAAGGCAATGACACCTATGGGAGTTTTCAAATATTCCTGGGAGTCTATTTCAGTTTATTTCAATTAGGGATTAAAGAGGCTACTTGCATCTTTCTGCCTCTAAGTATTTTTCAAATCTGGCCACTAAGCCATGCAGCCTAAAATCCTAAATACTTTTGTCCCAGAGCCACTGTTCCTCACTAAGTCTTGGACTGGTTGATCACTGTTCCCACGAGTTTCTTACTAATAATGACATATAGAGCATAATTCAAAAAAAATCAGGTCACTTAAAGAAATATGATGTTCTCGTGGATGTACCTTGACCCTCACTTGCAATAACTTCCTACTGATATAACTGGAAGAATCTTTCTTTCCTTTATCTTGAAAAAGAGTATGAATAAAAACAGACAGATCTTAGCTTTATTTGCAAGAGATAAATAAAACTCCACAAAAACAAAGTTGAGAACACACCTCAATCCCCCACCTCATATTTTTATTTATATGTTTACAAAAAATACATTGTCCTTTCTAATCTTATGAGTTATCCATGGGATACTCTGCAGGACAGTGAGGTGATTAATCGGAAAAAAAAAGCCAGAGAACAACCATTTTATTCTTCCCATGTGTAAATATATTCTGTTTATGACATCCATTTAGTAATTTGAATACTGAAGAAGTATTCAACACAGCATAGTCAGAAGAGCCAGAATGAATTTCTGGACTTTATTTCAGGCATAGGGTGAAAGTTCAGTCTAGCTTTGAAGATGCATTTAGCTATTTCTGATCGTTAAACGATCGGCTTGTTCCTGCCTACTAAATAATAATTTGGTTACGCCCTACAATGATTGAAGAAAGTCCCTCTTCATACTTCCATTGTGCCATTTCATGGGATCATGGAAACTGAACACACCCTTTTTTTTTTTTTGTATCTTCCTATAACTAAAAATACCTTACACCAAAATAATCATTGCAGGCAGCTTTTTAAGCTATCTTGAAAATTAGTCTATTACTGAAGTTATTTTGCTTAACACAGTATTTTCACCTTTTTCTCCTCTTGTTTGAACAAAATTATGTTAAAAGGTCAGTGTTACAACAAAATCATCAGAAACATTTGCTTGCTTGTAAAGTTATTCTGAATTTTAATGATGTTAATGTATACATTCCGTTAAACTCAGACTTTGGCATGGGCTGGACCAGTTCCAGGTTCACAAGCACATGTTTTTAAAAATCAGTACATAAAACTGCCTATCCAGAGAAATCCTTTGGGTCTGAGACGGAATCCTACAGAGTTGTTTCTCCAATCTACATGCTTCTCTTCATGCTTGGTATCATGAGCAGATTCATCATTACAAAGAAGCCCTCAGGCAAGGATCTAATATTCAGGTTTGAATAAAATCTAAGTTCTTCAGCAAGATCCCAGATCTCTCACCTATCATATATTTCAGTAAATTAATCTCCCGAAAAACGACTCAGTGAGCATTCCTTATGATTTCTGCCACTGATGACAAACACTGCATTTCTCCCCAGTGTATATTGATACAGTTACGCAGAAATGGAATGGCATCTCTAGAAAACAGCAACTCTTCCAGACTTATTTTACCCTCTCTCTCTACTTTGAAAGGAGGAGATTTTCTGTGGTGTAAAAGAATAATTATTTTAGCCCGGTCAGAAGACATCGAAAACAGCAGGGAGACATTTAAGTCATTGAGGAAATCAACAGGGCAGCTTACATTTATGAGATCAAAACTCATTAAACAGTCAACTCAATGTTGACCCTCAAAAATTTTCAAACTATTCAATCTCTGAATGGGCACTGACCACCAAAGACATCTCTTAGTTATTATTTCAGTTATATAGTGCAGACTCAGACATTAGCAAAACATCAGTCCTCAGATGATTCATGGCTGGGATTTTCATGGACACCAGAGAAGAAAGCATGCAAAACTGTGGACATTTTATAATGGGGATCACAGATCTATGAAAAGGATAAAGGATGCAAGATACTCCACAGCCATGGTACCAAAGAATGTAGATGCCTCTGATCTTACTGTGACTAGCACCACCACAAGCAGCAACACTGTTCCTCTATAACACACCGCAATGCTCAGTTCTAGGAGCACGAGCTCAGCAGAGACCAGCAAACATTACTGCATTACACCGGGGGGATTTTCTTTCCCTCTTTGCCCCCTGCTGCTTTTCCCTATTAGCCTCATTGCTCTACTCTGTTAGGTTTGCATTCCTGTAAGGTTCCTATCTCTTCTACTGTCTTAGTAAGAACAAGACTGTGAGATTTCCATTATTCCCAGCCTGTGAAACACAACATATAGGAGTAATAAAGAGAAGAAACAGTAGCTAGCTAAGCACAGAATGACTAAAATTGTGACCAAAAAAAGATAAACAAAAACCAAACAAAAATTATATAAGATCATGATTCCTTTTCATTTAGAAGCTCAGTGTATTTTTCCACATGATGGATTACTCCAGTTTAGAAAATGAACAAATTTAACCCAGTGACCTTCATCAATAGTTCAAGGTTCATTAGGGGATACTGAAATCCCACTCTCATCATGGTCCATTTGAGGACATCTACATCATGTCTTAAAAAACAGATAGATGAAGAAAAATTTAACTATTTAATGTGTTTTATACAATTTTAAGAACTAAAAATGCCAAAGTACACAGATAGGCCTGATACAAAAGCTGAGTTACAGATATTTAAATATTCAGAGGAGATGGACCCAGGGTTTTATGCCTGCCTTACCAAAGCAATGGCCTCGGCTTTGAAAAACACATTTGAAGAATTCAAAACAGACTTAACTCACGTTTAAGTAACTAAATTATATTACTTTTATCTATGCAGTAAAACACTGCCCTGAGGAATTGTTGTAATGCACTACTGTGNATTGTTGCATTGCGACAGTTTGTGCCACCTGCTTAGCACAGAAGGGGAATTGTGAGCAAGCAAGTTAACAAACCTGTTTTTCCTAAAAGTATATGCAGGTAGGTGATTATTAACTTTCATTTTATGTTATTTTAATTCAATTTTATTGTCAAACTATTCATGTCACTAATGTTCCTAACAGGCATAATTCTATTACTGTTCATGAGTAATTTGCAAAGCCAGGAAAAAAATCGTCTTTTAAATCAGAATCATTAATGCTAAATGTGAAAACATTTTAAAACATTTAAAAAATATATTTATCAGAAAATCAAGACTCCAAAAAATCATTAATTGAGGAAGAAATGGGCAAATCAACCTGCCAAAATCTGAGCCATAAGTTAAGATCTATATTGCATAGAAGTCCAGCGACATCCACTTTTAGCCCCCTGCCATGAGGCAACAGGTTGAATCAGTCCTTAAAGTCATACAAAAAATGAGAAGACATTACCTGGGAATCAGAATGGGAAGTCATGATTTTATCCCAAGTCATCGTGACATTACTTAGCAGCATTTGTTTTCCCTCATGAAGCATCGACTGAAAAGCTGTTAACAAAATATATCTGTCAAAAATGAAATACTGATTGTTGTCAATAAATTAGAATGTTGCCAAAGAATGGCCTACGCTGCCTACTTAACCTGTGTACAACACTGTCATTTCTTTTCCACATGCACTCATACTTTGTTTTATCAACTTCTTTTTCTCATTGTGTTCGACAGTAATCTTAAAAGTACTACAGTTTCTCAACAACATATATGAAGGGATTTGACCACCTGGGACAAGACACAGCAAAATAAACAAAAAAAGCAGAAACTGAATTTTGAAAATATCAACATTCAAGCACTAGTCAGTCCTCAGCAATGTCCATAAAGGACCACAGACAGCTACCTCCAGAAAGGAATGAACTTAAAGTAATGGTTTGCTAATCCAGATAAAAGAGCGACCTATCAATAAAGAGAAGCTAATCAGGACAGGTTGCTCAAAACTAACAAGCTTAATTTCAGAGGCCACAGACAGAACTTTTGCAGGTATAGGGAGATTTAGTACTTTAGCAGCATTGAAACGCTTGGTTATGGTTTTGTATACCGTTGCTGTTTTGATATCTCATTTACAGCCCTGAATGACTACCAGACAAGCATGCAAGCCTCTCCTGTATGTCCTCTTGCTATGTCGTTAAAGTAATTTTGTATAAGTTTCCTAACTTCCATAATAAATTAAAACTACTTTTTTAACCAAGCTTTTTGTATGAGGATTGAGTTTTAAATTTTGACTCTTAAGTTACCACACCTGCAATCTCATCTATTAAAGACAAGCAAGATAATGTGATTTAGTCAATCAGTTTACCTTTGACAGTACAGTTTAATTCAAAATTTACTTCCAATGCCTGCTTTTAAACAAGCCCTAAGCAGAAAAAATAATTGAGTTCTTCAGAAACTGAATATTTTTCAAGTTGTAGCTTAGCATCTAAACAAGGGAGAATTAATAAGCCAAAAATAACATTAAGAAAAGAAATAATTTTCATAAACCTTTAAGGGGCCAAACTCATCTTAAGAGGATCCATCCTGTATAGTTACAGAACCCCACATGAACATCATATGTGTGCAGATATAGCCGTATACAGTTCAAGAAAAACATAGGCAGTTACATTAAATCTAATTTAAAACAATGCAGAAGGTGAAAGAGACAAGAAAAATTCTGCTTCCGTGCTAGAGGCAAAACTTAAAGAAGATAAAGACACTATTAAATTATCTGTGCTCAACACAGACCTGATTTCTTCCCAGGATTGGTAGTCATCATGAAATCTGAAAATTAAGGCAGATCTTGAACAGGTTTGATAACACTTAATTCTCAAGGACATATCACTCTAACAGAGACAAGATCAGAATAACTCAAACCAAACTTGTGTTGCCAAAGCTGGAGTTCAAATCACATTGATCCTAGAAGTGTAAGACATATATCAGCTGCTCATGTGAATTCAGGCAGTGGTGGCTGTACACCTTATCAGAAGCCTTCTTCTGAAGCCTCCAGTTGGTGCTCTGCTTCTACTCACTAGCTGGGAATAGCGAAAGTATGTTCTGGATGTCAAATACATTTTATGAAAGATCAGACTAGGAGAATGGAGGAAGACTAGCACTGCTATGTCCATTAAAGGCAAACAAAATCTGCCAAAGGCTTTTGTCAGAAGATAGGAGCGGATGCTCTCTTCAGGGCTCTAACAAAGACCTGAAGGCTCTTCAGCTGATTTGTGGTACGGTTTTCACTAGCAACAAATTATCAAGCTATACAAGCGGCTGCAAAGATATTACTCAGTCCTATTTGTTGTAATATGAGCAGAAAATAGATGTTCATGTTTTAAACAGAAAATTACTAGTTTTGTTATGATTTTTTTTAATATGGTGTTCACTGCAATACCTGAATGCTTGAGAAAATAAGAATTTACCTTCACATTTCTACTGCCAGGAAAAAGGATGAAGTTTTAAAGACAGCAAGACTTAATCCAGTTTAAAGGTTGTCTAGAAAACACTTACAGGAGCACTACCTTGAGATGTGTAGTATCTGTTTCTTCAGAACTCTTATCATTCTTACAGCTATTTCAATGCCCGAGTTTCAGTTTCTAATGGATCCAGTAGCAGCTGTGTATGTTTAGCACTTTCTTTGAAACTCTGGCTTATAGTTAACAGGAATAAGTTTAACTTGTCAAGACAGAGAGAATTCTTTTACATAGCACCCAACTGCTTTAGTCTAGCAATAATTTTTTTATCCCTGTGAGCCCTTCCCTCACTGGATGTAAGCCTTTCCCTCCAGGTTTGATGTAAGCAACACCTGAATCTCTGCAGCAATAAATGAAGCCTAGTCCATACACAAATATGATAAATGGTAAATTATAATTATAAATACGAATTAAATTCTTACTCCTTTATGTGATTTCTAATTTATAAAAGGTAAAGTACATTTAATTTGCAGAAACTATCCTTCCATAGAGCCATCCATACAGCAGACTGAAAGAGTCAGAGCCTAACAGAAAAAAAGTGTCATCACATGGTTAAATGACAGATGGTGTGACAGAGGTGCAGAATGGTCAGGTTGGAAGGGACCACAGCGGGTCATCTGGTCCAGCCTCCCTGCTTGAGCAGGGTCGTCCTAGAGCACTTAGTACAGGACTGTGTCCAGATGGTTCTTGAATATCTCCAGTGAGGGAGACTCCAGAACCTCTCTGGGCAATCAGCTCCAGTGCACAGGCACTCACTCAGTAAAGTTCTTCTTCATGTTCAGGTAGAACTACCTGTAAATCAGTTTCTGCCCATTGCCTCCTCTCCTGTTTCTTGGCACTACCAAGAAGAGCCTGGCTGCATCCACTTACCACCCTCCCTTCAGATACTTACAGACATTGATGAGATCCCAGCTTGGTCTTCTTCTGAAGGAACAGGCCCAGTTCTCTCAGCTTTTCCTCTTACAAGAGAAGCTCCAGTACCTTAATCATCTTTATCGCCTTCTGTTGGACACACTCGGAGAGCTCCATGTCTCTGCTGCCATCTCTACTATGACGTTAGAAAGAGACCACATTTTTTAAATAAGAAGGATTCATCCCAACTCTTACAAATAGGAAACAGCATGACAGCAAGTCATCTTTCTTTCTTTCTGAATATATTTTAATGTTTTTTGTCACTATTGGACTAGAAATATTTTTAATGTAAGCTCATTTGTAACACCTTTCTTTCAATGTCTACTGACACATCCCTTCATTTTTATCTTTTCATGCATTTTAAGTAGGTTATCTGCACAGGGCTCGTGCTAGAGGTGTATATTTGTTAGTAAATAAATTAAAGCCATCGTTGCTATTCTTTCCCCAGCAGTCAAGTGTTCGAGGTATTAGAGTTTTTACCCCATTAAGACTTTAGAACTGTATCACAGGGCAGAAAATAGTTTCACCATGCTTCCTGGGATCAGTGATTTTTGTAAATGTTTTGTTTTAACAAATAAAATTGAATGCTTTTCTTATTTAGTTACATTGTAGTTCTCATTCGAACCCCAGAAGAATCCTTGCTTCCCAGTGATTTTGATGGCAGTCATAGAAAATGAGGGCAAGAGAATTCAGTATTTCATCACAATTCCAAAGCTGGAGGGCATCCAGTGAAATTCCCAGGTCTCAAATTTAAAACCACATTACATAATAAACTGTCCAACTCATTGACACAGTAAGCTGTTCAGGCCAAAAGACTGAACAAGCTCAAAAAAGACGTAGACAAAAATCACAGAAGACAGGTCCACTAGAGGCTTTTAAACACAGCAGACAAATAACAGCCCCTGGCTCAGAAAGTCTGCCCTGTTAAATGCCTTAAACTGGGAGGTTCCAAAGGAGCACTGTTCTGCGCCTGCCCTGATTCTTGCTCTCGCTCTAAGCACAATCTATGACCTACCATCAGAATAGGAAACAGCAAGCTAAACAGACCTTTGGTCTCAGTCTATATGACATGGCTTTGGAACAACAAATCTTTAAAAATCAGTGCAACATTTTCTCTTCCAGTGTGGTATTTTAGAGGCTTTTTAAGTCTCTAGGTCACGATTGAGGGTAATAACTAAGAAGAAAACCAAGAAAAGAAGAAGTTTAACCAGTAAATACATATTATTTAAAATTTAGTATATTGTTGTTGCTTGGAAAAATACCAAATTAAATGGCAAGCATGAGAATGTAAAGGGAGATCATGTCAATGTTAGATATGAATAAAACTGTCAATTATCATTACACCTGTAACAGATGGTGAGAGTGTTAATCATTTTGTAGCAATTGTGAATTTACTGCCCAGAGCAAAATGTAATGTTCCAATTAGGCTTCTGCTCTGGTAATAAGAATAATCTCCATGGTTTTTGTTTTGAGGAACCCAAAAGGCTTTGAATAGGTTTTCTTCTCAAATCCTTCCTCCAAGATGTTTGAATAGCTGTTTATTTGTTCTAGAACAAGAGACAGAAATGCTAAAGGGTGTGACAACATTCACAGATGTTTATTCTTTATGAAGCAGAGTCCACACTCACAGAATCACAGAATGGGTCAGGTTGGAAGGGACCACAGTGAGCCTTCTGATCCTGCCTCCCTGCTCAAGCAGGATCATCCTAGAGCACATTGCACGGAATTACATCCAGAAAGTTCTTGAATATCTCCAATAAGGGAGGCTCCACAACCTCTCTGAGCAATATGTTTCAGTGGTCAGTCACCCTCGCAGTAAAGAAGTTCTTCCTCATGTTCAGGTGGAACTTCCTGTGCATCAGTTTCTGCCTGTTGCCTCCTGTCCTATTGCTCGGCATCACCAAGAGGAGCCTGACTCTATCTCTTGACAATGTCCTTTAGATATTTAAACACACTAGTAAGGTCACATCTCAGTCGCCTCTTCTAGAGGTTGAAAAGGCCCAGCTCCCTCAGCCTTTCCTCATAAGAGAGATTCTCTAGACCCTTGACCAAACTAGTAGCTGTCCATTGGATCTGCCCCAGTACTCCCATGCCTCTCTTACACTGAGGAGCCCAGAACTGGACACTACTCCATAACTGGCCTCAGCAGGGCTGAGTAGAGGGGCAGGATCATTTCCCTCGACCTGTTGGCAATACTTTTCCTAATACACCCCAGGACTCCATTGGCCTTCCTGGCCATAAGGACACACTGCTGTCTCATGGACAGTTTGTTGTCCACTTGGACCCCCAAGTCCTTCTCCACAGGGCTGCTTTCTACCAGGTCAGCCCCCAGGCTGCACCAGTGCCCGGGGTTGCTCCTCACCAGGTGCAGCACCCTGCATTTGCCATTGTTAAATTTCAGAAAGTTCTTCTCTGCCCAAAAGATTCATGAGACAAAGCTTCATTTCCAGGCCTTATCCAGCTGGAAAGACTGAAACTGTTTACATGCAAAGATTACCTGATTACACATGCCAAAAAATCAGTCTCACACCCTCTAAAATCATTGCAACTCATAAAGCCCAGGCCAGATTGTCAGATGGTATAGATTTGCCAAATCCACTGAAATTGGATGGAATTTAGACAAATACAAATGTAGAGGACCTAAAAATTTGCATGTGATGAAGTTATGGAAAAAGTTCAAGTTACACTGTCATTTTGTGTTTCTGCCTCTCATCAATATTTACACTATCATGGGCATTTGAGGCTCTAGGAATTGTGGAGGTTTCCTTTTCATTGCATATTAAAACATTGCATAAAAGGTGATGTTTCTATGCACTTCTGGCATACTTCTGTCTGGATAAAACAAAAGTAAAGCTAATGCTAGCAATGAATTAAATGACCGTGCATTCTTTTAAAGTCATGTGTGATCCTTAACCCCTGACTGTTGCCTTGATTTTCACAGTTCTTCAATGTTTTTAATTCTGTAAATAGAGTTCTCACGCACTTTCTGTAAACATAAGCCATGTTATGTTAACCGACCTGAGATGTTTTCATTCTTTCTCCTAAGGCGGAGAAGTTTGATGGAATTTTCCTTTGACCCATGTGGTTGAGGGGTGGTAATTTCACCCTCCAATCCATGGGGTTTTCTAAAAGTGTATAAAATAAAGAAGCGGGCCCTTTGGCCCAGGCTTTTGGCTCTTTGCTCTTTGATCCTGATACTGGCCTCTGTGTGTGTTCCTTCGTGTCTGCGTACGACACCTGACCTTTTGGGTCTCTTAACCAGAGGTCAAAGCTTTCAATAGCACCTCTTAAGCTTCTTGATCTGTAACAACCCACAGCTCTACCCACAGGAGAAAGTGCATGGTTATACTCACACTTGCTTGAACCCAGCAGAGGTGCCAGGAATGTCACTGACACTCTGGGTCAGTCATGGCAGGCCCTGGCAGCCAGGACTTGTCCCATCTCCCCAGACCGGAACAGGAAAGCCAGGGGGCACCAGGGCAGCCCCAGCTCCAGAATCTCCATGGGGATTGGGATGTGCTGAGACCAGGCTGGGATGTAGGCCTGCAGCTTGCCCCATCCTGGTGGGGCCCACGTCCGGGCAGAGGAGAGCTCTGAGGGGCTGGAGACTGGCCCTGCTCTGGGGTCACTGGGGCAGGAGCTGCTGGCCCCAGGGGTCTGAAAGAGGGTCCTGAATCATGGGGTGTGTGGAGGGAAAGAACCAGGCGGGGCTGGACAGGGGCAGGCAAGACAAACAGTGCCCTGTTAAAGGAGTGTTCTTGTTTAGAGGTGCTTGGGGCAAGCATCCCACCCCGTATCTCATACAGCACATGTGCTGTCTGCACACTGCCTTTCCCACAGAGCAGCCTGACATTAAAAATGACCATCTTAGTAGCAAGAGAATTGACCTCATCAGGAACAGAGCACATTAGTGAAGCACGACTCTCTCATGTAAACCATTGGTCATTTCACTTGCTGCTTATTCTTGAGAGTAATGCTGCATATAATATTCATGAAACTTCAGTTGCAGGGATTTCTAAAAATAAAGTACTTTTCAAAAAATCATTCTCAGTCCTCCTCTGCAATTTCACTAGTCAAAGTCCCACCAGTCAGGTGACAGCTTTCAGGTCCCAACTGAGCAATTTAGCATAAGTGTCATATAAAATGCTGGTATAATTCCAGGCAGCCATTTCATTTAATGATATTTTCTATATCACTGCAGTAGCCTTCAGGCCTCATTTTTCCATCTGTCTGCAGACTTTGAGCTTCAGGGCCTTGTTCAGGGCTTTTATTTATTTTTTTTTCCAGACTAACAGCCCATGGCTATGATCTAAGGCCTCTAGTCCTCTTTTCATCCCACACTGCTATCTCTAGAAATCTGCTACTCGCCAGAATATTGCTACAAATTCTAGTTGCTGCCCCAGTGTAGTTTGAATGCCTCTGATCTCTGCCTCCTTGCCCACAGTTCCCATAAAGGACAGATTTTTCCAGCTTGTGCTCATCCTACAAATAAAAAAATGACATCCAGCACATTGTCTCATTCCACTTATTCCAAGAGTGGTCAAATATGGATGCCTGAAAAAGAGTGAAGAAACAGGGCAGGCATGTAGCAATGCCTTAAATATTTACCAAGTTACTATCAATTTACAGACTTCTGAGACAAAGCAGTTACCTGCATGTAAGAGCCCGCAGCGTACTTCTCTTCCACAAAATACAGGTTTCCACATTTTGATCCTACATGCAGGTTTATCACACACATAGTCCCACAGTGCAGGTTACACCGTTTTATTATATATTTTCTAACGCACTGCTTTCTTTTTTTGTTTGGTTTGATCTTGCCACCTGATAGCTTAATCTAACGCCACGCTGTTTGTGTACTGGAAAAGGAAGCAAGTAGTTTTCCGTGTTTACCCTCTGCTCCGGGTTATCACGTATAATCAGATACTGGTCCTTGACACATCCATGTTGAAGCTGGCTGGGGTACTCTTACACTTTACTGCAGGGGGTAACGTAGTTGTAACAAAGTGGCCTCCAGCTCCTAGATTAGCTGTATTGACTGAAAACAGAGCTCTGGAATGCATTAAATTGGTTTTGGACGTTCTCTTTGAAAAGCTTGCAGTTTTCCAGAGTTGATGCCTGTAACAGAAGACAAAGAAAATGTAGTCTGCCTTGTTCTACTCACTGTTTAATCTTATCTACCTTTCCCTTTTCTCTTTCTTGGGCAGTAGGCGGGGGGACATCATCACAAGCCAGTGTCAATAGGATGTCAGAGGTTAGTGAGATAGATATGGATCGATAAAACCTGGAATGTAATGAACAAAATACCTAATATGAGGTGGAAGAATGGTTGCCTTCCCCTTACCAACAGTATCGATGAAGGAACTGGTGAGTGTTGCCTGGATCACTGTTACACTGTACGCTCTAGTTGCTATCACTCAGTTATCTGCCCTTTCATGAGAGCTGCTCTTGTCTTAACAAAGAATTAGCCCAACAATTAGGGAGGGATGCATCCTGCAGCAAACGGGCCAGCATAATGCAGTGAAGACAGAGAGCGGGGCAATGGATGTGTTAAAGAGGTAAGCCTGGAAAAACTGCTTGCAGCAGCCCACTTAAATAGCCCACTCTGCAGTTGCTCACCTGCAGAGACCCAGCAGTGGATAAAATTTCTGGATGGAGAGCCTATTTTCTCTTTCCTGCAGAACAGATCGTATCCTCTCATCTTATTCCTCTCTTTAATAACATGATATAAGCTTTGCCACACTTCTCTCTCACGATTTTGCTGACTGATTTTTCCCCTTATTCTTCAATTTTTCTCTCTTTACAGCACATAACAAAATAGCATTGACGTTTTTTAGGACCATTTATCTGTCAATCTGTCAACTCCTGTTTAATGGATGTGATGATTACATGCAATCTTTTCAGATGCAGTGCAGTGCTAAATCAGACCTTCCCAACAGTAACTGAAGTTCCCAATGAAGCACCACACTTGCATTCTGCCCTCAGAAGACTGTGGTACCTGACTGAGCTAAGACATGAGACCTGCAAGCTTCTCGTAGATAGCATCCAACCACTTTATTTAAAATAGAATTATAGGAAATCAAATTCCTACTGTTGTCCATGAAACTGATCTTGGGTATTTAGAGACAGCTAGCAAGTGTCAAACAATTTACATACGATCATCAGACCTTTGTCTGATGGGAATTTTTCAAAGAGCATTTCTATGGCTATCCAGCTCTCAACAGAGAGACTTTCTTTGGGTTTAGTGGACCTAAATCTACCTCTCAAAGTAAAGAACAACAAAAAAGTGCCTTATTCAGATGAGACTGTTACAAACCATCATGAAACATTTTGGAGAGGCCAATTCCCAAACTAAGGTAACCTGAAGTGAAAAAACATACCCTAATGTTTCAGAAATCATGCCTTAGGACAAAAAAGAGTTGCTTGAGAGTTCCTACACAAATTACTGTTGTCAGTTCAAGCTAATGCTAATGTTACTCATGTCTCTAGAATGCCAAAGAATTCTCTTTCCATTTGGATGCATAGGAAACTTTGGACAACAACCTTTGAATGCTCTATGCCTCATGTTTACCAAATGAGAGAGTTCACAGTTGCCTGGGTTCCTTCATGTGAAGTGGTCATGATTTAACCGTACCTGACAATTAAGCCCCACACAGCCACTCACTCCCCCTAGCTGGGATGGGGGGAGAGAATAGGAAGAGGAAAGGTGAAAAAACTCGTGGGCTGAGAGAGAAAAAGTTTAATAGGGAAAGCAGAAACGTGCACTCAAGCAAAGCAAAACTGGGAACTGATTCACCACTTCCCATGGGCAGGCAAGTATTCAGCCTTTCCCAGGAAAGCAGGGCTTCATCACACGTAAATGTGACTTGGGAAGACAAACGTCTTCACTCCAAACATCTTCCCTTCCCTTCTTCCACCACCCCTTTACACTGAGCATGATGCCATGCAGTATGGAATATCCCTTGGGTCATACTGTGCTCCCTTCCAGTTTCTTGTGCATCCACAGCCTCCTCACTGGTGGAGTGAGGAGCAGAAAAGTCCTTGGCTCTGTGTGAACACCTCCCAGCAATAACAAAAACATCCCTGTCTCATCAGTGCTGCTTTCAGCACAATACCAAAGCATGACCCCATATCAGCTACTGTAAAGAAAATTAACTCTGCCCCAGCTAAAACCAGCACAGAAGCCATGACATGCGAAACATAATTTTTCACTGCTACTGTTGACTCTAGTACAGCTAGATCGCCCAGCCTTTATGAACCAACACACACAAGACATCTAAATAGATCAAACAGCATAAAATCATACTGCCTGTTGGCAAAGCTCCAGAAAGCTCACAGTTCATTTCTAAGATGACTGAACCTAATTAAAGCATATCTCAAGATATAAAATTAGTAGGGATATGTCAGAAAGTAAGCATAAGCAAACAGATTCATAAAGAAGTCAGTGATAATTGGAATTTTAAATGGTGACACTAGCTTGCAATGTCAGCATAGTAACCATTCCTATGGAGATTAAGAATTCACTGAAAATTAATGTAGAGCCTTTCACAGGCTAAGAATGAAAGATTTGAGCAGATGGAGACCCCTTTGCCTTAGGGGCAAAATTAATATTCTCTAAATGCATGTACTTCCCAGAATCTGCATGCCCTAAGAGATCTCCTAGTTATTATTCTGCCATTTAATTTCAGGAAAAAAAAAATAACGTGTTTTTAAACAGTTTTAGGCAGCAAAGGAGAGAAAAACAGCGAGGTAGGATGCTGCATAAAGTGTGACTTCTAGCCATGGTTAAGATTTCCACTTCTGAAAATATTATTTCAGCTTTAATACCACTCAAAAGGTCTGTGTCTCTGGCATGACAAAGCAAGCTGATCTCAGGGAATCCATTTTCCATCCTGCACCATCATATGACTGGCATGGACAATGGTAGAGTTCTTCACACTAATTATATGAATAATATCACCCATATTATCACAATTCCATAATTTTAGCCCCTTAGTACAGAGGTATTCCAGGGTGGCACTGCAGTGCAGTGCAGTACAAGGATTTACAAGGGAATTAAATCTTCATTGAACTCTCATTTTTTTTCATTGAAGAGAGAGTTCCTAAATATCTAAGATAAATGAATGGATAAATTTGGTAGTGAGGATAATTGTGCCACAAGTAGACATATACATAGCAGAGGTGAAGTGGCCCAGAGACCCATTCCTGCTGCAGGAGCTCCAAGTGCTGTTACAAGGTGTTCCTGACACCCCACCCACCCTGCTCAACAGAGAATGGAGCCATCCAGAATCACAGAATGGATCAGGTTGGAAGGGACCACAGAGTGTCATCCAGTCCAACCTCCCTGCTCAGGCAGGGTCATCTCAGAGCACTACACAAGATTGCATCTAGACAGTTCTGCAATATCTCCAGTGAGGGAGAGTCCACAACCTCTCTGGGCAATCTGTTCCAGTGTTTGGTCACCCTCACAGTAAAGAAGTTCTTCCTTGTGTTCGGGTGGAACTTCCTTGTATGACATACCTTGTATTCTGCTAACCCAGGACAATGAAAACAATACATCTTTTTAATAATTATGTGTAAATATTCAATTCACCATAGAATAGATAGGCAGCATGACTGTGCTTCCCTCTCTTTTGTTAATTATCTAATTTTTTTAATTGATATATATTATCGTATATATGCATATATATAAAAATTTTAATCATATAACAGAACAAATTAATATCAACTTTTAACCTGCCATTTATTTAAAGTAACCCCCCATCTGGAACATATTAAGGTAGGAGGAGGAAAATCACCTGCAATGATTATCTTGATAAACGCACATGCTGCTGAATAACAGCAATATTTGCATATCACAGGATGTTCCTCTGGGCTTTTAAAATTATTGCACCATAGACATAAAATTCTAAGATTTCTTCATCTTGTTACATCATCAAAGTGAATATTTTATTACTATAGTGCTGAGAGAAATTGCTGAACTCCTCTAACTCGGTGGAGGAGTACCACTTTAAATCAGAAAGGAATTAACACACTCAAAGCCAGTGGGTTTAGGTTCTGCACTCACTTTGTTTCTGCTATCCACAGGAATGGCTGAATATTTTGTAGCTATTTTAGATACTGAGTAACAAATAGTTATCAGGCTTTATAAAAACTTCCTGGAACATGCTTAGCTGGCAGATTAATTTGTTTGAGGTTTTAAGAGTATTTTATGCATGAAGTAGAGCACAAGTTTACAAGAAACCTGTAAGAGAAAGAGAAAAACTGGTTAAGGCATATCTTGTTGAGCACCTGACATTCAGAAAAGTTTTCCAGGTTTGAAATATACTTGATCTTAGGTGCCATCACATGCATCACATGCATCTCAGGGTTTCATCATAGTTGAAGTTAAAGGGAGTACTAACTGCATGTTTGCAGCCCTTAAAATTACAATATAATAACAATAAAAAAATCCTGGTATTTTTCTGCAGCTTAAGAGTAAATCTAAAATTCCACGATGTGCCACGTTCTAGGATGAATAGAAGCAACTGTGTTAAGCTGCAGCTAACTGGGTTTCCTTTCTCGAATTGTGCCAGATCAATAAGGCATCTAAACATGAATTAACTCTTGCTGGCTCTCTCTGCATTAGCATGTACTGCAAGCTAATAGGGTTCTTCCTATCAAGTTCAAAGTAGCAGGAATTTAAACATGTTTTAATACACAAAAAATTACACAGATGAACTACCTGGACATATTTTAAATTTTACTGTAAAAAAAAATATCCTGAAGAACAGAAAATGCTAATTGATTAACATAAAGATTTATATGCAATTCTGATTTACATCTCAATTAACAGACAAAAACACATACTAAAGTTCCTTTTTTTTCTGCAGCAGAAGGCTTTCATCCTGTGCACCAGATAAAACACTTCATTCTGGCCCTGTGAGAGTTGGAGGAAGATCTGTTACCAAAATGGAAGGTCAGAATGTGAACTACGGGTGTATTTTCCATGAATTATTGACTGAGATTTTTTTCCAGTAATAGGATAAATGCCTTCAGAAAAAAAAAGAAATAGCACAGAAAGAAGTTTTAAGCTTTATTTTCTCTGTGTGTACTACAGAGAGGGGAAGAAGGGCACCATTTCATTATTTATTTTAAGAAAAGAGCCTTTTATATAAAGATTGAGATCCACTATCACCCTGGTCACTGACCATACCAAAGTAAGAGCAGTTAGGAAATGTATTTCTTTTCCATTTCAGGTTACAAATCAATAATTCCAATACTGCATTTAATCTGTGTACACTAACTTACATGCTCAGAGTTCAACAATGACCGTTTTTCTTCTGCATCCATTCAGTGCATCTCCTGTTCCAGCTTTATTGTGTCTTATCCCCCCTCTTTTCACTGAAGAAAGCAGTGACAAATCAGAGTGCTCTACCAAGCACATCTCAGTCCTGACTGCGGTGAGTCAACCCACAGCATTCACCATAAACCCAGGGCCACTATTCCTGACAATCATTTTTAGTGTCTAACAACATACTTTGTCTTTTTGCTCATTGCCTTTCCCACATTTATGTTTCCTTTGTGCACAGCCTGTGCCTGGAAAGAGCAAGGATAGTGTATGGTTTTGGCGTTGGTGTTTTTGTTGTTGGGGTTGGGGATGCAGCGGGGCAGGAGGAGGGGTCTGCCAACTCAAAGTACGTTCTGCTCTCCATTTAAAATAAAAACATGGCGAAAATAGCTTAGTTCTCTGGCCACTTGATAACGTAATCCCCATGGGCAGACTTTTTCCCATCCGGATTAGAAAGATGAGAGTAGCCAAGGCTTGCCTGTTTACTAAACCACAGAGTGCAATAGATATTACTTGGACAGTACATAATAATTTAAAACATTAATGATAATAGATAATTGCTCATAAATTTCTGTGATGTGGATGCCAAAAGCATTTTCTTGAAGCAGGAAGTTTAGGTCCTAAAGTTTTGGTATTTTTATGTTTCTTGTATTTTTTGCTGCATTATAAAGCAGAACAAAGAGTTTGATTAGAAAAAAAAAATTACTTTTTTTCTGATTTTTGTATTGAAATAGTATAAAGTTGGAGGCATCTTAGCCCACAGTAATGTATTCATACCAGGGTATGAAGTGAATTAACATTTCAGCACAGAATCAGAACATATGATTTTTTGCCAAATATTTTTGTTCTGCAAGTGAAACTAATTTAGTTAAGCATTTTTAAGTACTAATATTCCATCATAAAATAAAATATTGACTAGCTCTAAATATTGACAGATAAATCATGCTGGGTAGATTGTTCAGTAGATTGAGTGCTGGATCCACTGACCTTCAAATCTATCATGTTTTGCAACATATATTCAATTGCCTCACAGCAACACACTTTTCTTTATTCTCCATCAAGCAAAGACCTGACAATGTGTGCTCTATCTCAAACAAAATAATGATTATTTCTGTGGAGTAAGGCATGTAGGTGGGAGAGGAGGAGAGAAGTAAAGGTTATTTTAATTTAGTTCTCAGTTGTGCCTTGGATAGCTTGCTTAGCTCACCACAAATTCATCATTACACAGCTCAGCTATTCCTAATATGCTGCCTTCAAAAATGTTTTATTTATGGATGCAGTCATGTAGTAACTCAAATGTCTGGAACAATTCCATGACAGAGATTCAAAAGGAGTATTACACCTTCTCTACAATTTGTAGTACTCTTTTCTTAAGCTGATGAAGTGATTAAAGTTAAATGCACCACTATCCCTGTTGCTGCACATCTATGTTCAGAAGATACTACTTTACTTAATTGCCTTTCTAAACCAGAGAGTTCTGTCACTGCAGGAAAAACATACAAGGGAGCAACGGATAGCTACTGCAGAAGGAAAAGGCAATCAGCATGATGAATAGGGAAAAGTTAATAGTGAAAACAGAACTGGGCTACTACATCTGCATTCAACAGCTCCCTAAAACAAAGTACTATTGGATTACATTTTCTCAGTTGGGTGTTAGTGTGAAATTCTAGAGCCATCTAGAGAGGATTAAATAGGATAAGAGTGTTCCCCACAATAATAAACATTAAATCCAGCGACTGAATGACAGACAGAGGGTGATCCTGTTTGTGTGTTTGTGTGTGTGCGCACCGTGTGCTCCCCTGCATGTGGTGGCCCCTGAGTGGGGCTTGAGTGGTTTGACTGCATTTCTGGCAGGGCCTATTATTCTGCATGCACACAGCCTAACACATTAAATATTTATCACACTGGAGCAGAGCGATGCTGCAAGCGTGGAGTGCTGGTAACAATCTTGTCCAAGCATCTTCCTAATACAGTGCAGATGTGATTTCAGAGTGGAACGCAAGCCCAGAGCACACGCACGCGCGCACGCGCACACGCATGCACACAAAATACTCTGTGGTTTATTTATGTTATGCCTCTTATTGATTATTGCCAGATGGGAGGGCAAAGCAATAGCTCACAGATTAACCATATGGATCTGCTTTAATTTACCCTGAGTTATGGGTTTGCAATTATCTCTTCTCACTTTTTGGCTCAGAAACCTACAATTTGCTAAGTGGGAAAAAATGTAAACTTAGTGTAAGGAGCACATTTCCATCATAAACCTCCTAATGCCACACTCAGGGACTGAGCTATCTTTCTCTACAAGAACTGCAGATCCGGCACCACTTCCTTAAGCCACAGTCAGTACCATGAGCAGGAGATTTTGCTGCAGACCGATGAACAAAAAGGGTTTCAATACTGATGACCCTTGCAGACAATAGATCCTAACTGAAGAAGCTTTGTTTAAGATTCTGCTTTTCACAAAGCTATTTCAGCAAGCCTCATATAACATTCCAACAAAAAATCCAGAGACGGCAGTTGTCAAGGCATCATTCTATTCTGAAAACTGGGAGACCTCAGCAGTGCTTTGAGCTTCAAAGCCTTGGCTCTGGAGGCTTTCTAAATACTTACTCTTCCTACAAGGGTCAGATATAGCAGGAGTTACAAACTCTCTGAAAGCAACAAATGAAAACACAGTCTCCCCTCCCAACTGTGACCTTCTGAGACTCGTGCATTATGCATTAGAAGGCTGGAGTGTAAATGGATACTTCAGAGACACTTAGGGAAAAAAAAGCCTAATTGATGAAAAAAGCTTTTTGGTCTGTCTGCTAAAAGTGGATTTGAAACAATGTATTTTCAGTACAGTTTAACCCTTAATTTCTATTGTTTTGATTTTAGAATCACCTCCATCCCACTTCCAAGGGCAGAGGGCAAACAACCCTCTACTGCTCATAAGTTTTACTTATATATACACCATTATAGTTTTCTAACCTTTCTGCTTTTCAAATCCATCACTTATGCCTACTGCCAAACAAGTTGTGACAGACTTTTCATTTCTAAAAGCAGTGTCATAGGCATCAGAGAAACAGCATATAGGGTCAAGACAGAATGAAAAGGAGAGATGAAACTAGAAAATCAGCACTAGAGAGAAATGTGTACCATGCTTCAATCTGCTGTTCATATCTTCTGATGATTACAGGCAGATTCCAACCTTTCTGACACTAAAAGGCATGAATTCTTTCTTTCAGTTCTTGAGTCAAGGATAATTGTGATAGCCAGAATTTGCCATTAGTCAGAGTTTTGTCCCTCAGTTTTGTGACTCCTTCTGTGCAGTCTTGGACAGCTGGGGGATTTTATTCCATTTTCTTACCCCTAAAATGGGAATAAACACTAATTCATGCACAACAATTGCTAGGGGAATTAGCAAAGCATTTTCAAACTCGTAGTTAAAAGCTATGCTCCATCTACTCTGCCTGGACATAATTCTAAAACCACAAAAAAGCTGAGAAGGTTGCACCCAATCTGGTAAACTATTCTCAGTTGAAAATTTAATAGCTTGCTGGAACAAATGGCAAAAGCCCTGCTGATTTTAACACAGTTAGGATTTCACCCCACTAAACAAATTTCCTGATGGAAGTCATGCACTTCAAACATTTGCACAGTCCAACCCTATATATTCAGTTTCAGAAAGGTATTTTTTAATTCATGCATGACTGATGCTTAACAAAACGAAAAAAAAAAAAAAAAGAAAAGAAAATATTAAATAAAATGTTAGTATTTGGGGGAACCTGTACAAATGCCTTAAGATCATGCTACTTGTAAAAAAACCCTATTTTTAAATTCAATGGCTGCTAGAGCAAGGGATTAATTTTCTATTATCATTTTTGGTAAAAGGTAACAGCTTAACACTGCAACATATATAATCAATGTCCAAAGAGACATTTTAGAAAACATAAGTACATTTGTAGTATTTTCCTTTCCTCACCACAAGAGTTCAATTTACTGTTACACTGTTGGTCACTCACCAAGCCTGTGACAAAAGCAGTTTGGGAATCTATAGCTCTCAAATCCTAGCCCTGTGCATTAGCAGATAAAGCACTCTGTTTGCTTTTGTGCACATGCTGCTCTGATGGAAGGTAAGACTGAAGCCAACCTATAGAAACTGTTATTTCACCATAAATGAAGGAATGTTTCAGATGTTTCCCTGAAGGTGAACAACAAAGAGTAGTATGTGAGTGCTTCTCTTGACAGTGGAAGCTCTGTACAAGATGACTTGTGTGCCCAGGACTACTGCTTACACCTCTGTGGAGAAACAAGATGACATCCTGGTGATGTAGCCTTGGTCATATATTCAGTGACACAACTCTTCATTATTAGAATGTGTTTGCCCTTATTCGTAAGTGGTCTCTCCTCCTCCATCTCCCCACACTGGCAGAAGCTTGGAAAGAGCTGTACTGAGGTCCTTCAGTTTCAGCCTAAAGCTAATGCATTCGTGTATTACCTCTGGACTTGCAGAGTGGAACAATTAATAGGATGCAAGGAGAGGTTATTTAGATTCAATCAGTGTTGTAATGCAGAGGAGGAAAAAGAGACTCGGGTTGGTTTATTATGTACAGGCAAAAGGGCACAGTGGACACACTAGGAACCAGGATTAAAATCTTCAAACTGCAGCCATAAAATACAGGCATGCATCAAATGCCTTTCTCTAACAGAAGACAGAAAGTTTACTTTTTTTAGAAAGCAGCTTGGAGGCCAAATTCAGTACAGAGTATGACAGGGTAGATTTCTTTCAGCTCTATGAATGTGCAAATCCAAACATTCACACTGAAAAGTCAAATTCAGAAATGCTATGTTTCAAACTTCTTTCACCAAACCAGAAAAAAAGTAACCAACCCTTGACAGACAGCCTTGCTCATAAGTTTTCTGTCTTCAATTCAACCCAAAGTTTCAGGCGTACCTATTCAATGTTAGGCAAATCATCAGAATATCTGAGTGGGATTAAAAGGGTAATGTGGATGCAAGTCCCTCCAGTACAGGCAGGGGCTGTGTTACTTGCTTCCTGGAGATGCCACATGCAGTGTACTACACAGATGTTCAGGTTACAACTGTGTTGATGGAGGTCCTGAGTGTAGCTCAAATGTACCCTCAATGTAGCTCAAATGTAGCTCAAATCAGTAGCCCTGCTGGGTTTCTTGATTTAGCTATTTCTTTATCAGGAAAAAGTAGTATGACTTCTGACATCAAGCAAGCATGCCACTTACATGTCCATGTACCAGTTTTTAATGAAAACCTACAGATGCCTCCATACCTAAAACTATGTAGGAAACTTTAGCTCTATCAGTTAGAGTGGTTAGATAGAAAGGTGAGCATCTGATTTGTAAAAATCATTGTGATGATGCCTAAAGCCCCAGGTTTGTGTTCTGACGCATCTGTGAAAACAGATTAAAACAAGATGACACAGGTATCCTTCTGCACCTTCCTGACAGATGCTTCTAGGCAGTGAAATAGACCTAAATCAAAGTTGTGGGCTATAACCCCTTCAGCTGTCTAGTTTTAATCCATCACCACAAATCTGCTGGATACCATAGAAGCAGTTATATTGTCCAAAAGTGCTTTTGTCAGTATAGCTCGCTTCACACATTGAACCACTGTAAACTATGCTAGCCCTAGCACTTTTTTGCTAGTATAACTCTGATTCCATTAGTAGGGTTTTATTTGAAAGTTATCCAGTAAAGCTATCCGTAAAGCCAGGTCTTTCATTAGGAATGAAACTGCTAACAAGTTTGACATTTAAATTACCATTACTAGCCAGCTGCGTTATCTTGCTGAAATGAATGGACCATTGGACCTCTCAGAACTCCTGCTGCAAGCTCTTTGCTCTCTCCCTTGTGATTCAAGTTCCTGATGGGTTTTTCTTTTTGCAAGCAGAACCTATAAAAACATCACTATTTTTCAAAATTCAGAGGATCAAGCTATTGATACAAAAGGGTGCCTGACATGATCTGCTACCATTTTCAGACTTTCTCCAAGCACCTACCTGCAATAGTTGAAAGTCCTCTAGGTTACATGGAAAGCTTCCAAGCTCCTGCTTTGCCCAAGAAAATACACTAAGAACAATCCCATCATTAGTGCTCAGGTTCTCTCCTATGTGACTTTGGGCTTTTTTTTTTTTTTTTGTTGCAGTTTTCCTCCCTGGTGAAAGGGTCTAGTTCTCTTCCTCTTATCAGCCTGCTGTGATGGACCTTGCAAGTCACTGCATGAGTAGGGAGAGCAACATCCCTCTTTCAAGTGCTTTAAGAAAGCAAAAAATAACAATTTACTGTTGATCAAGAGACTGCTACCAAAAAAAACCCTGTAAATCTATCAGTTGTGCTCTTTCTGGCTGCTGTTCTACTGAGTTCAATATTTTTGGCTGAAAGCTGCAAAAGTCCTGTTGTGACAGACACGGGGACTCATAGCTGAAGCTATGGCTACATGATGGAAGAGGCAATGCTGCAGGTATTGACATGGATCAGAAAAAAGCTACCATGGCAGCCCTGGAGAAAGCAGCAAACTGTGCATTTGAAAGCCTGCGAAAGAAGCAAGCTGCATGCTGAAAGACATTTGGTCATGCAAGAAACACAGCCCTGACTCATCCAAGTGTGCTTTGGGACATCCCCAAGCTGTAGTCAAGTCACATGATGGCTTTGCTGCATGTCAAAAATCAGGACAGCTCTGTTTGCCTTGGGTTAACTGGTTCACATGTCCCTTGCCTACATGTGACTTCATGTAGCTGTTCATTAGGATGTCAACTTTGTAGGCAAAAAAAGCAAAAAAACGTTACAGAAAGCAAAAACCCACAGGTTTATGGATTTGGTGGTGGGGTGGGAAGGTGACATACATGGACTGCATGGGTAATCAAAACCCTGGTTGCTTCAGACTTACTTGTTAATTCAGTAGACTGTGGATGTACAGGTAATTCCAGATTCTGAAAAGATCTTGAAAAATCAGTGGTTACTAAATAAATGTAGGCAGCAGTAGGGTGCTCTTGATTTTGCACACGAAAGGAGAAAAAAAGACATAGGAGAAGGCCTGACATTCCTCTTCCATGAACACTAACACAGCACAGAATTACAGTCCCATCTCACCTGCCTCATACCTCAAAGAGCAATGCCTGTGAATGGAGGCAACTCTGTCCCAAATTCTTCCCTGTTTGCTTTCATCATCTGCAGTGTGCTCACTCAAGGGCTGACTAATGCTGCGTAATTGACAGATATTCACACTCTGGAGCATCGTGGCCTGGTAAGTAACAGCTGGCAAGAAAAAGATTCTTGTTAAATAAATAGAACCAGAATTAGAAGGCAAGGATTTTAACTAAAGCTAGGTCTTCTGATGCATATTTTTGACAGCGCTTTCACTTGCACTAAATGCTTCAAGATGTACAAAAATCTGCATTATTTAAGACAGCTGGTTTTCTTCACCATCAAGTGTTTCTGAAGCTGCATTTTTACAGTTTGAAAGCTACAGTGTGAACTTGGTGCCATGTATTTGAAAATTGCTTGCTGCAACAAACAAACAAAACCAAAAAACACACTATTTTCATTTGTTGCCTTTTGTTTTACAGGGCATTGCAAGGATTCTTGAAGGACAGAGAAAAAGGTGGCAGGAGCATTTTCTAAGGGAGATAAACATAGACCTAATTTTTCAGAGTTATGAGAGCTGCAGAGAGCAAAAATATCCACAGGGCCAGGCATAAAGCAGAGTAAGGTAGAAATGCACAAAACAGGTCAGGCTTGCTACAGGGTCTCAAGGGAAAATGAGGAACACTATTAAGCTTTACCCTTTGGGTTCATGTAGCTGCCACAGATTAGATGTTTGCTGGGTTTCACCCACATGTGGCCAGACAACATTTGGCAGTTTCACTTCAAGATGGCTTGTAGTCAAATTTAGAGCCAAATATAGTGACATTCTCACATTAGATTCAAAACCCTGATGCTCAGGCCCTGATCAGAGGGTGAAGAACTGGGGTGAAACAATGTAAGCTCACAGGTACCAAATCAAAGAAAATAAAAACTCTTGGTTTTTTTTCCTCTTTCTCTTTTTTTCTTATACTTTTCCTTTTTTTTTTTTTTTCTTCTTTCAGATCTACTCTACTGGTTCTGTATGATGCACAGATCAGACTGACTTAAGAATTTCACAGAGGTGGCTCTTGATGTAAAACCAAGATCTTTGTGCTTATCTCTCTGGGCACAGTTCTGCACTCCCTCCTGCCTATTTCACTCCAGTGACTGTTTGCTTTCAGAGCTCTCCGTACAGCATGTCTGGCTCTTACAGGGTTGATCAGCAGTGTGTATTCCGGTCATAGAGGTTTTCAAACACGTGGGAGAAAAACACCGTGATGAACTTGGCTATTTGCACTCCGGAACTGATCCAAAGGATACATCCATTCAGGTGACTCTGATAATCAGGCCAGTTTTAATCTCCTTGTCTTCATTCTTCCGCTACACTTTTCTCTTGCTGAACAGAGACACTAACTAGGTGAGTGAGTGAGTGGGTGCGTGGTGGTGTGGAAAAAGTGCTAGCTCAGCTTGCTAATGAGTTGAGCTGCCCAACTTAATGACAGATTTTGGCAGGTTCTGAAAAGTATGATAGTAGTGACTGGCCCATGTTATATTGTTTCCATCTAAGCTTCCTGGAATACATTAAACTAACCCAGTTTCTAAAATAATATTATTTTTTCATGCAGTACTTGGAACAAAAGGGAACACAAGAAAAACTGTTCTTTCACTTTCCACCAGGACAATGATACAAATGGCTTATTAAGCTACACTGAAGGCATAAATCACATTTTGGTTTTGTCTACTTCCTTTTCATAGATGTGGATCCTAGTGGAAAGCTAGGAGTGAATATTCATAAATATATCTTTTCTTATCAAATAGACTTAGCAAAGTGTTTTATCAACTTCATTGAATGTCTTTTGATGGCAAATAATTACACTAAGAACAATGTAAATAAATGAGAAACAGATCATTTCAGTTCTCATTAGAAATAAGAGACCAGATTGATGCAAAGATTATACTGAAAACAATTGCCAGTGGTTGAAACTTCTCTGCTTACATAGACAGTATTTAAGCCTAGAACAAAATTTATTGTGCAGTAATTGTAAGGTGCATGTTGTTCTTCAAAGTAGTTTATAAATGTATGCTTTATATCCTAAAGCACCATAAGGTTCTTCATTTCTTTTTTCAAATAATTCAATTTAGGAAGCCGCTTTAGAATCAGACTTTACAGACTTCTAGCAAAATAACTTGTTCCTTGTTCGTGGATAAATAGGAAGTGAACATAAAGGCTAGCACTGGATGTCCAAAGCTCCAGCCTTCCAGATGCTCAGGTTTAGATCAGACTTAACCACCTTGTTTGGCTGTTTTTAGGATAATAGTTCTTGAAAAGGCGCTATCACTGTGAGTTTCCAACAGTCGCTTGGTCCGGTTAAGAAAATGTGTCTTCAGCATGCAGAAGCAACAGACTTTATCATGACTGGTGAAATTATAGCTCATTATCAAGTGTTCCAACAGAATCTATCTACCCATAGAATCATAGAATAGTTTGGATTAGAAGGGACCTAAAAAATCACCCTTGTCCAAAGCCTTCTGCAATGAGCAGGGACACCTTCCACTAGATCAGGTTGCTCAGAGCCCTGTCCAGCCTGACCACGAATATTTCCAGTGATGGACCATCTACCACCTCTCTGGGCAACCTGTTCTAGTGTTTCACCCCTCACCTTGTAAAAAATTTCTTCCTTATATCTGGTCTATCTTCACCACGACCCACATTGGTGCCCCATATGCTAAGGACCAGCCAAAGGCATTTGTCCAATACTGCATTTTGTTCCCAAGGAAGAGATCTGCTGGGAACAGGCAAAGCCACTGAGAATAAGTTACTCCTCCAGATTCAGTCATTTCATTGAGTCTGTTTTAAAGAAACCTGGGAATAAACCAGTATGGGTGGCTGAACCATCTGTTGTTGAGCCTAGAGGCAGTCTTGAGCAATTGAGGCTATGAGTTCTCATTCAGAAAATGTTTACACCCCCACCCCCTGCTGCCCAGAAAAAACATTTTAGAGACAGTTTCAAGGTACTTAGATCACAGGCTGCAAGCAGAGAAATAGCCACACCATAAATCTCAAATGGTACTAAGTAGCTCAAATGTTTATTAAGCTTCTCAGGTGGGAATCTTAAGCTGTGTTGAGCACCATGAAAACACTGAAAGCAGTACTTGGGTTAGCTAACTTTTAAGTTGCTTTGGAAAAACCTTTGTTAACTGAAATGACTACAATATTGGCACATCCTTAGGTTGCAAGATTTTTCGAGAAAGAAAATACCCATTTGACAATACACTGGGTAACTCACAGTATCTGTGCTAGCAAGGTCAATAGCACTCCAAAGTCCAGCTGGGATTTTATTCACAAAGTTGGAAGTAAGTATTGATAAAAATAAGATGTCAAATACTGTCAAAAAGATGATTTTTGAGTAGGCCCAATAAAAAATAGTTATTTGTTTTTGACCAAGTGTTACTTCCACTCATGTCACCGTCAAAGCAGGCAATTCTCAAGAAATGTAAAAGTATACATTTTAAATAAACCCCTCCCAAACTAAAACTGCAAGGTCTTACAGAAATCTCTCTATATACTGTACTTACTCTGCCATTTTTGTTCTTATTGCTTCCCCTTTAATTTTTTTCTAACATTCGTTCTTGAAGTAACTTTTCATATGTACACATTCTCTGCCCATCATTCACCACCTACCTTCCTAAAACAGTAATTAAGAGGAGATTTATGTCTAATTTTCTGAAGTCATTGTATTTATTATTTTCCAGTGAAGAGTATAAAAAAATAAATAAAAATAAAGCAAAAGGTGATTTTCACCTTTTTTTTAATTCCTCAGGTCACTATAACTTTTGTTGTCACAGACTCTGGGACTGTGACAGCATTTTTAAAATGCATATTCTAAATAAGTTAAAATCATGTCATATAGCAAACAGAAATGAAGCAATGAATCACATCTCCCATGGGTACAAATCTCCAAAATTCCTTTCAGGTCAGTTGTTTTATACTGATCTGCTGAGAAAGTGGTGGTGGGGAGGGCTTAAACCGCTACTGCATCATTCTTCCCCTCTCCCGCTACACTCCTATCCTCTTATCATCCCTTTTTGACTGGTAAGACTTAAAGTCAGAAATATTTTCAGGAAGTTTTCATAATGCTGGTGACACTTCAAACATGCTAGAGGGGGCCGAGAGAGAGAGATTAACTGAGTAACTATATCTGTATGCATTAGCTCAAAAAGCAATTAGCTCCTGTAACAGGAGACCCAACAGATTGGTGCCTAGCAAGAGTATATGTGACTAATTCTGTGTGACTATATCAAGAAGAGCAGTTTGCCCACCAGAGAAGCTAACATGTTGCTATATAAGGAATAATTCACTTTGAATTCACATTTTTAAGCTTCCAGCTGCTCTCAACATTTAGGATTTTTTTTTTTTTAGTTTCTGCTTCCTTTTTTCCATAATTATTTTTGACAGCTCCGTCCCTCCTACTCAGCCCAGTGCAGAGCAATACAGTGGAAAAAGCATTGTACTTCCACTAAGTAAATGAGTAGTTGTATACTTTCTTGTCTGTCTAACCCTTCTCCTCTTCCTCCTCCCCCAGGAAGCCTCAGATCCAAAATATAATAGAGGACAAAACCAGAAGATTCATTCTCCTAGAAAAGAACAAT
Source organism: Oriolus oriolus (assembly GCA_013400235.1). Taxonomy (NCBI): domain Eukaryota; kingdom Metazoa; phylum Chordata; class Aves; order Passeriformes; family Corvidae; genus Oriolus; species Oriolus oriolus. The sequence goes on from VXBT01003019.1 coordinate 575,941, forward strand.
AAAACTCTATTCACTCCAGTGACAGCAACATCTGGCTTCATGTTAAAGCATTTCTCACCTCCTACCCACCCCCTGGTGTAAAATGACCATCCCAGATGGATGCATTTAACAGTTTCTCCTTACAATTACTTTGGACTTTAAGATTGGCTAAAAGCAGAATTATTTTGCATGTGGTCCAAACTAGGCCACATCCAAGCTTACTTTACAATGGTGCTCATTTTGACGCGACTGCTTCTCGCTTCAGTGGTATCTGATATTGTGGTAACACAGAAATCACTAGAGGCCTGGAGAGTTTGTCCTTGCAGGTTTCCTGAAGGCTGGGCCACTGGTCCTTGAGAGGAGGGAGATGGAGGGGATTGAAACCGTGCAGAGCTCCAGGTTGCACAGCTCAGCAGCAATCCAACCACACAGCTGTAGGTTAAACATCTTCACCCTCCTGCTCAGTGGACCACCTTACCAATGTCTGAAGCCACACATTTTCTATCAGCTTTATGTTACCTCCCCAGAGACAGCCTTAGAACACAGATCCATGACTTCCTACCTAATTGAGACTGGAGAAAATTACACAACTCCTCTTCTTCAGCTTCCCTTTCAGTAATGCTATCAAATATTTTCAAGTCTTCAGTTCAAGCAAGTGAAAAACACTTGAGGCAAGGCCTAAGCTACTGATTATTAGGTTTCTCTGTAACACAGCTGATAGGTTTCTCACAAGCTTAATTGTATCTTTTTTAAAAAAAAAGTAGTACAGGAAAACTCCTCCTGTAACCTTACACATGTTAAGGGAGTGCAGGAATTGATAAACAATACAAAGACTAAAGATCAATTGCTTTGAGAACAACTGATGAGATCATTCCCTTATGAAATATCAGCCTTCACAACAAGGATCAGGTGTCCCTGAACTAGCTCCTGAAGTGTAACCATACCAGGTAATTAATATCAGCCCTGAGAGAGGCTAACATTTCTGTTCAAATCACATTTCTTTCTTCTATCTGTGAGCTTTTCTGCAGGCTCGAGGCACAGTGGAGCAGAACAACAGGGAGTGCAGTTACTACACAGGCTTCATTGTCTGCAGAACACGCTGTTACCTAGTAGTAGGAAAGGCAACAAAGAGACTGCTGGAGGGTCACTAGGAAATAAAAAAATAAAAATTAAAAAAAAAATTAAAAATAAGCCAGAGCTGAAGTACTGGATATGCTTGCTATTGTGATTTGGCGTACAAAGCAGAGAACTTCCCAGGGCCATTTCCAGCTCTTGCAGGAGACTGTGCTCTCTGGAACACAGAACAGAGCAGGCTGAGTGGGCATGCCCTGTCACACTATTCACAGCAATTTTGCCTGTTTTATCCTCTACTTTTCTGAAAGGAAGAGTGAAAAAAAGTGTCCCAAACACTCTTCAAAAATATAGAAAATGCCAACCCAAAACAGCAAAAGAAATTAAAACCTAAGGCCGGCTTAAAAACCATGTTGGAAGTCATACAGCTGCAGCCTTCAAAGGCTTGCTTTTTTCTGGAGAGGGGTGGAGAAGAGAGCTTTGATTTAAAAACCACCACCACCACCACCACAATGGATCATTTGATCTTTTGGTTCCTCCTGTTTTATTTTAATTAATGTTTCAAAGTACTGATTTAAAGTCAATTCAGCTTTATTAAAGGTTCATTGCAGGATTAAGAGAGATTTGAAACCAAGCCCAATACAGTCAGCAGAGACAAGCTCAAAATGGCCACTCAGCAAATAAAAAGCGTAACATGCTGGTAGTGTTTTGAGCAATCGGCCAATAAATTCAGGCAGCATTTATAAATACTGTGTAAATTTTTTTCCTCTGGCAATGAAAATCTTTTAAACTCCTAGTTAATAGGCTTTTGTGCCACTTGTGAAACATTTCTTTTCATTTTCTTAAGAGAGCATTCATTCATTTTGGGTTATTATTAAATAGGATCCTGCATATATGTACGTCAAGTAAACTGCCATTGCCCAAGCCAAATGCAACATGTGTTAGCAACATCAAACCATTAGATTCCACTCTTTTGCCAGATTTTCAGGTTCAGAAACATCACAATTTCCTAGTCGAAGCGGGTGTCAGGGCTCTGAAATATTCAGGACTGCACCCTCCTCTCCACATGCACCACTTACAGGTCACAGAAGGAGCAAGGCTTGTGAGGACAACGAGGTCATTTTAAATCTTGCAGAAGCAGACACCTTTCTAACGCTTCCTGATAGATGGTATCCAGTTGACAGCCTGCCTTCGTGGTATTAGAACTTTGTCTAGGAACTTATTAGCATTTAAAATGGATTGTGTGCCAACATATTTATTTCACTCTCCATTAGAAGAGCAGTAAATCTGAGATCTTTTATGAAAAAGCACTGTGTTTTGATTGTCACAGGTATCAAAAATGTCCCTTTCTCCCTTCCAGAGGTAACGTTATCAAAGTCACAATCCTGAATTCCTCAGACCACATCTGTAGTACAACTTCTGTTCAGTTCCTCTGGCTTTTGCTTGTTTTGAGAAGACAAGTGAGAAGCCCATCAGAACTTCACATGCAGTGTAACACCTTGGAAAGCACTATTCCCTTTCCACCATTTCATCAACGGACATGTGGGAAAAAAGGAATTGCCCTGTGTAAGATCCAGTGGTAAGGGAACCAGGGTACCATCAGGAAAGAGTGTGTAGCACAACACTGTGGGCACTGGGGCTTCTGTGCACGACTCACAGCTCCTCTGCTTCATTTGGCACAGCTACTTCCCTCTCATTCAAATGGACAACAGTTCACAGCTGTGGATCTATTACCCCCACTCACTTTCCCCCTGAGAGTGTGTCTGCAGAGACTATCGGGGGCCTCCATTACATTAGTGCTGCTGCTAAAGCAAGACAGTACTTACAGAAGGGTATTTCAATCCTGACTCCTGCAGACATGCTTTGGCTACTTTTGTCCACTTAATGAGAATATAATCTCGGGCCCAGCTGGTGTAAGTCAGCACAGAAGCAATGAGCCTAAGGAAACAGCGCCAATTTACCTCAGTGAGGATCTGGCCCAGGGGATTCATAATGGATGGAGTTGTCTAGTCAAGAAGAGGCTGGAGCAGCTCGGGATGACTGCATTTCTCTCCCACTTTCACAGTTCAGACAGCTTCTGCCAAATGGTATGAGCAGCTGGACATCTCTTTCAAATCCATATTTAATTCCCTAAAGCTGCATTGAAATGAAGAATCCTACTCACACGAAAAGAAAAAATCAATATTTTGCACTGCTTTAGCTTCAAATTTTAATGAACAAGGAAGGTGCTGCTGTAGTGCAGGAAGAAATCATATAATCAAAGATACAGAGTCTCAAGGCTGAGGAAAACAAGAAAAAAAAAGCATTTTAAAACATTTCCTTTGTTTATTGCTTATGACATAAATTTATTTATTAAAAAAATTTAACACTTTTTTTACTCAAGAGTGAATAGCAGTAGAAAAAAATTACAGTCTGACAATTGAAATGATTGCACAAATTAAATGAGAAAATATGAGTTATTGTCATTCATTATATTGCCATCTTATGTTCATTATACTGCCACCTTCTTAATTTAAGCAGAAGATAGTCCCCTTCAATACTGTTTGATGTCAAAAAATTAATCAAATATAGCTGAGATGCACCTGAACATAGGGAATGGAATACAGGAAAGAAATAATGATGTCAGGTAGCGTTATTGATTTTGTTGGGACTATCTAAATTGTGTGAGTGTGCATTACATTATGGAGTGGAACAGAATCTATGTAACTGTAGTGTCTTAGATTATATTTATAGTCTATATATAGTCTTACGAATCTGTTTTGAGGTCTCTAAAGTTGAATTTTCACTCTTATTAAAAAAGACATTGTAAAGGTATGCCCCACTGGATTTTGTTTACAGACTTGAAAAAAACCAACCTGAAACCCTCAGGTTTCACCTAACTAGATTAAAGAAGTCTGGTTTAGCATATAGATATTTCTGAAATTTTTGCTAACACTAAATACAACATTCCCTCAAATGGACAGCTGATCTTTATTAATGGGTCACATTTTTAAATTAACATCACTACATCTTTTTAATTTTCATCAATAGTCTAAATCAGAATAAGAAATTTGACTCCTTAACAACAGAGATGCAAGCTTCCATATGCTCACCTGAGACTATAAAAAACATTGAGGCTTGTTTTACAGATGGATCAAACCCTAAAAGCCCAAATAACCCAACAGCCAAAGATAAGATTATATGAATCTCGCTTTCTCTTTTTGACCTTTTAAATCTTGAAAGTGGTATCTTTCCTCTTAAACCAGTAGTTCATCTCTAGAAATAAACACAAGGAAATAGTTTTTCAGAGAAAGAGGCTCAGTTTCTCAATCACATGAAATTACACTGATATTTTCTGCAGTGAAACAACATAATTTCAAACTCCACCACTAAATAAACTGAAGGTGCTTTCTGTTGTCAGGAAATAACTTTCACTAAAAGCTATAATATATAGGATACACATACCTTATATACAGCACATATCTGAGCAAATGTGCCTGGGCATGTCTTTCAGAACTTGTATTTGTCTGGTATACAAGGGATTCCTAAAGCTGCCAGAGCTGGTGTGGTTTCAAAAGGTAAAACTGCCTAACCATCGGGCAATGAGAAACCAGATTACCTGCTTGACACAGCTTCAAGGACCATGTGCATGCTCTGTTCCAAATTAAACTTCAAAAGAATACCATAATCAAACAAACTGAACATACGAGGTATCCAAGGACAGCACAACAAAAGGTTGCTTTGCAGGGACAGAAAGAAAGAAAGAAAGGAATGGAAAGCAATGGGCAAAAGAATGCAAACTCAGAAAGGAAGTGAAAATTGAGGTATCCAAGTGTATTCGAACAAGGTAAAAAAAGTGGGGTGGTTTTTTAAATTAAATTCATAAGCAAAAATTCTGTACACCTCCAGACCCATATGGACCAATCAGCTGCTCTTCTAAAGGCTTCCTTCACAGTTTAGAAAAAAGAGGAAAGTCTTTTTTGACTGAGTGACCTGTGCAGTAATCCAGCAACTGCAAATTATGAAGATTTCCCACCTCTGGACACTATTCACAGGAATAGGAAACAGTCTTTTTCCATTGCTGTGAGAAGGATAAGATCTGTGCTAGATCTCTAGAGGATCTAGCCTTGCTGGGCAAGCATATTTCTCTATGAGTGAATTCTGGGGAGAAAAACAAAAAAAAGAAATCTAGAAAGCAGCATCATTGCAACTGCATCCAAAAACTATTTTGAGTCTAAGAAAATCCAGTTCGGAGGAGTGCTGGGTATTCCCTGTGTATATCTGAGGTTGATGAGAGCATGACTAAACATACTAGCTTTTCAAACCTAAGCATCTGAGTCAAACCAGATAAAACAATACCAAGAGTCTGAAAACTGCCCCTTCAAAAGGAAGATACGTGGGTGGAGGTCAGGTGTCTTTGATGCAGGCCAAATACAGCACAGGAATGTGCAATATCCGGCTTCCTTCAACACCAGAAAAATCAAAGGGCTAAAGATCGTCTCCCTGGCCACAGCTCCAATCCTTCCAGCCAAAAAGTTCTCCACAGACGGGACCTCTCTCAGGGGACTGCTCCAAGGCTGTGCCTGGCCATCTGTGCATCTGCACTTTTTTTCTTTATGTTTTTCCTTGGGGGAATTGCTGTTTCTGTTGTTGTTGCAGTTTGCTCTCTCTGACTCCATATTGCACCACTCCAGCAGCCCTGTGCCAGTCCACCCTGTACATAGTCCTGAAAGGTGTTGGGCATAGCTTAGTTTGGAGACCAGACCCATGCCATAAAGCAATTTAAGTTTTTGCACTCAGTGTGGTATTTATAATTACCTGCTTCTGCCTGCCTAAGCCTTGATGCTGCTGGGGGTGTACTGGGCATTTAGCAAGCACCTGCACAGGCCCCTGCCAGGCTGCAGGGTACTGACCAAGCACGGCAGCTCCCTCAGACCCCCATAAGCTGCCTCTGCAACCAACGTGAAGCTCTCTGACGAACTCTTAACTGCATTCAGAGCACTCACAAAGATTGCATACATGTAATCTTTAGCATTCCGCAGCTTAACACTCTACCTGTAAAGCAGCAGTCTTATACCTCAAACTTCCAAAGGTTGTGGGACAGTAACTTAAATAATATTTGTGAAGTACACAGAAATGTTATTATCAGCAGAGCCCACACAGAAATTAATACTTGTTTACTCAGAACAGGCTTAGCTCTGAATGTACCACGAACAAAGGGCATTGAACATTGAAGGCTAGTGATAAAGGAAAAAAAAATGGCCACTCCCTCACCATCTTGTGCACTGAGGAACAAGGAGCAGAATACGAAGTGGTTAATAACTCAAACATCTGTTATATCATACATGTGCAGGGATAAATTCTAGACTGAATATGTTCTTAAAATTCTTTTTTATTCTTTTTTCTTACACTTTCTAACTTCCATGGTATTTAAATTTTGGATATATTGCTTTAAATGCAATGCAAATAATACTTACAAAATATATTTTTCAAATTCAGTTATTTACTAATGTGGTATGATGCATTTCACTACCCAGACTGTCAGCCAGCAGTCCAAAACTTGCAGACACCCTTTTGCAGGAAAGTCTTACAAATGCCAGATAGTCATATTCCATTTCCTACATTTGCATAGTTAAGACTGAACATAACCAACCATTCGAAACCTCAAAAAATATAGAAATCTCAACGAAGAATAGAAACAGCAAGAAAATGTCAGTGTCTGAGGGAGAAACACTAGGGGAGAACACTGCAGGAGCACAGGGGATACAAAGTAAGCAAGCAAACCAGAAAGTTAATTTTTTTCCCTTCCTCTGCCAGCTGCACGCCAGCTCTAATGAGAGCAGCAGCTAAGCAGTCCTGCCAGCCCTCCAGGTTGGAGATGGATATGATGACAAGGAATGTGAGGAATGAAGCACTGCTGCTGCTGCTGTTACATCTGTTTGAAAATCTGACATCAGCCTCCTTTCAAAGCTAACTAACCCAGCAATTTTTGCAGCTATTAACAGAACACACTTGGTATTATTGAATAGTGCAGCAAGAATCAGACCCAAATCCATGTTTTTATTTTACCCCTTAAGGTTTTGCTGTCCATACCTTTTGATAGACATGGTTATTTTGGTTTTTTAATAAGGTCCAGGCCATTAAAAAGGGTAGAAAACAACAGCTGTGAGCATGGTCTCCAAAAATGTTCAAAAATTAAAAAACCTTTGGCCTTCATAAAAGATAGAAAAGAATAAAAAGAATGAGGACAAAAAGTGAGAAATGAATGTCTGCAAATGGGAGTCCCCAGCTTAGCATGCCTGTCACTAGTAGTGCATTATGCCATAACAAAAAATTCAGCAAACTGGAAATTCCTCCTGCTGTGCACAAATGAAGCCAGAAATTACTGTCCCTGCTGCCTGTACAGAAAACATCAACCTCTGTGTGATGCTTCACAAGCTGGGTATGTTTGGGTAGCTCTAGACTACAGAGCATGAGCAGCAATTTTCATGATTCAGCAGCACGCTTAGGCATGATATGGTTTCATTTCCATTCTGACGTGGATCCTGTTAAAAGATCTTTGTGCAACCACAGGAGGATCTGAGAGAGCCAAGGGTAAAATAATAATAATTTTTTTTTAAGTTCCAGACAGAAAAGGACTGAATGCCACTCACTGATTTGGTGTAAAAAACGAAGGAAAATTACCACTTTTATAATGCTCTTTTCCCTATCAGTTGTTCATATTTTTCCCAGGGCTTTTTAGAGGCAGAGTGCTGCCTTTGTGGTCAACAATTCTACAACTTCCTAGTCTGTACATTTGTGTGAACAACTGTTATTGATATAACTTCAAAATATCACAGTCTCTTCTTGCCATGTAATTAAGCATTAGACATGATAAGATTATTATTAATGAAAATTTATTGCTTTCCAGTATGGTTGCCACAAGTAAGGTTTTTGAACTCTCATATTACCTGATTGTATAAAGTGCAACAGCAAGCTTCGTGTTTTGTACAGGATGCACAAAGGGTTAAACACAAAATTTAGACTATTGAGTAAAAACTGGTACTGCAATGTTACCCACTCTGTGATTTAGTGTCAGACCATAATCTGGAAGACAAAAGACTTTTTGCTTGATCTAATTAGAAAGCAGACAGTTTTTACCAGCTGGCAAGATTTCTCCCCAAATAAATTTCAAACAGAACCAAAAGAATGGCTGACTGTAGAAACAAATGGACACATCACCACTTTTTGTAAGCAAGTCAGAGGATGTATCATAAATAAGGAACAAGGGAAGAAGCTTAAAAAGAGAAAACCAAAAAATAAACAATAATAAATTACGAGGTTTAAGATTATATTAACCTCAAAATTATAAAGGAACTCAAGCAAACTGCTGGAAAAAAAATAACAGTTTGTAATCTCTCTTCTATTAGTCCTTTTATCTGATGAGTGAGAGGTGGCAAACAGGATGTCAACTTCTTAAAGAATTTTCACATGGGAGCTGCAGACTTTTAACTCTGGTCATATCTATGCTGGGAATAAGTAGTAGAAATTACAGTAAATAACAGACTTAGTAGACACGTGGATAAATATTATATTTTTGGGGAAAAAAATAGCAGGAGTTTTCCCATGGTTCTGCCCAGCAAATTTATGGGTCACAGGGTCAACAGGTATATTCAGCTGATACAAACTATCTGGCTTTCTAAAGGTGTGCTTTTTAAAGAGTGCCCCTTCAGCACATTTTCAGAAAACTAATTAGTTGTGACATTGCATGGTGAATTCCTCGTTAAAAGTCAGGAAACACAAAACAGAATAAAAAAAGAACAGAACAAGATTACTAAGATTGAGAAAAATCTCATGTTGATGCTGCTCCATACAGTGATGATCAACCAGGAAGGATGTGAGCAACAAGTTGAAAACATCTGCTGCTGATATGAACTGATTCTGCGTAGGAGCAGGAGAAAATGGTGGTGAAAGAGTGCAGAGGTGCTTTGCACACCGCATAATGAAAAAACAGTTTTCAATCAGTAAAGATAAATGTAAAGAAATGTAAAGAAATGCACTAGAGGAAGAAAGATCCTAAATTTATATACAAAATCATGGGCTCTGAGCTGATTTTTAAGAAAAAAATTGGAAACTAAACATTCCATTGTAAGGAATCAGGGTTCCCTACATATTAAACTCTGTAATTCTGTCTCTGCATTTTAAATAGGACACAGCAGAACCAGAATAAATGTATGAAAAAGATAATTAGGAATGTGAAAGGGCTTCAATAGAGGTGATGACTAAGTAGAGTAAGACTCTCATCTGGCTCAGAGGGAATCCTGGGGAATTAAGATAAGGGTCTTTAAAACCATAGGCAGCAGGAAGAAGGCACATAGGTCAACCATTCATATTTTCTTTTAACATAAGTACTAAATGTCATTGAAAACACTGGAGGAGCACACTTCAAGACAGAGGTACTGCTTCACGTAGGTGTTGTTAAATATTGGAATTCCTTGACAGAAAAGTTTGTGAACCCAAAGTTTAGCTGGCTTGAAGAGAATATTTGTCAAGTTCATAGGAAGGAAATCCCTCAAGAATTACTATCTGTCCAGAAATCACATCTAGCTCGTGTCTTTTTCAGGGTATTCAAGGAGTAAAAGTCCCTTTCCCCTCTGCCACCTGTGTCAGACAACCTGGAAGCTGATAATAGAGAGATTTGTCTAAGAAGTCTCTCCAGAGACCAGCACCAGCCAAAAAAAAGGTCTTTGGAGAGCAGCAGGAGAGTAGAGGGATTTTGATATATAATGCTCTAGGACTGGAGCAAGGATGCTAGAAATCTGGATTTATGATAGACTAAGCTGAAATGTTTAATAAACTCTGGCAATACTAGAAGTTTCTAGTATTTCTATTCTAGTATTTCTAGGGCAAGATCAGACAAGTCTCTGGAGAAACACCACTACATGCTTTTCCTGTCCTTGTATTCTTAGCAGTAGATATCTATCAGTGGATATAGCAGATGGAGCTAGACACAACTTCGGTCTGACCTGCTACAGGTATTTGGTTTGACCTGAACTCTGTTTTTATGGCATCATGCAAGCAGGCAGTGACACAGCTTAAAGCGCATCCCCCTGCTCCTGGGGCTTTGACTGCTGGGCTCAGGGCCAGCTTAGGGATAGCACAGCTACTTTGAAAGCTGCTGTGAAAAAAACCAAGAAGAAGCCCCAGCAGACACTGCCCCTCCTTCCCTTGGGAACTGCTTTTAGCTGTGTTGATGCTCCTCACCGCTGCCTTAGCCATGTTGCAGCTGTGTCATGGCCATGCCTGCACCCGGCCACGTACCCCACTGATCAGAGTTCCTGCTCCTGGCCCACAGGCTGACTGCCCACTGCACCCTGGGTCCTGTCTTGTAACTGTGACTTCACCTGGTGACCACTGGCCCTCAGCTCTCCCTTGTCCTCTGCACCAGCCCTCCTCTGCTTAGCTTGCTGGGTATGCTGGGTCTGCACCCAGCCAGGGATGGCACAGCCCCTGCAGCCTGGGGACACCTACCATGCCCTGCCCATACCCCATGGCCCATGCTTTACTCCAGCACAGAGCAGCAGTGCAGAAGTTTGATCAGTATCTTCTGTTAATATCTACCCTGGATCAGAAGAACACATCGATAAAACATGAGGAATCTGAACAGCCAGGAAGGCTGCAACAGCATCTTTGGTCCTTAAAAGAAGTATCTCCTAGCACACTGTCACAATTCAGAAGAGCTTCATTTATGTAAAGATGTCTACTGTGAAATTCCATTGATTGCATAATACAACACTTCCTTTTGGAATCTGGCAGCTAAAATATATGAAGCCCATTATTGCAGGAGACTTGTGTCCAAAGTTAGTATAGAGGAAAAGTGGAAAGAAGGCTAAATATGGACTGTTCTCTTTTTCTTTGCTGTGCTTTTAGAATAATGTTCCTCATTCCTGTGCATTTCTTCCTCCAGAAGCATTGCGAGAAAAAGCTGAAACTGTCTGCTCTAGTAGGATAGCAAAATTGCAAAGCTCTGGCTCTGAACACAAGTGTAAACGTACATTGAAAGCCAAAAACAAAAAGAGGGAAAGGGGAAAAAACCCACAATTGACATTTTCTTTTTTGCTTGGTTCATAGCAGTACATATTCCACTAAATAATATATTGCATTAAATTTTAAAACACTACCATTTTCAAAATATTGGATCTTTCCTTCTGGTTTGCATAGTAGTGGAGTTCATTTATTTGATTTTTTCCATACTTATGAAAATTTGAATTTGCCTTTTTAGTTTTATCGTGGGAATCTTAACTCATTTAGTCAGCTGATTCCAGGAACTGAGATTTTAAAAGTAGAACATTAAACATTCAACAATTAGCAAGAAAGCTCTAAGAGTTGGCAACAATTACAGCTGCAAGGATTTTTGGTTTTAGCTCTTAGAGTTTTACAGTTTGGAATCAGTATAGTTCCATCATCCATAGTATGATGGAAGCAGTAGAAGGTTTTTTGATACTTTCTCCCAAAACCTCTCATCTTCAAACTAGGATTTCCATAAAATAGTGCCAAAAAAATAAAAAAAAAGGCTTTTATGCAAAATACCTGTTACATGCACATGTACTTTAATCCTGATCAGACATTTCACATTTCTTACTTTCTCCACCCCTTTTGCTCATTTGTTTGTCTCTTACCATTAGATTTTTTCATGCCTCGGTAAAACATGTTGCTAGCATTCAGCCAGGGAGTCTAGAGTTCAAGAAGATTTTTCCTTTACAGACAATTTAAAGTATTAATTCTGTGAAATCAGGTCTGCATATATTATAGCAATTAGGTGTTAAAAATAGACATGAACAGTTTCTACTTCCCTTAAAAATGTCTTTTGTGTACAAGAAAGAAAAAAAAAAGAGTGACTATTAGGAAGAGAATTAGAGACAAAGACAAATTTCAGAATAGGCTTAATTTTAATACCTGGTATCACTAGAATTAATTGCACTTGAATCCTATCAAAACCAGAATGAGATTTCAGGTAAAGCTTCCTGAAATAAAGTTATGAATGTAATTATGATAAATTACACAAAAGGAAAAACAAAGGTTTGTATTAGTAAAGCTCTCCTTCAGGCATTACTGCAGATCAGAATTAAGACATGTCTGGGCTCAGGAAAAGCTGCTGCTGCTAACTCAGATGAGGAACGCAGGTTCCTTTCCAGTTACATTTAGGTATGAGTTCACCTGTAAAAGCAACTTTCTGTTCTTTGCCTTTTGTCTTCTGCTAAGGTTTCCTTGTCATTGCCCTGCAAGGAGAAATTCGGATACCTGATTTTCCATTTACAATGCCAAAACCCAAATGTTATGCCCTCATATAGTCTCTCTCACTCACTATCTTTTAAACCACATATTAACAAGACTAAAAGTTTCTTTCCAAAGAAGCCTTGGAGCATTTTGGCTGGCTTACATAGGGGCTGATTTCTTCACATGCAACAGAAATACCATAGTAATCAATCCACTAAGGGAGAAAAATTAAATATTCCCCCAGCTACTCAACTTCTAAAGGATTCCAGCAGTTTCTGAATTTAATTACTGACAAGTTTAGATATGCTGGGAGATTCCAGGGCTGATTTTATGCACTTTCCCTTGAACCTTTCTTGTCAGACTTTCTCACAGTTCTTCATAAATGAAGGCCCCGATTGTTTAGACTAAATTGCAACATTGTGTTTATGTCCACACAGCATAATACTAAACATAAAAAAAAAATCACATGAAAATTCTTGGTACGGGAAAAGAAGACATATCTCCAATGTAACTGTTTTATCAAAGAGCACGTAATTTTTCTTAACATGCAGAAAACAATATTGTTATTTAAATCCAAACAAATTATACAGCAATGTTAAAGAACATACAGTTTTATTCTCAATAAAGCAAGTGAGCACTGATTTTCTCCACCAAGTATTTAGACAATTTACTGTGGTACAATTATGTTCAACACTAACCCAAAATTCAAGGCCACTGCTGAGGCTCAATTGCACATAGCAAAGACCATTGAGCAAACTTGCACAAAGTCAGCTATATCAGTGCATGTATTTTCCAAGCTGGGGGATGTTTGTGTGTACACAGGACCTTTGAATTTGAAATCAGAGTTCCCAGCTACACAGAGCTGGCAGCTCTTGGCTTTTGAGTACTGTAGCCTGAAGTCAAACAAATTGTTCAAAGACAATGTAGCTGCACATTCATGCTCAGCTACAAAGGTCACATGCTTGAGATGCAGAGATCCAAGAAAAAGACTGAACAAGAGTTTGTGGTTGGAAGGGAAATTCTTGAAAATATTTTTTCTTTACATTCATAGCAGAATACTCTTGAGTTGAGACATTTCCTTTATATTGTAATTAAAAACACTCCATACCTGAATTTTATTAAAATTAAAAAGTAAGATTATTAAAATATTCTCTTTACCAGAAAAAAATTAACATTTCTCTTCACTCTTTCCAATATCATTATAGAGCAGCCCTCTTTATTCTTTTCCTGGTACTTCAGTAAAAATGCTGAGCAGAGGAAGATCACAACTAAACAGATACTCAACTGCAAAACTCAAAGAATGATTTGCTGATTCCTTCTCCATTTATCCTTCCATTCTTACTACAACTGTGGTCCACACGCCACCAGTAATGACATTTGTGGTCCACTGGTGTTTGAAACTCCAAGTGGCAATGACACTCAGGAATCATAGAAAGGCTGGGGTTGGATGTGTTAATCTTAGATACTTGTCAACTTCTCTGTCTGGTTAATAAATTGTCAGCAATCACATTACTACCAGTGAGTTACTGAAAATACTAGGAATAAGTGCAAAACTTTATGTAGTTTAAACATAGGAGGATTTAAAGGTGTTAGCCTTTACTAATGCCTCTAGTGACATTTTCATTACCAAGGACACGAGGTCTAAGTGGATGTCTCTCAATGTCACTCGTGACTTGAACCAAACCATAATTAAACAAGCACTTTTAACTCTGAAGAATCAATGGAGCAAGAAGACACACACCACAAGAGAGAAACCAAACCATATGTCTGTATTTTGGGGCATTTTACAAGATGCTTGACATACCTACAATGGGGTTATTACAAGGAAACAAACAACTGAACACAAAAGGATTTTTTTGTTGCAAGGGTAAAACTCAGATCCTTTGCACTTACATTCCCATGAATGAGAACTCATAAATCATTGCTGTACTTCCAAAGACCTACATTTTCAGCCTATGACACTGTGCTTTACCCTCAATACACAAATACACCCATGAATCTGTTTGGAGGCACTGGAAACACGCTTATGCATGTGTAAGCGTGTTTCAGATTTAATGAGCAGTGAAAAATTAAGTGACAATGATAACACTTCAACACAGTTTGTAAACTGTATTCAGGAATGTACATGCACTATAAGGGCACTGCTACACTATTAATTGAAACACAAATAAACAGCTTCAGTACGTACTTCCCCACACAAAAATACCTCATTGACGGCCTTACTTAATGTTGTGTAAGAACACCATATTTAGAAAACAGCAAGCAGCAGAGAACTATTCTGCAGAGACAGCTCCTCTGGGGAGCTAACTTTAGATGCAAAAGGAAATTATTTTAGCTAGATCTTACCTTGCACCAGAATTCATTCTCTGTTGACAGGAAACAAATATTAAGTTTCAGTTTCTTTGTGAAGCTAAACTGCCTTCAGCAGGAAGACCTAAGCAGGAGAGCAGGCTCAAATTGGATGGAAAATCCCCATGTCACCAGTAACTGCTAGCTATCTGGATTCTCAGACACATCCTAAGTTTAATTTTTGAACACCATTAAAATTCAACCAGTATACAGCATGACCTCCCTTCACTGTGCTGTGCTAATGAGGCAAAAAGAAAGTTGGAGCTTCTCCCCACAGACCCTCATCTCATAGATTCCTTGGCTAGGTTTGAGGGCACCAGGTGCCCTCCCAAAAAAAGGACTTAAACAGGGGTTATCATCATGAGGATAGAGCCAGACCAGAAGATGGAGTAACTTTGCTTGAGATACATTAATTTTGTATAAAGGAGGTGTAAAATTGAGAGAACCAGAGTTGATACAGATCACTGAGGTGGAAGTGGAAAAATACTACAGGATAAAAAAAAAAATCCATCTGTTAAAGTTAAGAAACTGGGAATGGAAGGAAAAAATACTGTACAGATGAAAAAATGCACATTCAAATGAAAGAGTTAACAAAAGGTTGGAAATAGGGAACTACAAAAGTATTTCCTACTGGGGATAGCTGGGGAGGATATTATTCTAATTCAGAGAAACATGATTATGTTCTCTTCTCCCTTTTTTTTTTTCAACCCAGCATAAAACAAACCACTGGACTTTTGCACTGTACTTCTATGTAAATAGAGAAAACCCCAATTAAAAAAAGGGAACCAACTAGTATGTTCTTTAGGGGGAATCCAAATTACCATGGCTAGGTGTCTCAGTATACATAGCAAAGAACAAGTAAGGTAGAATTGTTTCCTTAAACAAAAGAGTTTGGAGCTCTGCATGATCCTAGTTTTGAAGCTGTAATTAGGAGACATGATCTAGCATTTTAGCTACACTCAGCAGCAATTTTCTTTAGTGGATGACTTCTCATGGACTGTGACAGAGAGGGAACCAGACAAAAACTGAGCACAATACAGCCTAAGAAACAGAGCCCTGGGATTTTATTGTAAAACCTCTATACCCAAGCATACAGCAATAACAGAAAGTAATAAAAGTGTTGGATGAAAGTGAGGTGGAACTCCAGTAGGCACGTACTACAGGAGATCTTTGCTAAAGAAACGGGAATGGGCATTTCCAAAGCCTACAGAAAGAGAGGTGTTTGTACACACACCAACAGAAGGTTTCCTTATACAAAACAAAAGTAAGAAGCAGAGACAGGAAGGAAATCACAGGGAATAACTTGAGTAATAGCCAAAATGCAGTTTCAGGTCTGTGTAAATGTCAAGATAGAGGACAGAAGGCAGGGAAATCTCACTCGGAGTGCTTAAATTCAATTCTCTGATCAAACAAAATTATGCGAGAAAGAGGGGAAAAGAGAGTGAAAGGAGCAAGCATTTTGAACAAGATTTACTCCCAAAAGTTATTCTCTCCACCTGTAAAAAAAAAAGCCAGAGTCCTAGCAGAGCTGGTAGACATGAATGACTGCAAACATTAGCTGAAAGAGCAAAAGTGTAATATGATAACTAAAACACAAGGCACAAGAAGAAGAGTATTCAGAGTAAAAAGTGGTCAGATGGACAACACTCCCAGATTAAAATTTTGTAATCTTTTTATCTTTCAGTTCTCAGATGAAAATGGTTGACCAAAATATTAGAGGGAGGAGGAAACACTAACAGATACTCTTTCTTTCATTTTCACCGAAAGTAATGAAGACTAAAGAAAATTAAATGACTGCCAAAGACAGGATTTAATGCAAGTAGGAGAATTATTTTTAAAGGAATATAAATAATATTAGAAGGAAACACACAGTGTGAAGCCTCTCAGGTGTCAGAGAGCCAGAGAGTGCAGTAGATTCATTAATTTCCTGGATTCCTTTTAATCTATGCTTATAAAACATTATTTTTAAACTTTACTGGCTAATTTTCCAATTCTGAACTCTTCTGCATACAGAATTTGTCAGATGCCAGGAAAAAAAAGCTAAGCCTCAAAAATCATGGCATCATCTCTCATAAGAAATTTTTATTTTCCCATGACCAGAAAAATAAAGCCTTACTGCAAGGTGAGAGAAAGAGAAATTAGTAATTATAAAGTGAATATGTATCATGTGACCATGGTGGCCCTGCTGTTGCCCTCACTAATGAACAAGACACATGGAAACAGTCATTTCTACAAGATCAGGCTATGTATGTTGCACAGAAACATCATCCACAGAAATTCTTATGGAGTGCTAGCGTGGGAGTGCTGTGCTCAGTGTATCTTTCTGATTCTGTATCCTTGCCCAATATATAGCTGCTGGCATGCTGAAGCAAAATCTAAACATGGAAAAGAGTTAAAGGGGAAGTACTAGAAATAGGATTTAAATGGAGGCAGAAGATCTCTTGTACTAGGTCTGCCTTTTAGACTTTATTTCAGAGTTTAGCTTTCAGCACAGCTCAGAAGCTGAAACATTTTGGAAAATCTTTCTCAGGTTCATTCAAACCATAATGAACAAATATCATCATGAAGAATATGATGCCAGCTTATGTTGCTTATCAGTAACCATGGTTGATATCAGAACCAGACTACGTAAGTAATTTTGAAGTCTAATTTGAGGAATAGATTCTTGACAACGATCTCTTTGGATGAACAGTGAATGTCAAGGCATTCACTCAGTATGCCTAAAGTTTCATCATTCTTACACAGGAGTATGTACAGTATAGCTTTTTGTTCCCTTAATTGCCATTTCCCCATGTGATCCAAATGGTTTCCTTGCAGTGATCCACTGGGCTTCCAAATGGTATCAAAAGGTTTAGAAAATGAGGGTGATTTTTCACACTCCCTTCAGAACTGAAGAAGGAGGTTGCCAGCCTGAGATGAACATTTGGGCTATCTACACATTGACCTAAATTAGGAGCTCCTTCTGACAGCTGGAAGAATGCTTGTCAAGAAGCTGAAATATGTTCATTTCAAAACATTTGAAATGTAAGTGGAAAAACCCCTAAGTTTTCTTGAACAGGAATTTACATACGTATTCTTTTCTTTGCTTAAACTTTTCTTTACTTAAACTACTAAAGTTTAGGCCTAAAAATTGCCTGAGAACTAGGAACCTGAGAGATGGTTAAATCAAGACTTGAGGCTTCCAAGAAACAAATGATGACAAGAATAATCTGAAAGGCTTTCTTTTTTTTTTTCCTTCTTATTGTCTCCCTGAAATCACTATAGGTAGGTTTTGGGGGCTTTTTAACCTAACAATCCCCTTTAGTTTTTGAAACTATTCTACTTGCTTGCCCTTTTTTAAAAATTCAGGTCAAGACCAATGAAGAAGACTGTATCAGGGGGTTACCTTTCTTTTGAAATAAAAGGTGGAGTTAACAAGAAATTGTTTAGAAAATCCTACTGTGGACCTCAGATGGCATGTGGGCATGTTCACAAGCTTGGTTACTTACAGATTTCCCCAGTGAAGAAAGCAGATTAGGGCTCACCATAGGTTTCCTAGCATGATGCATTTCTGTGATTTGAGAAGGTTGACTCTGGCACCAATGGAATGGCTGCATTGCAAACATAAGCCATGCCCCAGTAAAGGTACGAGCCTAGCAATTTTTAAGGCAAAAGATAAAAGGATACAATCCTTTCCTGGAAAAAAAAAAGAAGTACAAGCTCTTTTGTCAATTAATGTGAGGAATAATTAACCTTAAAAGCCTAAAAATGAGTTATAGAACCACTGACTGCCAAGTTTAATTCCAGGTGGAACAAACATTATGCAGTGGAAAAGAGGAGTTTCCTTTTCTGCTGCCTCTCCCTTCATATGGGCACCAATAAATGAAATCAGAATACGATGCACTTTCTACATTTGCTCTTTTGCCAGTAAGAAGTAACATATATTCATACATAATGTAGAACAAACATAGGATAGAAATTTTCCACTCTAAACAAAAAAAATCTTAAGTCCTTGTAAGCACATACAAAAGTTGAAATAAAAACACTCTGGAAGGTTCTTTTCCCAGAAAGGGCACACAGTGATTACTGCTACAACCATCCTGTGAAAGGCTGAATTGTGTCTACATGAAACTGCTCCTTGCACGCTACATCTCTTCCCCTGCTTCTCCTCAGCAAGAGGAAGAATGTACTAAACTTTCTCCAACACCTCTGACAAAGTACACTCATTTACATGCAGGTGTCTCATCCTGATCCATTTCACCTGACCTTGCTGTCCCAAGAAGCATTATTCCAATGCCTAACAACTGTAGCACCTCAGAAGTACTGGTGATAGCTGAAATGGGATAAATAGCCTTTTCTGAACCTTATACAATAAGGAAAGAAATTATCAATGAGTCATGTCTGTCTGAGCATAATTTGATATTATACAGATATGAAGATGCACATTTATGGTACTGTTTTGGCATTAATTGCAGTTGAGCATCCCCAGAAAAAGGCAGCCTACTATGGGAAATTAGAGATCACAGGACTTCAGTCTCTTTTTCATCTCTGGCTGACATGTTCCAAGTCATATGGCTTTATAAATTCTTACTGATCTCCATCAACACATCTCTTTGATGTGTAAAGTCTCAGCTGGAGTCACATTTGTAATCCAATAGCTCCTTTCAAAATATTTATGTCCTTTGACTCAAAGTTCAAAACAGGGCAAGATTCACTTTGCATAATCACTTTGAGCAAGCACAGTATTTCTTTTACAACAGTTTGAGGGACAGGCATGTTGCATATTTTAAGACACTGTACCTCATGCAACTTTTGGCACTGGTGCCAAAGAACTATATCCTTTTAGTGAAGGGGAACAAAGTGCTCAGTTGTTTGCGCAGTAAGCCAGTTTTTGCTGTACTGAAGTCAGCTTCAGTGGTCTGTAAGTTTTCCATGACAAAAATCAAACAATAACAACACTCTGAAAATGGAAATTGTGTACATAGTTTACTGTGGCTCCAATCTGTACAAAAACTGCCTATGAAAAAAATTCAGTGGAAAGAGATGGTGATTAAGTCAATAGGGTTCATTAATGTCACGGAATTTAATAAATAATGACATCCTTTCTCCAGAATTTTTTAAGCCATGTGTACTTTCTCTAATAGGAAACAAAATGGTGAATTTCAGTTTATAGAGCTCCCTGTGGAATATCAATTTTATGTATATCACCACAGGTTTTGCTTTGCAAGACTTTTAGATTTATGGTTCCAGTGCCTTTCTGCTTCCTAGGTATTCTTGGCAAGATGCTGAAGCCCCCAACAGGATGTCAGTACTTTGGCTAGATGATCCAGAGAGGGTGTGAGACAGATAGAGAGGAGGAGTAGTTCCTGCATTTCTCATCAATTTGCACAGCTCATGTCTGGGCTGCAGGGCTCAAACCAGCTGCTACACAAGAGATGGCAATTGCCACATAGAAAGACACACTCCAAGTCATTCCATAACCCACATTCCAGATACCCCTGCTCTCAAAGCCAGAGTCAAATAGAGGATTATATTAAACATAGGTGTCAGTTTCAACCTCTTTGCAGCTGAGCCCAAGCGGTGCTGCTGTCTTCTCTCTCTCATTTGCATTCTCCCATCTGTTCTTCCTTCATTTCCTGACACCCCTCACGAATTATTACACTCCTTTCTCAGTCCTCCTCCATCTCCTTCCTTCTCCCATTACAGCCTCTCTCACTGCCTTCTCACTTGCCCTTGCCTTTCCAGACTGTCATAATCCTTCCTCCTTCCCCAGCTTCAACCATCACGAGTCCTTCCCCCTCTTGCTCTGTCTTCCCATTCCCCATCAGCAGCTGTGTCAGGGCCCAAAGCTTCCTGAACCTGCCGACTTTATGACAAATCTGTACAAATACAGTGAAAAACATGGTAGTCTATAAGCCTTATGTGACAATACATTGCAGTTTCATCTCTCACCAAGCATACACATAACCTTGAAAACAGTGGTATAAAGGATGTGTAATTTAAATTAGGTGTATTTTTTCTTTATATTTCAGTTAGTTGTCTTTTCATGCATTGCAAAATGAAAGAAATATTTCAGTATTCTCCCAGCCCCAGAAATTTTGCAGAAAATTCTGGTGAATTTCTGGCCAGTCTATTTAAAGGGACATGGGAAATTACCAATCATCTTTCAATATTTTCAGTTTTTTACATCTCAGAACAGTCTACCACACACAACAAAACTAATGGAACATGGCTGCTTCATAAAATAAATACTTCCACATTGTCCTCCCTATATGAAATCCTTTAAAAGGTGAGCAGAAAATGCCTAGGCATTTTATCATGATCCAGCAGAGAACATCATGACCACTGAGGTACCAGAGCAGGTCCAGATGTACTACAAAGACTGCTTTCCATTGAAACCACCAACTACTCTTAAAAGTGCCTACCTTAGGAGACTGCCCAGGCTGTTAAGGATTTACCCTGCCAAACTACAAGACAGAGCTTTTAACCACAGAGGAAACTGAGCTGACAACTACAATGCTGTGATCCTTACATCTATGTACTTTCATCCAACTGCAACCATCCACAGAGAAAACCACTTTTCAGGACCTGCTTCTGTTTCTCTCCTGTTGCATCCACATTCTTAATGTTGCTAGACGAATGGCATGACACAAACACACTGTGAAGCCAGTGGGCACTTTTGTCCATAAGGTAATGTAGCAGAAGAGAATTTCATGAGGATTTACAAGAGCTACTTGACTTACACATCTCACTGTCATTCTCTGGCAAAGACAAGTCAATTCTGTGAGGAAAATTAAAATTTAGAAAGAATTGCTGCCATGCAAATGGCCCCTGCTTTATTTCAGGAAGGTTTGTTTTTATCTTGTGAGTGATATATATATGAGAAGGGCCAGTGGATTGATGCTCTGTGGAACAGTTTGTAAAAATACAAAAAAGAAATGTCTCTGCTTAAGAAATCTCTTCCCCCTGTGATCCGAAGCAACCCTGGTCTGCAGGGGCCTAGAGATTATTAGGAAAATCTAATCAGCTTATGATACAGGGGTCCACTCCATATCAGGATTTTTACTGCTCGCTGAAGAAGGTTGAAAATCACTGCTCTAGATCCCTACAAGCAGATTTTGTCTGTATGGTTGCATTCTGCTAGAACAGCTACAAAAGAGGAATTAACTACACTTTCACATCATGTTTCTCTGTACTGCCCCATATCTATGTGTCATTATTCTTACCTGATTTTACCATAAGCAAACCTTGGCTTCAGATAGGCCCCAATGAGAGTGTGCAGAATCCACCCACAGAGAACTCCAGCAAGTTTTTTGGGATTTCCCACACTGAATCAAGAACAGAAAATGTATGTGATGTGTTGTATTTATAGGTTATGTCTGCTATGACCAACAACATATTTGGGGACTTTCGTGTTGCAAAAGTTACTCAACTCTCTTTGCTTTATATTAGGTGTTAAGGAAGAAAGTTTTACTAGTTTGTAGAAATAAGATGGCATAAGCATCTAGACTGAAAGCACAAAAACAGATCCATTGTGATAGGGTAGCCTTGAATTAGGCCCTCAAAAAACAGTTCTGTTTTGATATCTTGAATTTTTGCTTTGAATCCAAGTGAGGAAAAGGGGACTTACATGCATGACATAATTTGACTATGAATGCCCAAAAATAATTTATTCTGGCTATTTACCTTGTATGCAGTCTTGCATAGGTTTATTTTTATATCTATGACATCTTTATTTGCTGCTGCCTCTTCCTAAAAACAATAAGCCCTTCCTGTGCTTTTGCAGACTATTGTAAGTAAACAATTCTCCTTTTGGTTTTAAAATTATCTTTTGCACAAGAAACATTTGTCCTACATAACAGCCAGTAAATTAAAGAGGACATTGAGTGGGAGATACATCTGTGTAGAATATATTACAGAAAGTTTTATGACTTCCTACATAGTGACTTCTCTACTATTTTACTGGTGTGGACCACAAGCCATCCTGGATTGATCGAGAAGTCAGAAACTTCTCAAGTGCCCTATTTTCAGTGAAAATAACAACAGGCATCTTATGTTTTATCTGGATCTGGACTTTCCCCACTCCCCAGTCTCTTCTTCCACATTGGTTTATGGCTAGGTTTTCAAAAGAGCTCGAACACAGTAGTAGACCATTTTGAAGACCTGACCCAAAACCCATAAAAATCATAGAAGCTTAAAAACCAATCAGAAACCTGGAAATCTAGTCTGTATCAAGTGCCTGACCTAATATTCTAGGCCATCTCTTTTTCGGAAGTTTTCAAAATCACTTGCAAGATCTCAAGGAAAAGGTTGAAACTGTTTCTGCACAAGTCCTACTCCATTCAAATATACAGGATCCTTAGAATAGTTGGAGAAAATCAAATAGAGCATTTTGAGCCAAACAGATATTTGTGAGTTATTGCTCCGTAGAGTATTTCTCTTTCCTGCATCCCCACCACCACACACCCAGTTTCATCCTTCTATTCCACTTGCATCATTCCTCATGCTGATCCTTCTCATTTTCAGCCCACATTTCAGTAAGTTCTGTATTCATGTATTCTCTCAGATTTTAACAACTATCATTAATTCTTTAAGTCTTTAATTTCCATCTATCAGGCATGAAAGTGACAATTCTGCTTGGCTGAATATGGTGAGAAAGAACTATTTGCTCTTCATCTTCCATTCTCCTTTCTGCCCATCTGGAAGTGGATAGGCATCTCTGATCCATGCTTTGTGCTTGTCACAAATACTGTCCCAGTTTTTCCCTCTTGAATACCTGCAGGTTTTCTGTGCAGGACAGACATGAAAGCAGCCCTGGGCTTAGAAAAGAGACAGAGGTTGTGAAACCACTGGCAATCAGTTTTGTTCCGAATGAGAAAAGCCTGAAAGAGAGACAGACTGTGAGCAAAGACAAGGCAAAGACAGGCTGAGAGAGCCAAGCAGGTTGTTGATCTACAGAAGCAATTATCAGAAGGACTTTGTGAAGATATAGAGCAAACAGAACATGCAGGACTGGGAAGAGAAGAATCAGGCAGAGAGCCTGGATAAGAAGACAAGATGCTCTCTGGCGAATTCCACAGGTTTGTGCTCAGTGGTTGTCAGCACAGATACAGACCAGAAGTGACAACACAGACACTAGCCGTGGAAACCTGACCTTCTAGTGCTGCTATCAAAATCACAGTGGGTTTTTGCCGACTACTGGGAAGAAGCTTCTGAAAGGGCTGTGCCCTCTCCTGCCAGCCAGCCTGAGCAGGAGGTGAGTCCTGGCAACATATCAGGAATTCAAACTGACTGCTTTATATCTGTCTATAACTTTTCAGCACAAAAATACAGCTTAATGTATCTGTCATGGCTTATTACAACATACCCTGTGATAACACACCAACAGTATAATGATAGTCAGTCAGCACTGGTATTTTATCAAGAACCTCTATCAAACATTAGTTGGGTGGGAAAAGGGAGAGGAGAGCTGCAATAAAACGATACATTTGAATTTTTTATTTTATTTTTGCTGTCTTTAATTACATTCATCAGCTTTTTACTTTTTTCAGTTTCGTCCTTAATTGCAACTTCCCTGGTACAAATTATCATGTACTGTGGTATGGAGTCTAAAAGCTTTTGCAGAATTAAAAGTCACAAACACATGCAAGTCCAAAGCACACAAGTTTAAACTAGAGAGTTTTATGGGGAAAAGATATGAAACATGAAGAGATATGTAAGGAGGACACAAACTGTTTGAACAGCTCTTGACCCTTTTCTGTTGATAGTTTCTGAAGGTCCACCAAATGGGATGTGGTTTACTAACATAAAAGTAGAATGCCCACATCCATGTCACAGCTTAAAGAAAATAATGGTCCAGCTTCAATTCTACCCAACTACCCAATTCAATTCTACCCAATGGTCCAACTTCAATTCTAGCCAACTTCATTTCTCCACAGAAGCCAACAGACTGACAAGAGGAACAGTCCCCTGCCCAGGGCAGTCAGCTGATCTATTTAGACTACACCTATACAAGTAACTCAGACCAGAGCTTAGCCTCTGGCACTGAGATGGCAAGTGGCACAGTGTGACTCGCCTTCAAATGGCTATGCTTTCCTTTCCCAGCACACAGCTGAATAGCCTCATCCATACTACTTGTCAGGAAAAGACCTCAGCCTGTGGTCCTTCCCAAAACATGCCATGGGTCAAACAGGGACACAGACGCAGTTATGGATTACCAAAGGCCAGTGCCTGAGCCTCAGCACAGTTTAGGGGACGAGCATGCAGCCTGGCACTCCTTTTACAGAAGAGCAACAGGAGCCCAGATGAAATGTGACACAAGGGAGGCAATACAAGAATTGGTAGAAAATTATTTGGTTCAATTTAAAAAAACCAGCTATGAAACCATGGATGTTATTTCCATTATTTCTTCCTATGACAGGCTGCTGTCATCATCCTACCATATGTACCAAGTTTCCAAAATAAAAAAGACAAACCAGTCATAAACACAAAAAGTGTCACATACCTTGGAGTGACTGCGTTTCTCCCATAAAAAATATTTTGCCAGATGCAACAAACTTCTTTCCTCAAAGAGATGCTGCTGGCTTTTCCTTGTCAAATACATTCAATGAAAGTAAAATGAAGCCAAAGGGGAGAAACAAGCAAACAAAAATAATAAAAAAGGCCATTCAGGTGATTTATCCTTCAGACTTCTACAAAGTCCAAAATAAAGTGATTTTTTGTCATTGAATATCTGCAAGCAGTAGGCCACTTACTTTCACATAGTGTGGGATTTTTAAATGTTGGAAGAAACAATTCCCAAAACATTCCCCATTAATTTTATCTGATGAAAGGGGTTTGAAGTTGTGGATGCCCCATCTCTGCAAGTATTTCAGACCACAATGAACAGGGCTCTGAGCAACCTGGTCTAGTGGAAGGTGTCCCTGTCCATGACAGGGAAGTGTGAACTACAACCCACACCATTCTGTGATTCTATTCTATGATTATATCTCATGGGCCCTACATCAAGGAGAGCAAACCACCCTGGGGTAAGTCTAGAATGAACTTGTAAGGCCTGCACACTAGTGCAAAACCCAGGTAATCTAAGTAATGGTGTTATTTGAAGGGTAAATTGTTTGCTTTATACAGCTGAAGATTTCTAGGGGAACAGAACAGAGGAAATAGTGCAGGGGACAAGGTTTCAAGATTGTACTTGGTTTAGGCAGCACCTTTTTATCTGCTACTTCTCAGTCAGAGTCAGTCCTCAGAAAATGTTCCCATATTCTCACTCCACTTCATACACAGTGAACCTGTGTATGCTCCAATTTGTATCCTCTCTTAGGTTTAGGCAGCGGTGCTACTGAAAAAAGCAGTAGCCCTGGGACCCAATAGCTTACTGCATTTGGGAAAGAGCATCTAGACCTGGTCTGCAATTATAGTGAAGGCAAACAAATAAGCAGGAGTGCATATATTGGAAATAAAAGTTATTAAAGTGATATTATATTTAGAAGTAGGCTTTGTTTTACTCAAAGGTGCATGATCAAGTATCACAAAAATGCACTTCCTCTTGAGGGGTTTTGGCCTCTGTCAAATCATATTTAGACTGCTGTAGTATATCTACACCCAAATATATTTCAAACTCATAAGAGAGATTTGTACCTATGAATTACATTGATTTTATCTGGAACAAATTTGTTTACTCTAAGTGAAGAGAAACAGAATAAAAGGATCTTGAGACATGGCAAGTTTTTTTCACTCCTTTGATTCAACATCTTAAGTTTAACAATACAGATGCTGACACTGCTTCTTTGCTTTTTTCATGTGCACAACCAGCTCGCATAGTTTCCTTCAGTAATAGGGAAAGATTCTTTCCTTAAGGAATTACTTCCCTCTTACTGACATGATTGTTCAACACTAGCTAAGGCAATGGATCCTATACTTTAACTTTATACTAAAACCAAACTGAATATTCCTTTTGATAAATTTATTGTCATCAATTGTTATTGTAATTATCTTATTCACTTTTCTGTAATATTCTGCCATGTTTTGTATGTGACTTTGACCTATTAAGTTTTGGAAATAAAATTTTCTTTCTTGCTACTGGCTCATTCTGAGTTTTTCCAAACAATTTATCTTTTACCTTATGTAAGTCACTTTTGAAACAGTAGGGGAAGAAAAACGAGGGTGTGTGGTGGGTGTTCAGTTTTAAAACAACTAACTTTTCTTTGAAAGTTCTGTTTAGGAGCAGAAACTATGAAAGGACAAGGTAATGGCCTTAGTATCAGGAAAATATGCTTTGCAAATTCGCATTTAAAATGGATTGTGCTACAAGCCTTCTGGTGCTGGGGGAATCATCCCATTTTTCATATGTACAGCAGAGGTTACCTAGGGTTCAACAGGTAAAACTGCTGTTCCACATTTTCCAGGGATAAAGCAACACCGTCTTTGCCACACCAACTTCATCACATGTGGCAGATCCCAAGTAAGGAACAGGAATCTCTCTGAGTCCTACACAAAAGAACAAAACAGGATAAGTGGATGTGGCAAGAAGAGGTGTCAGGAGGAAGAGCAAAAAGGTGGCTGAAAGCAGCAAACCTGCAAAGCAGTGGAAGGATGTCCTAAGGGGCAGGTGAGACAGATTTGATGAAGCATGGGGCATGGAGCTGACGAGGCAAAGATACCGCAATACAAAACGGTGAGAGGTTCAGAACAGAGCCAGGGGAATAAGGAGCAAGCAGCTAGGGGCCAAACACAGAGTGAAAAGCTGGAGAGGACAAAAAGGTGAGATTAATATTGTGAGAACAATGTAGAGCTCTTCCTAAGGGTAAAATGCTCAACTTTGTGAGAGTGTTGAAGACCTCACACATGAAGGAAGGAAAAAAATATGAACGTGGACCTGTTTTGACTATCTTCGCTTGTGCTTATGGACAATTACAGGAAATTCAAAGTAATCTTACAGACAACAAAATAATAAGCTAAGGGACAATATAGTCTAGTGCCTCAGCACATAGGCATTTAAAGAGAGAACACATAGGACTACTCAAGATAAGAAGGAAAACACCAGATTTTGTCATGGCTCTAGAAAGTAGGGAAAGGAGAAAACCACAAGAGGAGCAGATTGGTACAGTTGTTATTGGTGAAGGGTGTCTTATACTTTGGTGACATCCCACTGCATCAGCAGCAGGCAGGGATAAATCTTAAAGCTCCTGAGCTTTTTAATTCATTAAAAATCCTGTTACATGAAAGACTCCTTTTTGCATAAATCAAGACCCATCAATGCAGAACAACGGGTCAGAGCTTTGGCAAACTACACAAAGATGACTGATTCATGCAATTACCAAACTGTACAGGCTGAACTAATTGGTGATAGAATAATGACAGGACAAAAATCCAGGCACTCAAATGTGAATGCTGAGCGATCCCATTACCTCTACAGAGAACCAGAGATGTACATGGCTAGTGAAAAAACTCATATCCAAATAGAGAACACAAACAAAGCAGTCACAAAGATATTTAAGAAGGCAGAGCAAGGAAAGCATGAAAATTTACTGAAAATTCAGCAAAGAAGGACCTACAAATACAACAAAGCAGAAGAGATTAAGAAAATCCAAAGACCTGAGGTTGTTGAGGGGGTAAAAAACGATAATCATGAAATTCCCTTTACATGGGACCACATTGAAAATTTCTGACAAGTCATTATGCAAAGGATAGCAGACAAGAAAAAAATGCCCCCATAGTGAGAAAGAAATCAGTGACTCAGAGATCTTTGCATATACATGGCATCAGTGAAGTGCAAAAGAGCAAAAAAATAAATGGACTGTGAAGTGCAGACTAGCAGCAGATCCAAAGACAGGACAGCAGAACAGAGTAAGACAGAGGGCATCAATGTGTGTGAAAGATACAAAGACCTCTTCAGAAATGTACAGAAAGAGACAGAAAAATAGCAGAACCAAATTTTTGGCTCTCTGATAACATAATCACAATACCATGAGGCCAAGTAAATTGAGACAGAATATCAAGTTAGAAGCAGATAAAGTGAAAGTTCAGGTAGTACAGATATTAGGAAGACATTCAGGAAAAATAAGTTATTACCCCAGCACATTAAACCTAAATTACAGATGATTCCTATGAGAGAAACACAGATAAAAAACATACTCCATGTGGCCAATGCACTATTGCATCCATGCAATGAAGGACTGCACTTTTGAGGAAAGACGTGAACTGAGATGCTTCAAGACAATAAATTATCAAGTACCCACTCTTAAGACAATAAAAGAAAATTATCTTTTTTTATTTGTTTCAATATCACACATTAAATAGCAAAATTTTAGAAAGCAGCATATGATAGATATTAGAAAGTCAAACACATACATTAAAAATTAAAGGAAAAAGAAACATTAAAAGAATAATTATTCACAATAAAGAACTGTTACATGATATACTAAACCAAAACTCTTCATAATAAAATCAGTACAGGTTACCAAGTGAGAACAGCCATTTATTTCGCAGTTGCCACCACAGAAAATGACTAGTGTGTGTGATACAGTGCACAAGTTCTGCTCTTTCACTTGGAAGCTTGGAAAGCATGCAGGAACGAGCAGGAGTCAGTGATGTACCAAAGGGCAAAAAGATCATGCTAGACCAGAGGACTCTCTGTTTCTGAGCATCCCAGTCTCTGAGTGAAGGAATCGAGCCAGTATGAGGGGAGTCTGGGGAACACACAGCCTCCAAACCTGGTGGTGGGGACACTTGGAGGGAAAAAGATAGTGCCGAAAACCGGCAGAGAAAGAGATCAAAATCATTCATTTCTACTTATAGCATGAAACAGTAAATCTTGCCTTGTGTCATTTTCTCCTACATGGCAATCATCTGTGATTACACACCCAGACAGCAGTCTTTGGATCCACATTTGCAGTGGAGGGACATAGAAACATCATGGCCCAGGGAACAACAGCAGCCACCTTGAACCATCCCTATGAGGGGTGCTGCGGCAAACCCACCAGCAGTGGGACCTGAGAGATGGGCACAGTTCCTGTTATGACCTGCCCCTGAAGGTGAGAGCAGCCCAGGTTCTTGTTAATAGATCCCTTGTGGCAGATGAGAGTGAAATGACACTGAATGATTGGTGTTTATAAATAAATATATCTATATGCCCTCATAGGGTTTACTTTGTCCAGCCATTATCTATGATCCTGATGAGCCAGACCACTCTTGGGCCCATGTCCCAGGGTGGTCTCGGCCCATCCCAATCCTCGAGGAGGTGCCCGATGCCAGGGCTGTGGCTGCCCCAGTGCCCCCAGGAGCCCAGTTCCTGTCTGAAGAGATGGGACGGGCCCTGCCTGCTGCTCTGCCATCACCCACCTGGGGAGCCTCCGCCACTCCCAACACAGGGAGCACACTGGCAGTGTGCTAGGGCCACCATTCAGGCAAAAGAAAATATTATAGGTCCTGCATCCAGATACCCATGAGGCTCTCCACACTGGCAAGTTAAGCAGAGTGAGGCGACAGCTTGGAGCCCTTGCACACAGGAGCCCGGCTGCTGAGCTGCTATTCCAGACAATCCCATTTATGAGGAGTGGGAACAGAGCAGAAAGACAGTTTTAACTATATGGAGGTGCACTGTAAGGACTGGTTTATTTACCACTACCTGCAAAAGCCCACTATGAGCCACTCAGGTGGGAAAAGTTCAAGCTGTGTGTTAAAGGAGGGGGAACTATTGAGGCAAAGTTTAACTACCCATGACTACCGATCATTTTTAAGGGCTGGTGTGTGTTACTCAATCCTCAGTGTTAGGTATTGATGCATGGTACACAACACAGGTATGTGCTTACCAGGTTATGCAAAGCAGCGTCACACCACAAAATAAATAGCAAGTAAGTCAGAGCATGAGATCTTCAGCCAGCTAGTACTATTTCTGTCCCTCTATAACACAGAAATATAAACTATAAGGCTAAGGGACTTTTCTACCATGCTGCCAGGGCAAGGGGATGGAAAGAGTCTAGTAAAAAATCCTCCACAGCAAACATGAATACATGTTCACATTTGTTTGCTGGGCACTTGTAGAGCGGCTTCGCCTGTCTCTCCAAACAGCAGGACTTCACACAAGCCAAATGTATAGTATTTCTTTTCCTATATTCTCATAGTGTAATATCCACACTAATGAAAGCAGAAAGTCTCCTAAGATATCAGAGCCACTCTGAAAAAAGGCAAGAGAGAAGGACTGTACAAAAGCCAACAGTGGAATTCATCTTCCCTAATTGTAAGCAAACAGAAGTTACATGTGTCCTCTAAACTGCTTGCTTATTCTTCTCTTAGAGTTATAGACAGCTATCTCTGGATGAGGTAACTGTCCTGGAGGCCCCTGTTTCTTCCTAGTGATTTCAGGGAGAACCTTATAGCTAGTTTAGAGTAGAGAGTTGCCTTTTTTCAAAATAAAGAAGCAGCAAAATCCAATTTTCCCAATGCCAGTCAGAAGAACAAGCCAATTAAAATTTATTATCTGCTTCCAAATGAAAGGTGGAAAAGCAAAAATTTACAAGATCACAGGATGGTCAAGGTTGGAAGGGACCTGTGGAGGTGATCTGGTCCAGACCCTTGCTCAAGAAGTTTGACCAGGACCATGTGGCTTTATAATATCTCCAAGGATGGAGACTCTACCTCCTCTCTGGGAAACCAGTGCCACTGCTCAGTCACCCTCACACTAAAACAGTATTTCCTGACATTCAGGTGAAAACATCATATGGCATCTTTCTTGTATTCCAAGAGATAATCATAAAAAATCATGGGCCAACACACTTACGGCAAACTCCCTGTAGCAAATAATGGCCTTGATGAAACAGGGTAGTATTTGATCAAGCCTCAATTCTTTTTCTTCACTGCCTGCTGCACCAATGTATCACAGCTGATTGTTCGAAATGCTTGAGGCAACTTGTGGGGTTCATGGGGAGTTCATGCCATAGTAATTTATAAGACTGATTATGAAAGAAATTTTGCACCGAGCAAGAAGAGGTTGAGTAGAACAGGACAAATGGCCTGATTAAAGACAACAAGTAAAACCCAGAGCAAACTCTCAGAGAAAGGAAAGAAACCACATTTACTGTACATGCTCCATAAGAGAATGAATTCGATGGCAAGTGAAGGTAGATCACTTTAACAGGAAAAGCAGTACATTTATATTCACAAGGTCTCCTCTATGGGACAACTCAGTATTAAATTTGTATTTTCACTGGCAAACAAGACTGCAGCATGACTGTGAATAATAGCAGGAAAAGAAAATAGTAGGATTTAAGGTGTTTTGCTGAAATTCACTTTCATTTAGTCTTCAGCAATAAGAAGGAACATTTTCAGAAAGTCATGATTAAGAAAGGGATCCAGAACTGTAAACTAATAAAAAACCCGACAATGCCTCAGAAACTGTCTTCTCAGTAGGACTGCTGGTAGACAACTTTTCATGAAACTCATTTCCAAACAAGTCGCCAAGTTTCAAAGGCTTGATGGAATACTTTCACTTAATCTTGTACAGGAATGAGATATTTCTTAAAATGGGCTCCCAAATCCCAGATATGACATTTTTTCCCCTTAGCAAACAACTCTGCTTTGAGGAGTGCACAGATACACGCCTGAAACACTTCTGCCTTACTGAGGGGAGGTTTAAACCTACAAAGTAGAAGCACATGCCTTAGCATGTGGTTGTAATGGTCAGCTTGAGTGATACTCAGAGATCAGATCAGTACAGGGACAGCTCTTCCTTTGCTGTTTATGAAGCCCTTTGTCAAAAAGCAGATGATAGCTGCTAGCTTATAACTTCATAAAAAAACCCCAAACATCTAAGCCCCAAAACTGGATATCAAAGAACTCTAACAGCAGAAAGTGGGCCCCGCAATTTAAGGAGGACAACAAAACTGATGAAAGAGATGGAAGGAGGTCTTCTAAGGAGCAGCTAAGGACTTTGGGTTTGTGTAGCTTGAGGAGGAAGAAGCTGAGTGGTGAGCTCATTACCCTCTACATGTTCCTCAGGAAGGGAAGGAGAGAGGAAGGCGCTGAGCTCTTCTTCTTGGTATCCAGTGATAGACAGATGGGAAAGGTTCAAAGCTGTGCCAGGGGAGGTTTATACTGGACATAAGGAAGCATTTTTATTTTACTCAGAGAGTGGTCAACCACAGGAGCAGACTTCCTAGAGAGGTGGTTGATGCCCCAAGCCTGTCAGTGTTGAAGAGGCATTTGGACAATGCCCTTAATAATATGCTTTAACTTTTGATCAGGCCTGAAGTGGTCAGGCAGTTGGACTAGATGTGCACTATAGATCACTCACAACTTAAAATATCCTATTATGTTCTGTTCTATTCTAAAATAAGCATTCTTCAGACAATCCACCAGTCTGATGTGAATAGAACATGAGACAAAAAGCGAAAGATGACAAAATAAATTTTAACATACCCCAGCACAAGATGAAGCAAGTACAAAGCAGTAGCCGGTCCTCAAAAGGATGACTTGATGTTTTTTGCAGCACCTCACTAAATAGACAAAGGCTTTGTACCAAGACATAGAAGATATTCCCAAAACAAACTATTAAACTGTCATGGTTTAGGAATGGTATTCCCCAGTCTAGTGTTCTTCCCCAATTTAGTGTTCCCCTGAAAACACTCCAAACCACACGCTGCTCATTAACTTCCTCTTCCTCTCCCTCTGCAAATGGCTGGAGTGGAGAATTGGAGGCACAAAAGCTAAATGCCATTGGCTGAGATAGGAAAAGTTTACTAGAAACAACAAGATAAGGAATGAACGGTAGCAACAACATTAATAACAGAGTGTACAAGATGGGTGAACAATTCACACACAAGAGCTCACCATGCAGAATCTGGCACTACCCTGACCACTCACCCTTGTGAGCTGGGTTAATTGGTCCCAGGGTCAAGAAGAACATCATGTATTCTGTGGAGCGGCACAAGGTTGAGCTTAAATCTTAATCTAGTTGGACATGAGAGTTTTGTAATAGAATTCTAACACAAGGAATCTGTACCTTTCAGCTCAACACTTCCTGAAATTTTCCCAAATGTAGACGCAAAACCAAAATAAAAAAAAATATACATGCAGTAGGACAGAAGATATCCGTGGGAAAATCCCATTCTCAGTTCAATAATCAAAGTGTAAGCAAAGCTTGGAGATGCTGAAGATTTAGACTAGTGTAATGAGAAAACAGCTTCCAATGGAGACAAAAACGTCAATTAAAATGTTTACAGTCACAGCATTTTGCTTTTCATTCCTGCATGACAACCCAGTATTTGTTCAAATAGCAGGGATAAGCCAATTCCACAGCTTCAAAGAAGCACAAGTGAGCAAATTCAAATAAAAATACCATAGAAACAGCCCTATGATTACCTCAGTTAAAGAAAATTGGATCCCCCTGGATCGTTATGTGAACACTCAAGGTATTGACACAGAAATCCCAAAACTGATAGAACTGGTTTTAACGCATCGCTTTCATTTTTTTCTGTAGTCATTATCTAATTAGAGATGGGATAAATGAGTCTTCCCACCTTCCTGCCCTGCACTTTCCCTTCATGCCAGAATTCCCAGTAGTTGATACGAACCTGCTTCAGTCCTGAGCTGTTACCAGTTACAGCCTGGTGCAATTCTGGTTTAAGTTCATACCAGTCTTAATACTTTTGCAGCACCAATCAACATCACTATTCAACTTGAAAGCTAAAAGGGAAAATGTCAAGGTTATTGTTTCTGGCAAGAAAAGAACTTAAATGTTTTCTCTCAAGATTATATGAGCTCATATATGCTGGAGAGGAGGTGTGCAACATCGGAAATCCAGTGGTTCAAAACTGGAGGCAATCTGCAGGGGTCAGCAAAGAACAAATGTCAGGCAGTCACATTTAAACACAAGTAGACTACAGCCAGTTTCTGTGTCGTTTATGGAATCTGCCTTTCACCGGCAGGCCTCAACGATCACAGCACCTTCCCTCTCCTCCTGCAGGAGCCATGATAAGATGAGGTAGCTCACTCACTTCCACCTAACTGAAGAGTCTGCCAAAAGCCAGGCCTGACCAGGGCTGACACATGTAGCCAATGTGCCATCTCAGACCAGATGACTCAGCTGGGCAGACGCTCATGATTGATTGGGTGCTTCACGTACCAAAGTCAACAAAAGGCAAGATCGATGAGAAAATAAATCAAATCCTGAGACTGACTAAAAGTTGTTCTTCATGACAAAAGCAAAAGTTTTAAGATGTGCATCCAGCCTGGAAAGAAAACCTTTTGCTCATTCAGCATAACCACTTAATTTTGAAATAGACTTAGTTTGATTGTAAGTGTCCATCATACAATGGACATAAATTTCATGGTCCATAAATTTCCTGGCTCGAAATGTGTTTCTCTATTCTATATAGGTATCTCTTTATTAGTAGCACTATAAAGAGTGTGATTATTGTCTCTGCAGTGCAAATCAAAACCTCATATTTACAGTGACAATATAATGTTAAAATCTTTGACTTCTAAAACCTGTCTTTCATCCAAATTAGTGATTCTCTCTATCCAATAGGTCAAAAAAAGTCTTATTCACAAAGAAAATTCAGATAATTGAAGAGGGATGCAGGTGTTCTCTAAATTAAATGACACTGATTTTACTTCTTGTCATGACTACAGGGGTTTAGAATCACTGTTAGAAGAAGAGTCTTAAGATAACTCTCTTTTGCATAATTTTGTCTGCATTTACCGCATAGCTGTGGCTGCTACTAAGAAATATTCTTTATCCAATAGATATTTTAATTTATAAGCAAGTCAAGAAGTAAAAATATAGGTGTTTTGATAAAAGCCCAAACATAACACATACTAAAACCATTTTTTATTCTTTAAAATTGAATATACCTTGATTAGAAGCATGGGGGGGTTCAGTTTTATTTTATTGGCATTTCTAAAACTGATTTAGGAACATCAAAAAGCCTACCAAAATCTGTCAAGTAACTAGTACAAATGGAGAAAGGAAAATTACTAAATATGCTATTTGGACATTTAGCCAGCAGTTAGCAGTTATTATAGCCTCCCCCCTCTAAAAATAGCTTAATATTCTATTGATAATGAATAAATTTTTTCACTTTCTAAGTTTAAGTGATCCTATGACTGCTACACTATGTTAAACACATACATTTTCGGCTCCAGTAGAAGGATAAAATCTAGGAGAACAGGATGATAACATCCAAGGATCCAAGATTTTGTTCAAGCAGCTCCAAAGAACTATCATCTATTGCACGTTTTCCCTTTCTTTGAGCAAATTTTTTAAAGCCCAGAAATGAAGATGACATTTACAAGGAACAGTAACAGCCATTTACAAAACGAACAAAAATTGCAGTTGTTACAATTAAAGAGATTTCACATTACGAATTTGCATTTCTAACTAAGATATCAGGCTATATTGTGTATGGTTTGTTACTGTCTTGATGCAGCTTTTATAATCATGTGGGCTGGGATCCTCATGATATCCTGATTTTACAGGACTCTCATAACATATGTCCAAATGGAATCCACAGCCCCTAAAATTTACTGCTTCCTCCCATATTAAATTATTTTACCTCAGATGGTTTTTGATGGTCGGGTGGCATTTTGAGAGAAGTTCCTGCAGAAAAAATCCAGCAAAATCACATTCTAATATGAAGTACAGCAACAATGTACAAAACATTTCTTACATAGAGGGAGGAAGCACTAGCAAAGAGGAAACATTTCACCTGAGAGTCCAGCTGCTGGAACAACTCTTCATGGTGAACAAGAGTTAATTTCTTACAGAACTGTTCTCTCTTCTTTTTCCCCTACTCTTCCCAAGGTACCACCACAAACTCTTAAATTTCTCCTATTTCTTCCAAGAGGAGACATGACAAACCAGAACATGAGGTTTGGAGAACATGGATTATTACCTGCCTATTGACAACCAGCTGCCCTTGGTGTTTTGATTGTGCACGCTCATGCTCTCAAAATATGAAATTCAAAGTCTTTTCTATGTTCTCATGATTTCCTACGATGAGTAGGTTAAAGAGTTTGTTTTCAACCGCTCTTCTTGTCTTGTAGCAAGTGTGTGTGACTTAGATCAGTAGAGTAATGATTCTTCTGCTCAGAGAAATTACTTGTAACTTTTCAGACCACCTATGTCATCTGGAAACAAAGCCAGTGACTAAATACAGAATATTAGTAACCAAAATTTTTGCTTTTTAAAGGAGGTGCTGGACCAAAACAGTTTCATAATGTTTGAGATTAAAAAGAGATAGA
The DNA here is from genome assembly GCA_013400235.1 of Oriolus oriolus. Classification (NCBI taxonomy): domain Eukaryota; kingdom Metazoa; phylum Chordata; class Aves; order Passeriformes; family Corvidae; genus Oriolus; species Oriolus oriolus. The sequence goes on from VXBT01003019.1 coordinate 612,793, forward strand.
AAATGTAAAAAGTACTTTTTTCCCCCAAAATATTTCTATTATGTAGTAAAAAATCAAGACGAAACATTTTCCTTGTATCTGTCTAGGAGCATTGTCTAAGTATTACTTCAGAACAAAGAAAGAATTCGCAAATTTCATTCATTTTCAGTACAGAAGTGAGGGGCTGTCCTGCTGGCTCACATGGTACATCTGCAAAGGTATTGGGGGAGAGTGTAAACCAAGCATAAGCCACCTTGTTACTTATTCATTTAAAAATCAAAGAAGCACTGACTTACAGAAGGACAAAAATAATTAAATCGCAACTAATGGAGCACAGAGAACTTTGGCAGTCTGCTTAAGTAACTGAAGACCACTAGAAATACTTTTATTATTTTTTTTAAAAAACTATTTTCCACTGGGAAAAGCTAATAACAGTTAATTACCTCCAAGATATTTGGTAAACAAAATTTGCACCACAATTTCACACATTAAAACTTAACATAGGAATCATAATCCAGCTGATGGAATTTTACAAGGAGGACAAGTACATTGGAAAACAAAACAAATTCTCAAACAAATTTTGGAACGAAATTGTGGTTTTACTTCATCCATTAGTTTGAAGACACCTGTATTTCCATCAATCAAGTTTTCTGAGGGCTCATCAGAAAAGGCGGAATTACCTTTCAGAAGTTCTAATGGGAACTTGGCAGAAGTGAAAAGCCGCTAACCCATACACAAACTTGAAACAACCATGGCTGGTCAGAATTAATATATAAGCAGTTTTTTACTTAGTTTAAATCAAATTTGGCATAGAGGATCATGGTTTTCATCTTGGAACATGGTACTTTGCACCAGGTGAACTTTTCTGGCTCAGGCTAAGAGATGAGGTAAGCTTTTAAACTGACCATTAATTCAAAGAGAATTCTTGCAAATCACAGGCAACCATGAAACTGAGGCCTACTTTGAATTCATGGGCAAATACTTCATCACAGAAAAAAGCTAGAAAATATGACTGTGTAGAACTGCACTAAATACTACAAACACAATTAAATTTCTTGTTCTGTTTATTGATACAATCTAAGAAAACAACAGCAATAACAGAACTGATGGAACTGTTGCAGAAAGATGGGGGAAAAAAAAAGATCATTATCTGGACATTTCAGGTGTTTCTTTTCTCTTTTTCAAAAGCAAGTACTTAAGCACTTTTCAGGCTGATACAGTAATCTAAATTTACCAGCATTATTTTCCTATCAGAGAGTGAACATATTGATGAGAATATTTAAACCCCAAAATATTCTTAGTGTTCTAATGTCCAGTTGGGAGTAAAATATCTCAGCTAACTTCGAAAAAGGAGACAACTGCATATGACGGTGTTTTGGAAATTACTTCACATTAGAATCCTTAACTGTTAGCAGAGAAGGAGACTCTTGAGTATCATATTTGACTTTCATCTGCTGCAAGAGATACTTTATTAAAAAGACTGCTGCCTGTAGACATGGCTGATAAAAATGAGTTTACATCTGGTAAGGCTGCTGAATGCAGAACCCTATCCCACCTATACCTTGCTACAGAAATTGCACTGAATATATAGATATGAGCACATATGTACATTGGCAAAAATATATTTACTTTCATATGAAATGCATATGTTCACATACTTATCTCTTCACATATGAACTGGGTGGCAGTTATTCCTTCCATTCTGTTTTCTTAACATGCAACAAATACTAAAATAATACAGAGGAAGAAAAAAAAACCAAAAAAAGAAGAACTTACAGAAATCTGAAAATGTAAAAATGTATTACTCTCGAGATTTTCCTCTCTGCAAAGCCAGGACTAAAGTAGTTTTTCTATCCTTTCTTCAATAAGATTTTCTTACAATTGCTTACATGTCTTCCAACTTTTACCTGTTTAAATTGAAGCATTTCTCACACTTGTTTCTCAGAAGTAAATGGCTGATTCCCTCAGAAATTAAACAATATGGAGGAACCACCATGGTAGAGCTCCTCAAGGATATTTGTTAGGGCTCCTCAGTGCTTTTGAGCAGGAGCTTCACATGGATCACCGCCAATAATGGGGTTTTTTTTGTTCAGAGTGTTGATAGGCCCTGAATGTTTCCATTTGTATCTGCTCAGTGGTTTGATAGCTATACCTATAAAACTCTATCTTCTCTGCTCTGGTCTCTACAAAGCCTTAGGGACAAACAGGACTTTCCCTGGAATTCCATCTGCCATGGCATAATACCTGCTGCAGTGGCAGAATGACTCAGTGGCTGGCCTAAAAAGACACAGGAAACAGAGAAATAGAAAAAGAGGCAGACTACTTTAGAGCAAATAGGAAAAGCAGAAACTGAGATGCAAAACCAGAACAGCTGCTGGAGGTGTGTGGGACAATGTGATAAGAAAGTAAATGAGCAGCAAGGAGTTGCAGAGCTGAGAGATAAAAGCAAGATTATCCCTCTGCACTGAATAGATTCTGTGACACTCAATATACCACTGAGCCAAATATTTTTCCCAATACAGATGATCAATGCACAAGAGTCTTTTAAATATCTGTTTGCAAACTGATTTTCTCCACTCCCAGGCTCTGATCTGAAAAAGTGCAAAGTACTTTATAACTACTGAGGGCTATAAGAACTATGCTCTGTGCAGAGGAGCTACTTTCAGGAGAGCAGATGCCTAACTTCCATGACTTTGTTTGTCTGGGAACTGAGAATCTAAACGTCCTTTTTTTGTGGGGTTTGGGTTTTGTTTTTTCCCTTTGTTCCAAAAAATAAAAAGAAATCGCCCCCAGTCCCATCTGTCAAATGGCCCAGACTTTATATCTAGGACTTGTCTCCAGGTGTGCTGTATATTCCTCTCAGTCTTTTTCACAAATCTTGTTAGTAACCAATTTGTTCTTAGAAGGTGTTAAAATACAGCTAGAAGGGAGAGATGAAGATCTTGATCACATAAGGTTTTCTGAATTAGCAGTGAGATCCTTTGAATACATTACACAGGCTACCACCCTGAAAGTCCTTACTGTTGGAATGTGTTGTTTTGCTATTTCACAGTATGGAAGGCACATTGTATGAAATTCACCAGCTGTTTTAATATGAGAAATGTATGCTATAATCACAGTATCAGTTTACTCATTTTTATAACAATTTTCTATTTCACATGCTTTACAATCTGATGCTATCAGATTTTACATGCTATCCAATCTGATGTGACTGGATATGCTGGAAGAAAATATTCCTCCTCTACTTGTCAGCTTTGTTGTATCACTTAAGCTAAAACAAAAAAAAAATAAAGAGGGGAACTTTGCTCTGACTTGGCACGTCTGACAGCTGACCTTTATGCTATATATAATTTTAAAAAAACAACCAAAGTAAAAACTCCCCAAAAAACCCACCTGAAGTGGAAACTTCCCCTGTGACTTAATCACATATACAAATAGGCCATAGAAGAAGGGTGAATATGAAGAAGTAGTTATGTATGTAATCATCACTTCATCAGTTGAGACTCTAATCCTGGCAGAAGGGAAGAGGAAGAGAGTAAATCACTGGATATCAATGCTTCAGCTGGCAGCCTTTCCCTGCAGAAATGACACTATATCTAGCTTCCACCACAGGACCTTTGCCCAGAACCTGTGCCATACAAGTGAGCCTCCTTGTCCTACACCATCCTCATTATCTGGACCCCCAGAGTCAGTTGTTTTGTTGTAAACAGCTGTTTGGAGGAGCAGAACTTTAGGCAGGAAGCTCATAAAAAGAGCACTGACTTTAGCAAAATGCTTCAGCTAAAGCAAAAAAACTTTATTTAATTGATTTTGGGGTTGCTTTTATCTCTGTATAATGGAGACCCATCTAATTATAATAAAGACCTGTCTAATTATATCACTGCAGTCAGAAGAGCACAATAAATCTAATATCAGGAAGCACTGTAGCAAAAGACTCTCAAAGCTTTCTCAACCCCTTCCTGAAACACTATTCAATCAACTAAAGCATTATTGTGACTTACTCTTCAAAGTAAAAACACTTCCCCTTTTACTCTCAGTAAGAAAATATGTGAGCTTCATTATGAAACAATTAGCATTTGAGTTAAAGATGGAAGCTGCTAGCTGAAAGATGAACAAGTATTGCAGTGGGCTTTACTGAATAAGTAACAGGTTTTGAGTGATGGTGTGGGATACTTGGAGGTTCTGATGCTGATGCTGCATTTAATGACTACACATGTCCCTGCAGGTATTCCTAATTTAAATCTGAGCAGACTTGTATACTCCCTAACATTCCCCCTATCCTGAGACATTTGCCTCTGACAAGGTGTTTGACACCTTCAAAATGGAAATATCCATATCCCTCCTTCTCAGGCATACATATTCCTATCGTTATATGTCTAATTTCAGACATCTAAGTGTTCCTCCGTTGTATATTAATCATTCAGCAAAAAGAACTCAAAGTGGTCTAATTAATCCAGAATATCAAAGCCATCACATCGGACAGACACACCATGATGTAGAACTTTTTCATATGGTAGTTCCTGGAGATAAAATAATTTGTTTAGAAGAATGTGAGCTTATGTGGATATTCGTCTCTATTCCCAAAGTAATAGTGTGCATATAAAACAAATGTAGCTTCATACCCACTTTTATACTTTTTCCTTATTATTATAATAATAATAGTGTTGATACATGTTTCCATGTGCTTGTCAAGATCAGAGGCTAGCTCTGACTATTTGAAGGCTTCACTTAATTGATTTTCTGATATATAGCTAATTTCTCTTCTGGCTCAAACTAGAACAGCAGCACTGCATTTGATACAGGCATTTAGAGGGTCAGCAGAGTTTATTGGTCAAATTCAGCTTTCAGTTGCTATAAATTGAGAGAGACTTAATTGATTTCAGCTAATGTATTGTAGAGTTGCACTTGTACATTTGGGGGCCAAATTTAGGCCAAGGACAGTAAGGACTGCAGCCACAAAATGATTGTGACAAAGTAGATTTTAAATTCAGCAGTTTAAGGGCAGGTAATAAGCAGACCAAGGCAACACCAGGCTGGGTAACTGACCTGTCAAAAAAGCAACCACAGTTACCCTGTAGCTGTGTTCCTGGTAGGTTGACCCCAGCTCTAAATTTCTGGTATTACCTAGTGTATTAAGCTGTTGGAGAGCAATTTGTGTTGTAACCACAGCATAGGTCTATCTCAAGTTGTACGATTATGAAAAAAACCCCACTGGCTGACCAGTCACCTACTGCTGATAACATTTTTTCAAATTAATTCCTAATAGTTTGTTACTACAGTTCCCTTTCTAGAAGATAGCTTACCACTTTCCCATGGTGTCATTTAAAAAACAGCATGAAAACAACAGCCTCCAGGTGCTGTGAATTTCAAGCTGTTCCTTGTGAGATAAGTACCATCAAGATTCCTTCATTTAGTTTTGGCAATCCCATATTTAACCATGTTGTTGAGTGTGCTGAAAGAAAAATCTGAAAGAGTTTTTCTCAGTGCTCATGTGAGTGTTGCTGGAGAGATTACAGAACGATTATTTTTCAAATTTCCTTTGAAGTGCACTTGTTATTTGGTCTCTTTTCTTACACAAGAGCTGTTTCTTGGTTGCATTTTAACCTTAGCTGAGAGCAGAGAAGGGCCTTCCAAAGTTGCACACCAAGTGTGTGCAGAATTTCCAAGGCTGAGACACTTTGAAGCTGGTTTCAGATTTGTAAAGGGTACTGCAGTACAGTCACACAAGGAAAGATAACCCTGTGCTTGGAAAACAGACAATCAAATATAGTTCTATAGATGCAGACTCTGTCTTTAATATTAAATTATATATTTTAAATTCGCAATCAGATTTTGGGATCTCACTCTGCATTAATTTCTGTTTTCATCTTGAATTAAAAAGATACAAGTATCAATGAGCCATGCAGAATCCAAATAAAAATGTATGTTTTTCCATTCATAATCATAACAATGATCTTACCGAAATCTGAGCACAATACCCACTCATTTTACTGGAGGCTGATTATGAGGGTTTGACCTTGGCTGGATTCCAGGTACCCACCAAATCCACTCCATCACCTGCCTCTGAAACTGAACAGAGGAGAGAAAATATAGTAAAACACTCACGAGCTTTTAGGATAAGGAGAAGGAGAGATCACTCACCAATTACTGTCATGGGCAAAACAGACTTCACTTGGGGAAATTAACTGAATTTGTTACCTATCAAAATCAGCGCAGGATAACAAGAAGTATAACAAATCTTACAAACATCTTCCACCCAACCCCTCCCTTCTCTCCAGGCTCTGCCACCTCCAGCAGCACAAAGGAGACAGAGAATGGGAGTTACATAGGGAGTTCATCATAGGTTTTTGCTGCTGCTTTTCAGGGAGTGAAGTCCATCCCCAGTTCCAGTGTGGGGTCTCTCCCAAGGGAGACAGTTCTTCATGAACTGGTTCAGCATGGATCCCCATCCATGGGTCTGCAGGTCCCTGCCAGGACCCTGCTCCAGCAGAGGCCTCCCACAGGCTCATAGCCTTCTCTCAGGCATCCACCTGCTCTAGCATGAGTGCCCTCCAGGGGCTGCAGGTGGATCTCTGCCCCTCTGTTGACCTCCATGGGCTGCAGGGACACAGCTGCTTCACCATGGGCTGCACCACAGGCGGCAGGGCAATCTCAGCTCCAGTGCCTGGAGCACCTCCTCCACTGGCCTTGGTGCCTGCAGAATTGTCCCTCTCACACACTCTCGCTCCTCTCTGGCTGCAACTTCTTCACAACAACCTTTTTTTCCGTTCCTAACTATGCTATCACCAAGGTGCTACTGCTGTTGCTGATTGGCTTGGCCTTGGCAAGGTCTGTCCTGCAGCTGGCTGGCACTGACTCTGTCAGACATGGAGGAATTTTCTGGCAGCTTCTCACGGAAACCACCCTTGTGGCCCCCCTGCTACCAAAACCTGGCCGTGCAAACCCGATACACTGGTGGAGAACATCAGCGAGCACAGAAAACTCTGTGAAGCCATCTGGCTTTAGGTCAGTAAAAAGGGAGACCTTTGGGAGCAGAGAACAGGGGACAAGCCAAGACCTGCAGGTGATCCCATTACTGGCCATGCCCTTGATGAGGGAGAACCAGCCTGTGGCACCTGAGAAGGACGGGGCTATGACAGAGAGCTCGCATCGATGGCTTAGTGATCATCTAATAAATGCAGTCAGATGACTTCAGACAGGTCAGGGATCACCCCATGAAATCATAACAATTCAAAATAGCCACCTGTGAAATAGCTCAGGAAAGAGCTTAAATGACGTCCTAGGCAATCAGAATCATGGGGAAAGCCCTGAGGCAAGCTAGGCAGGGACACTCAGGGCTAGCAGTGCCCTCAGATGTCATACAGCAGCCAAAATAATTAATGTCTTGGATATTTTGACTGTGCTTATGCTCTGATTTTTGTGTTTGGTTTAGTGTTACTTAAGCCAGATTTTAGTCCCTTATTCCAGTTCCAAATATTATTTTCACGCACAAATCATAAGTCCTAAAACTACCATTCACAGATATTTGAGAGAAGTGTTTAATCTACAGATGGATTAAGTGAGAACAAATGTAGTTTAGTCCCTAAACTAAAAACACATCAAAAATATACCCCTTTATACAGTATACATTGTTACAATCACCTGTAACAGTAGTGTCTCTTGCACCTTAAAATGAGCATGTGAAATTAAAATTACTTGATCACAAAAAAGTCGGCTTCTAGCAGATGGAAAACTGTCTTGGACCTCACATTCTGAGCCAGTGAAACTAGTAAAATCCAGTAAAAGCTATCTCAGCTAAAGAGCTGCCACTGAGAGCTTCCTCATTCCTTCTTTATACGCTGTGCCCAGTTGAGGCATCATTTCCAAAAAGTGCTCCAATTAGGAGGTTTGGTAAAGTTTCCAAGTCACATTTCTGTGGGATGAGGAAGTCCAGCATAATGACTCTCTGAAACAGACACAGCACATCCATTGAGCTATGAATGCTGCTTCTTCTCCTGCTTTTCTTTGACCACTATTCATTTATTCAGTAAAGAAAGCACTAGTAACTAGTACTAGCAACTGCTGTGCTTTCAGAATTTGCCACTCCGTGGTTCCAGAGATGAAAATCCCCTTTCTCCTTTCACACTGGGTTGGAAACCTTCTGGTGTCTGTCTCCTGGTGCTTTGAGGTTGCTCTGTAAAGCCCAGATACAGCTGAGAAGTGGTTTCAGTGGCTTCAGGCACTGCACATTGAGATGGTGGTTGCCATATCCACTTGTACATGAAGGACACAGAAGTAGCTGCCCCAGTTATGTCCAAACCATCATATATCACCCTTAGACATCTGCAAATTATTTTGTTTTCTGTATAAATGTCCACATGTCGCTTACCCTTGATCTGGTACAGAACTTCCACTAACCATATGTGGCTTTATGTGTATGACATAATGATATTTATTATATATTTATTATTTATTGTATCAGTTATTTATTAGTACTTGTAGTTTTTTTCCTGAGCGAACTATTGATATCCTTAGTTTTATTCAGCCTCTTTAAATAAATATAACTCAAATGTTTCTGAGCAGCAAGCAGTGGTGATTCATCTGCAGCAGTGTAAGTCACTGTGGTTGCCCAGAAAGGGAACAGCAAGGAAGTTGTGCCTCCATTCCTAGGCTATCCCAGTCTCATACTGTACACAAAACTCCCTCAACAATTTAAAAACACAGGACTGTGATTCAGAGTAACACAGTCATGCTTCCCTTGCTACCAGAAGCATGACAAAGCGACAAAGGACAGAGCAGGGAGAAAGTATGGGCACATGAAGCCAGTCAGGTCTTAAACTGTCATGGTTAAATTCAGGAGTATGAAGTAAGATCCAGTGCTCTTCCTAAATGAAATCTGATTTAATCAGCTTGATTAAAATTGCTGGTTTGGAACCCCTGAGGTAAATAGCTCAGCTCATGCAAAAGAGCTAACTTTCAACAAGAACATTCTAGTTTAGGAAATGGTTTGAGGTAAAAAAAAGCAAGGCAGTAAACCCAGCCTGGAGGAATGTCTCATCCTCACAGTGGTCTGGCAGGTTGCTTCCTGGGGGTAGAAGACATAAGCCAGAAGTGCAGTACAGGTTTGTGAAATGGAAAATGGAAGGGAGAAACCAGACAACTTCATAGAAAGTTTCAATATTAAAATAGAGTTGTTTTAAGCAAGCAGTATCCTGCAGAGAGCAGAGACTGTGTGTGTGCTTATTTCTGCTTCTAAGACTTCTCTGCTGCCCGCCACAGGAGATCTGTATGAACACGATTGCTAAAGGCTGTAATTTAAAACCCAGAACAATGCATTAATAAATCTGACAAAGAACACAATGAGCACAAGTCAGACTTGGGAACTGCAGCAAATGCTGGAAAGCTGATGTAGCTACAAAAACTTTGTCTCATGACTGCCTGGATTGCTTTTACATGAGTCACCCGACCTCAGAATGTGGTCCTGCGAGGGCTGGGCTTTCCGATTACCCTTATTAGGGGTTTATTGTTTCTCAGGTTTCACACTGCAGGACTGTCATTCCAGAAAATGACAATGGATCTGATGGAGGCATTCCCTGAGGGTGGCTAGTGATTCATTTTGAGTGCTGTGATAAAATTGCACAAATATTTTGGTTACTAGTTGAGCAGGACATTAATGTGGTGACTACACTTACAGAGACCTCTAATGTGGTATTAAGAAAACTTAGTATATATTTGTGATCATGTTTTCACTACGTATTAAACATGTCTGCATCGGAACAGTAAAATAGGTCCACAGAACCAAATCACTGTAAAATGGCTAAACTAAAACCAGAAAAACAATACACTAACTTAAGAGTCTCAATTTATTGAGAGATATGAAAAGATCACACTTGCTAATAACTAACAAAAAATATCCCTTCAGAATATCAGTTCTACTGTTGAATTCAAATCCTAACTAACTCAAGTGCTGTGTCATCAGACTTCAGATTTCAGCCTACACCATGAGGCTTGAATTCTGAAGCCTGCCTAAATCCAGATTTGGGAATTCAATTCTAATCCATCTCGACTTATTACCAACTTCCTACCTACTTTTCTCTCCGCAGAGCCCAAGACTACATTTTCTTTATGTCAGAAAGGAAATGTTCTATTTGAAAATTTCAGTCTTATTTCAATAGCTTCTAGCTGCTGAAATCTACAGGGCTGCATTTTAAGCTTCATTTTAATTTCTATAGGTATTTAAGCAGTTCTCCTACTCCTATTTTTAAAATAAAAGCTATAATCCATTTCTCACTTGCAAATAGATCTACTGTGGGTGAAGCAGGCTTTGGCAAGGAGGTGACTGCAATCCAGAGACCAACATTTTTATTAAATGCTGTTTCACATTTTTTCCCACTTCCTGAGCAGATACACTATGAATCAAACCTTTAATCTGAGTGATTGATAGATATGTCTATTTATGCCTTCTTTGCTTTGATCCTTCAGTCCTACCACAGAGGAAATTTGACCTCATATTTAAAACTTGGAAAATCCCATGGTTAAAACGTCTGCTTTTTCTCACTTCCCATTCTGAAATAGTTGTCTTTTTTGTGGTTCCTTTGAGAAGTGTAGCCCAGCATCTCCTCTTAAACTTTGTTTTCTCTGTGTGTTTAGACAACTGAAGACCACTGCTTCAAGATTTTTCTTATTATTACACTGCAGCAAATCATATGGTAGAGATCTTAATAAATTCAAAAAATTTAAGAATGCATTCCAAAAAATTGCAAGTGTGCATGACTTTTAAGTACCTGCTAAAGTCTCATTAAGCTGATGCCTGAAGTAAAATCCACCTAAGTATTTTGCTGAACAGAGCCTTTTTGGGTCAGATCCAATGCACATTGCAGCCAGTCAAAAATTCCCATTGACTTCAGTGGGCTCCCAGCCGATTCCTGGGAGGTATTGTGTGTGTGAAGTTCAGTACTTCTGCCAAACTTCAGTTCTTGCTCTGACATGTGTTCTTCAGCTTTTTCACACTGACTTCTCTCAGCAGAAAAATGTAAAAATATTAAGGCCTCCCTGAAAGGTCAGAAGAGTTTTTCACCACCTCTTTCAATGCACTCTGGTCAAAACTGAGGTATTTAAAAACCATTCCTTTCATTCTATGGGAAAAATAAAAGTAAATAATTTCAGGTCTAATACATAATTTTAGGTCTGATAAATGTCATTTCAGATTTAGAATTCTGAGGTTGCATTAGTATTTTTGTACAAATATTCAGGATAGTCATTACAAATACCATATACATGTATAAACATAGATTATTGTGCATAATCACAATCTTCTAATTGTTTAAATAGTTAACAAAATAATTTTTCTTTCAGAATTACAACTTTAATAGGTTTATATTCTGCTGGAAATTTTAAAAATAGAAATACTTTCAGTTCAGATTAAAACCAAATTTCTGACTGTTCAATTTCCCATAGAAGAAAAATTTGGTTTTTTCTGTTGATATCTTCTAGATTATTTCAGATGATATAGGCTTCTATATTTACTTCTCCCTGCAGCCTTTTACTAGTAAACATGGAAATCCACTTTCCAACATCCTCCTTTATTAAAAACACTTCTCCGCTATGTATGCGACCAGTACCAGAACACAGAACTCAACTTGCACAAATGAACCTTCCAAGAGCACAATGCCTCAGACATCAATCTTAAATGGGGGCTCACCATTAATCATAGCATAGCTCAGACTTGGAGATTTATACTATGACTATTCTGTTAATTAGTGAGTACAAGTACACATAACACTTCCACCTTGGCTTGCCTGTTGGAAGCAACTTAGAAGCACTAATAAATTCCTTCTAAAATAGCCTCGCAGTTAAATAAATGTACTTTGTATACAATGTGACAAGCTAAGCTAAATTCAGCAGAGGAGAGCTCTGGTTTCTGAGAATTGTGTTAATTTTGTAGCAGCTTCATTAAATGAAAAACATTGAGGCTAAAATCTTAAGAAGTCTTAAGATCAATGAATGTCTGAAGTCCAATAAGCTATACTGGTCCAATGCAGCTGGAGAACCAGTCAGTTGAATATAAAATTGAATGACGAGAATCTCATAAAAAGAAGCCTCTGCTTTATTAAGATAATATATGCAATTTCTTTTTTGTGGTCCCTGAATTTTCAAAGAGCTTCTTTACTTTCTTACTGTCTTCTCACTGAAGCTGTTGGAAGGGTTCTTGATTGTGGAGATGGGGAGCCTGCCTTCAAGAAGCCCTCAAACCCTTCAAGTCATAGGTTATACATGCTAGAGGGATCAGGAAAAGAATTAAAAACTCAGATTTATCACTTGGAGATTTCAGTTACTAGGCCATCAGAACACAAGGCATGTCATGTCTTTCAGAGCCAGGCAGAGACTGACCAGCTCCAGAAGCCACCGAGGAAGAAGCAAGGCACCACTAAAGCCACTGCCCATAGCTGCATTAGCCTTGCGGTTCCCAAGGCTACACCAAAACCTCAAGTGCCTGGGGCAAGGGCACTGCCTTTGCAGGACACATGGCTATGGCAGCCAGAATTAGCTGCTAGGGCAGTCCTGGCTTGGTACAAACCTTGGCAGCCAAATGCTGCTATCTTCAAAACACCTTGACTTACTAGAGTGCATTCTGTTCTTACCCCAGCACTCTCACAAGGGAAGGAGTCAAATATTTATCAGTCATTTGTATGGGAAGTCTTTCCTACATGTTTAGAAATGCAGATGTGAAGGACTGTGTTTATTTTGTGTGACAGCTGAGTTATTGAAATGTTTTCCACACCTGGAATGCTACATAAGGCTTAGTGGCAGAAAGGACAGAAAGAAAGAAAGAAAGAAAAGAAAGAAAGAAAAGAAAGAGAAAGAAGGAAAGAAAGAAAGAAAGAAAGAAAGAAAAAGAAAGAAAGAAAAAGAAAAAGAAAGAAAGAAAGAAAGATCTCTATTTACACATTGAGCTGTATGTGAAAGATTAAAGGACTGAACTTTCTTCAAGGAAATTTAAGTCTCTCTTTCTGTGCCTGGGTAGTCACTGTAGTGGCTTTGAATTGGCCTTTCACCATAACAAGGATTCAAAGTGTGTTTGTCCTGCAAAGAGAAAAATTAAAATCATTGCCAGTCATCTCCTTCAAACATTTTTCCTCCTCCATCTTCTCTGCCTGCCTGTTCTTTATAGCAGTGACTCTTCCCATTTGAAGAGAAAAACAGAGAAAATGGTAATTTGAAAAATCAGCTGTTGATACTACTTTGAACTTGTCCTCTCCCACACTAAAATCAGGGGTGGTGTAATTATTTCTTGCAGTGCTTTGCACAAGCCAGTGCTGGTTTTGCAAAGACCTTGTTCTGCAAGGACCTTGTTCTTCAATCATTGCTAGTCAAAGCAAAATTTCCATCATTTTCATTCAGAATAAGATTAGGATACACATTCTCTTTTCTTTCTTTGTTTTTTAACATGTGAAGCAGACCTCGCTAGGATAAACACAGATAAACTAGAGAGGTTACTGGAACAAGCAAGTTCAGTGACTTCTTTTACTCAATAACAAAAGTAACAGATTAATTGGGAACTTTGTTCCCCAAAGAGAAAGCGGTCATGTTCTTTCTGTCAGGATTTCAAAGTAGGTAAAAAATAACCAACCAAACAAACAAGAAACCAAAACCAAAACCAAAGAGAAAGAAGAAAGCCTTTAAAGCAAATAAATCAGGTCACTGTCGTGGACCCTGCTGACACGGGGAAAGTGGGATGCTGGTACGTAAGAGGAAAAGTGTAGATAATTTTTTTAGAGTATACTTGATAGATTCTTTAGAAGAAACAATGGTCAGGAAACAACTACAGAGTAAAGCAAAAGTCCACAACACAGACTCTATACTTACAGTATGTCAGCTGTGTCCACCTGCAGAAGATCATAGAACTATTGCAAAGGGAGAAGTGCCAAAAACTGCTGAGTCTATAAGTAAAGAGAGAAAATGAATAGGAGAGAGCAGAGGAAGCCTCCACCCTTTGCTCTTTCCTGACCTCTTAAGTTTTGCTAGTGCTTTTAAATCCTCTCACCAACTGTTTCCCTGGTGCTTCTCTGGCAACTTACCCCTCTCATAAACTAGTTAAACCAACAGACAGTAATTCATACTTCTGTAATTCACATAATGACTCTTCATCGTCCCGGGATAATCCGAAACATTTTCTTTCTTAGTGGAGAATTAGCTTGTGTTGTGCAGATATCTACATAAAGGCAGCTTACCAAAATACCCAGCTGGAACAGCATTGTACACAGAGGTTTAATAAATCTCTGTACTTTCAGATAATTTAATAGAGTTGGTATTATTACAAATACATGAAAACATAAGCCCTTAAGCTTTGCATCTCACCAGCATTATTTCTCCCCCTGTTTTCTCAGCAGCTGTACCAATGGTACAGCAGAGCAGCCACATCACCTTTTTTTCAGATTTTCCTGACAGTGCTTGGTCAGATTGGAATGTTTGGCTGCAAGTCCCCTGGACTCTGAGAGGCAAGGGAAGTGGGTGGAAAAGTGGCCTACATGAGCAACTAGCACACGCCTAACTCCAGAACAGCAGTTAATAAGGAAAAGAATAGACACCTTCACCAGTACAAGGCAGTGTTGTTTTCAGTTTGGCTTTCCAAAATAGAAGTGAATTAGGCTGTCATTCTGTAATGCACACTACTTCTTTACCTGCTGCCTTACTGCTTAGGCACTTGAAGCCCAAATTAGGTGTCATTGCTTTAGACTGATTTCAAGCTTTGTTTTAGAGCGAGACCATTTTTTTAACCTTCTATGCTATTTTCCCTTCATTAAGAGTAGAAAATACATTTGAGAACATCTCAGAATGCTTCAGGCTCTAAAATCTTAAAAATAGAACTGATCTCCTAAAAATAATATGTATTAGTCAAGAAACTGCTAAGTGCTGCACAATAAGAAATCAATATTAATAAAAATATTTTCTCTCCCTAACATCCACTGCCTGCTTCAAGCCTCCAGCGCCTCTTGGGAGCTGTTCTGATTATACTCTTAGGCAGTTGCTTTAAAACGAAGCAAACTGAGGGTACAAAGTTTTGAAAAATTGTTTTGTCTTTGTCCCAAGGTAGAAAATTATCTCATTAAACATAAAGCCATGATAGAATGGGGATATCTGTGACTGTCTGGGTTACCAGCCATAGCATGTGGCTATACTTCACTGTACAAAATGACTGGGCCCACTGCAACACCTATAAGTAATGGGTATATACTCACTGACATTTTTCTTCCACAGGGAAATCAACATATCAAATATACCTCATAGTCCATGAGTGGAAAATGCCAAAGTACATGTTCTAAAATTCCATTCATTTAATGAATAGAAATAGTATCGCTTCTGAACAGTTAATGCAGATAATGAGCATTATGAGCCGTTGCAATCATTGTAATACCAAATACTTTACACATAGGAGAAGTTTGGAATACTTCCCTAAAAGAAAATTATGAGAACTAGAAATATAGAAATTTTCCAGAGGGGGAAAAAAATAATTAAACCACAGTGCTATTTCATCTCTCTTAGATCTTTGTTAACCACATCAGGAAGAGAAAAAGGAGCTGTCTTCTTTTCATTAACCATGTTTAGCTTTGATACAATGGCTCAAGGAACATGGCTCTCCCCTTAGTTATTCAGTAACTTCTCACGACGATTCCAATTGTGGACTCTGTAAGAAACTCATGTTTCTTATTTGTAAAAGATAAAGCTGTTCAATAAAGATTAGGGACTTCATGGGAGTATTATAAATAGGGACAGGCAAGTCTGAAAGCACTTCACGCCCGCCTGTATCTGCAAAGTGATAAAACAGTGAAGAAAATCTACACGGTAACAGGGTAAGGCATCCACTGTTTCAGATACCAGGTGAGAGGAATCTTTGGGAGCCACCCATGAATAAACAGTCCAGATTTTGCAGAAGGGCACGGCTTATTCAGCAGTTCCAGTTTTTCTCATGGAAAAGATGCATCTTGCTTACATGCAGGTGTGCCTGTTGAACAAATTTTTATTTTCTTTTTTTTATTTCATTCTAATAGCTTTAATGATTATTTTAACAGCATAATTTTCCTGACTAAAATAATGGGAAGTTGAATGTGTAGTCTGGTCCCTAAGTTCCGTGAAATTTGGAAGAACTTTGACGAACTAAGATGGGAGGGGTGGGGGGACACATGAAATCTATGGTGGTTTCAAAAAATCCTGGTATAAAACCTGGAAGTTTCTGCAGATATTTTGCTCTGAAGCTTTGGTGTTCATAGATGCCAGAAGTCAAAACAAAGTTCACGGGGAGAAGAACCCATGGAGTTTACAACTGGAAAGAGTTTGAAAGAATCCTCAAAATTGTTAGTTCCTGGGTTTTAAATGGACCTAATTACTCTGATGCATATGGCTGAGTCACTTACAAGCAGCTTCTTGTGCCCAAACGTGGCTGTGTGGAGATGCACGAGGACTCAAGAGAGTCTGACCTAGCTTCAGTTTCTAATCTTGTTGCTCCCTCCCCACAACAAAAATGAAAGGCTTAGAAAATAATTTTCTCTTAAGGATAAAAAGAGGGAATTTAAAATTTTGTGGTTTCCCCTGTGCCCATCCCAGCTCTGAATTAACTCAGTACTAGTATATCTATGCACAGGCCAGCACAAAGGAAAAACACAGAACAGCAGTGATTGCTCAGCAGTCAGCACTGTACATGAGGCAGGGATTTTCCAGGTCATTTTTATCCAGTTCATCACTACAATTTGCAGGTCCAATTCTGCCAAATCAGCAGAAGTACTTCTTGAAAGAAAGCCTCGCCCTGTTCTGCACAGGCAGCACTCTAAGAGTTCGCAGGGTTACTGGCACTTTTCATCAGAGATCCACTGTGAATTGCACTTTTAAATAAAGCACACAAAGATTAGAAAATTCTCACTAGTGCGGGACATATTCATATGCCCAAGGGGACTTATAACAACTGATGATTTTGCCCAGTTGAAATAGCAATATGGTCCTTGCCTATAGCAGGCCGAGACATGAAGTGAAGAATGCATGAGGAAGCTTGTGAACAAAACACCTGCTGTTGTTTCTCATTTGTGGAGTGACTGATGTACACAGAAAAAAAGTAAACAGTTTTGCCTATTGATGGCCTGGTGGACAAAAGAATGGCTGGAATGAAACCATGTAAGAGGAGGGGGGGGTAAGTGAAGTAAAATCGAGAAATATTTCATTTCAGGCACTCAGACAACACTTCAAAAGTCCATGTAAGAGTACCTTGTACTGCCCTTAGTCCTGCTGAAGGCAATGTAGAATAAATTATTATTCCGTGAAAGCAGGTATAGTCTAACTCTTATTCAGATGAAGGAAAACGGTTCTTATTGGGACAACGTGTGGTAATCACAGAACCATAGAAAACTTGAAAGACTTTGACTTTCAAAGCCTTTTAGGGCTTTCCATTCCTCTGCCCTAAGGGAGAAGCAACCATATCCATGTAAATCCTGTCAAAGAGTTCTTCTTGCCATCCTTAAGCTCCCTCGAGGCGGTTCCACGGCCTCCCCAGATAATTTACTGTCCTCCAAGCCAAGCACCTTCAGCAGGAGGCTGGTGCAGCTACATCCCAGGTGGAAGGAAGAGCAGCTGGAGAGCAGACAGAGTCAGGGAGCCCTGGTGAGCTAAAGGTGGACAGATCTTCTCACCCTCAGGGTGAGTCCAGGCCTGGCAGCACACAAGACTGCCAGAGAAGCTGCTCATAAAATGGCCTCACTGGGATAACAGGACCACTGTTTTTTAAGAAAAATACTAAAACCCTACACATCTGCCTGTGTCTGCATAGTGATAAAAGAGTGGAGAAAATCTACGTGGCAGCAGGGTAATCTACGTG
The DNA here is from genome assembly GCA_013400235.1 of Oriolus oriolus. Taxonomy (NCBI): domain Eukaryota; kingdom Metazoa; phylum Chordata; class Aves; order Passeriformes; family Corvidae; genus Oriolus; species Oriolus oriolus. The sequence continues at coordinate 630,611 of VXBT01003019.1, forward strand.
GTAACCATGTGATGGTTTCAGGTACCAGGTGAGCTGGTACATTTCTGTTTTGTGTGTGAACCCTTTTCAGAAGCACAGGAGCCCTCCGGAAGGCATGTGGGATGTATCATGTTCCTTTTAAATGGGTGCCTTGGCCACTTTAGGAAAATCTGGCCTATCAGCTAAAGCATGTACTGGGGACAAGAAAGAGATCCTGGAGAGAAAGTTTAGCCTGAAAGAGGAAGTAAATATCAACATGGGAGAGCTGGAGTGAAAGGAAGATTAAGAGTAGTGTGTGACTTTCTCTGTGCCTTCTCATGCAGGAAAACCCTCTGCTTTCTTTTTGCACAGTGTGGCTAACCTGCAACCCATGCTATCTAGACCAGACTGCCAGCTTGTGTCTTGTCTCCACATTCATTTAAAGAGTTGCTCTGAAAATCATTATCCTTGCCTTTCACACTGACTGCAAACTTCTGCTGACATCCCCCAGTGACTGACTCCTTCCCAAACTATTCTCTGACCTTGTAATGTCTCTTCAGTCAGCTTCTCTTATCTACATATACGCTGTCACTGACTTGCAATAGATAGATTGATTCGTATTTTCAATGCCATCAAACTAATTCTAAGATTTTAAAACTGGACAGCCAGGTATAAAATCGATGGAAACAGCCACTCACATAAAAGTTGCTCCCTTCAAAAATCCTTATCTCTGGTGAAGCATTATGACTAAAATTGACTGCAATTGGATCTGATTAACAGTACCATTGGATCTGACAGTATCTCATGATACCGTCACTAAAACAGGAAATTCACTGAAAATATCTCTAATCACTGTTGCCACAGCTTCCATCCGATCCTCTTATCTTTATTAGAAACACTGCATGTATTCAGCGTGCTAGTAAGGAACTTGAATTTCACTGACATCAGTTTATCTCTTTTTACACTTCTCTATCTTCTTTAGAAAGGGTTTGCTTATGATGCTGAAAAATCTCATGGAGTACACCAAAATGCATATTCTTGCATTTGTAATCTAAAATCAGTCTCAGGAATATAGATATCACACAAGAAATCTCTTTAAAGTCATTTCAAATGTGATCTCTCAAACTGATTGCAACAGTGGAAGTGCCTTTCTGCCAAACTAGATGCTCCTCCAATCATTTCCAGTTTTGCTTTTTCCTAAAAGTGATATTTGTTCTCGTGGTAGCTACATTTTTGTACCCAGCTTCCTCCTCTACAATACTGTCTGTGATCCCATTCTTAAGGTGCTGCTCTTCTCAGGACACAGCCCTCATTTTTGTCAACTTAGTTCTACCATGAAGTTAAATATCACTTGTATGTTTATGCCAGCTCTCAGGCTTTCAAACTCTTCCATTCTCTGCTTATCTTGATCAAGGAACTGAACAGCTTTTTTCCAAGTTTTCAGACTTTCAGCTGAGACAAATACCCTCCAGCCCAAGATGCTAGAATATATTAGCCACCTTTACTTTTTGAGCACTTGAAAGAGAGGGAAACAACACACATTTAAACCCCCTGACATCTTTTCCCAGTCCCTGCCATTGTTACAGACACATCAAAGCCAGAGGTAACGAGCTCAGATGGAACCCAGTAGCACAGAGCTAGTCTGAATGTTAAAGGTCCATCTGATAGTTTGGGTCATCATCTATTCAGATCTCCATTAATGTAGGCATCTTGGTCCTGGAAAATTAAACAAAAAAAAAATGATACGAAATTGGGTCGGATATAGCTAGAAAAAGTGGCAGTGCAGTGAAAAGTCTGGTCCAACGTGTGAGATTCAGCTAAGGTAGAGCACCAAGATACAGTGAAAGGCAAAATTCAGGCCCAAGATAAGTGCAGCATGACGTACCAGCTCAAATTTAACTCTTACTGGGAAGTACAAACCACTTCTCCCTAGTAGTATTAATTTTTATTGTCATTTAATTTTCATGTGCATGTGCAGAAATATGCTAATCCTTGTTGCCCCCTATGTCTCCCAGAAACACTCTGAATCATTCATAAAAACTGACTACATAAAGTCTTGAATAAATCCTTTAACTGTGCTATTTCAGAACTTGTATTACTTTCCTAATTAGTATTCATACACAGCTTCAATTCAAATCCAAATCTGTCTGTTATTAGCTTATCACTAAGGTTAACAGTTTAATTCACTCATATCCGACCATTCAATGCTACATAATATAATGTGACATTCTATTGCTAATACTTTTTTTTAGTCTATATGGAATAACTGAAATAAAACAATTTTCATACAGTTCAGTGGACCTAAATCAGTAATTTTACCAGCTGATGATCTGCCCTCCTATGTTCCAGGTTTTCTTTACTTAGCCTGCAATGTGTGGCCAGACACCATTAGATTGTCCATTTACCATCCATTAACAGTTATACTGTAGAAGTATAACTTTATGAATATGTCCTTGAAAAACTGGCTATCAGAAAACTATTTAAAATTTGTTCTAAATAAAATGGTGGAGCAAATTTCTAGGTAGTTTTAGAGCTTCTTCTACTGGGAAATGTTATTCAAGTTTTAATGGGATTGAAATTTTCTTTTGCTATGTAGTCATTATGATATTCTGTTGTTTGCCTTTTGAAAAAAAGTGCTGGCTTGGGAATGCTGTCTTTTATTTCAAAATAAAAAAACGAAGTGTAGCTGAAAAAGTTCAGATAATTGGACAGAGCAGCAGAGCTTAAAGCAACAATGTATTCAGCATACTGACATGTGATATCTTTTGAAGTCTCCATAGGGTCTTTTAGCTTGCAGTGAGCCATTGCAGAATCCTGGACTGTTGCAGAATAAAGGCTTTGCTCTTTCAGGCATGCACCAATTTCCAATAACATAATTATTTTTTCAGCTTCTCCTTTTCACCAGATCAATGACTATTCTACTTGGTAAACGTAGAAGGCTTTGCCATCTCAGTCCAGAATCCTGCAAGTAATGCCAGAACTCTATAAAAAAAATTCAAAGACAGAAAAACATGATTAGTGGAACATCAGTATGGTCTGTCATTACTGCACACTAATGTCATTAAGGCATAATAAACCCAACACTGGTAGAAAGCCAATAAAACAAGGATGGGGAAAATGGGTGCTAAAAATGAGAGCCACTGGAATAGAGAGAAAAAAAGACCAGCAGCTGGCTTTCTGCCACACTGGGTACCTCTAGTAGCCCAGCTTCTCAGGGGTCTGTGTAGCCTGTGATTAGAACATCTGCTATTCATGTTTAAGGCTTAAAGTACTAACTTTAAGTTAGTAACTGTAAAGTTTTAAAGATCATTTTGTGGCTAGGAAAACTTACAGTCTTGCTGCTATGAGGTTTGCCCCATTCCCAAAGTGAAAAGACCAACTAGGGGCAGACTTGTTTCACACTGGTTTTCTGAACAGGATAGAACTGAATAAAGTTTAAAAAATTAATTCTATTACTTTTCTCTCTCCTAATGTGAACAGCTCTATTTCTGCCCTTGAACTGAGCCCAGTACAATTTGCTTAATTCTCGAGAGAGACAGAATGTCAAACTTTACCAAGTGTTAATCTAAAATTACTGGCCAGCTGAAACAGCAGTGATGTTTAGCAAGCTATGCATTTTGCAGCAACCTGATGACATTACAAAAAACAGACTGATAGGACTTGTAGGAAGATTTCTCTCTAACCTCAGCAGGAATATCCTATAAAGCCTTTGAATTTTTGCCTAGTAGGTGAAACACACTTGTAACTCCATCAAATCTGCATCTCACTTGACTGAACAGTCTCAAAAAAATCATCTTGATCTAGCCAAGATGCCACGAAATTCAGTCAGCCTCCTGATGTAATAAGAGGCTCAAAGAGATGTCAGACTTACATTGTGGAGGGAAGACAAGCTAAAGATAGAGACAGTACATTTAAACAGCCATGAGAGTAAGAGCTGGAATTCATATTTATTGCCTAGACAAGCAGCTATGTTAAAAGAGTATCCTGACAAGTTTGAAAGACTTGATAGCCCTGTGGTGGCTAGTTAACATACAACAGTGTTGTCTCCAGGAAACAAAAGGATTGTGTCATATGTTCTGTGTCCCAACTCCTGTGGCCATGTTTCAAAACATCCACTCCTTTCCTCTCTTCCCCAACAACAACAACAACAAAAAGCAAAAAACCTCCTTCTGCTTACCTAACTCTGTAGCCAGATCTTGACTCCATCATGATAAATGCAGCAAGCAAAGCTCTATCACTCCTGGAGAAGACTCTTTTTCACAGCAGTGAAGGAAACCACAGGTACATTGCTGTTTCTTTTGCTTGCTATGTTTTCCCATGGCTGGGATGCCATGGTTTCTAAATCTGACCACTTAACAGCTGATATGAATTCATGTTGCATGAAATATGGTGAGAAGGTTAAATATAAAAGAGGATGTAAAAATTTTATAGATATAAATAAAGAAATGAAAGGCAGAAAGTCAACCAAATGGCAGTCAAGATAAATGTCAGGAGTTCAGAGCAGAAAAAAAAAAAAAAACCCATGTATCCCTCAATAAAAACAGCAAACCATGTGATTAGCATCTCAAAAATCTTGAAAAAGGGCCTTAAAGACTACGGATTACACACAACAAGACTCAATGAAAGCGTAGTAGAGATGTACTGAAGGAATGTATTGTAACAAAATGCTTTCTTGCAGCAGTGGCAACAAATCTGAGGCATTTCTTTGAGACACTCCCCTCTGGTTAAATAAGGACGAATTCACAGAAATGTAGATGTAGTGATAAGAAGCTGCTGAAGGAAGACTGAGGGCTTGATTCACCCACTGATTCAGTGCACTCACACCAAGCTGGATGGAATTCATGCTGATCTGGAAAAGGCAATGGTCAGGTGAGACGGAGACCAGACAGACCTCCTAGTTCAGTGCTGGGGCAAAGGAAGCACCAGCAGAAATTCATAGTCACGGACTGTTTAGATACTGACAGCCACACAGACATGTGCCTGAAAGTGCTGTCACATAGGACACCAACACATCCTGTAATGTTTTATTGTACTGTTTCTTCAAGGTGAAGAGGCGTCTATCCTGTACAGACACAGAAATAAAGTGCACAGAACCAGCTACAGGGCAAGTGGCAGGCATTGCTTCTAGGAAGCCATTTCATTATGAATAATTTAACATAACTTTAGGGGTTTTTCCACCTCCAAAATTCATTATAAAAATAGTAGCAGGAACATTTCAATCACAGTTTAAAAAAAAAAAAGAAAACAGGAAAGAAAATAAAAAAGTTGCTGTACACTTAATAGCATCTGAGCTTCTCTTTGCTGTGCAAGTGCAAGCAAAGCATGAGCAAAGTCAATGGCACTGACCTTCCTATTGTTGAAGAGAAAGCAACAGATTCTTGACAGTCTCCAGGGCAAAACAAGGGAGACCCTGCAAGCATGTCTCTGTAGGGACTCTAAACAATAGCAAAGGTTCTTTCCCACGGTTGAATTTCTCTATTCCTTTGGCACACTTTCACAAAAGGGTTGGGTCCTTTGAGGTTATCTGCAACGTGCTTATGCTCAGAGCATTAACATGCCTGTTAGCTCTGTACCCTCAGCATACTTTTGCTGTCATTAAAGAGTGATTATAACCCAAAAAAAAGAGTATCTTGGAGATGAGACACTGGACTGAAGAAAAGCAGGCCTCTAGGCTCCCATCTATTCTCATGGCACTTCAGGCAAGCAACATGCATCACATTTCTATTAACCATATACGCTTAGTTCATAAAATCTTTGAACAGAGATTATTTCTTTCCCTGCATATGTAGGTGTAAAATAGGAGCATTTTGGAGCAGTGGCCTTGGCCAGAATGCCTTTTAACCAGCAGTTATACACTAAGAATTTTAGCAACTATGAAAAAAATTGCGGACCTCTCTATTAATAAAAATATTTAAAACATCGTATGGCAACTTTCCTTTTTTATCTTTTGAGAATACTGAACACATTTAAGTGCACTGATCTTTGGCTGTGCTGACTCCCAGTTTCCCAAACACAAGTGCATATTTCTTTGACCATATGCTATTGATTTCCAGCCATGTGGGGCACAACATTTCTTTGCAGCATTGACACTGTCGGGATGAAACTGCCATCAGCAAACAGGTTGTGACAGCCTCAGCATGTGTGTTAAGAGCTTGCTGTCCACAGCTGCAGAGGCTTCTGGGTTTGGATAGAGCTGTGGAGCACAGGGATATTTTTTAATTACCCCAAAGAATTAAAGTAAGGCTGCATTCAGCATCTTACCAACTTTGAGCATGCCAACTAAAAAATGCTCAGGGGGAAAAAAGGCATGTTTTAATTGTCAATCTACTTCAGTAATAAAGATTAGATGCTACTTTGAACATTATATTGAAAGTGAATTGGTGTGATATTGTTAGTAGGCAAATTCCCATACCATCCCAGTAAACAAGTTACATACCTACTTTCCACTGGCAGCAACTTCCAGCCCAAACGAGAACACAGATTTAGTCCCATCAGCTTCAGGGTGATTCAGTGCTACATCACCACGAAGTACCACAGGATCCCTGCACTCCTCCTTTCTATCCCAGACTCATCTCAAGCAGATTCATGCTGTGGTTGTGGACAGAGGTTCTCCCTTTCCAGGACACATCTATACTGGGAAACGATGGCAGAGGGCTGTTACAGGTATGCAGGAAAGCTGCAAACTTGGCTGTGCAAGGATGCTGTAAATTGTGACAGCTACAGATGCAAAAGGCTTGGTAAATTACTGCAAAAGTGTTATCTGCCTAATCCCTCACAGTGCTTCAGCTGTGTAATATAAAAAATCCTGCCTTGTTTTTAAGCCAGAGTGTTTAGCTGACTTTCCTCCGTGCAAAAGAATCCTCTTCATTTTAACGTGTTATGCATGAAATTGACTCCATCACATTAAGGATGCAAAATCTTGATGGTGGTGCAAGATGCATGTAGGTGAATGACCTGATCTAAACCCAACAGAATTACCCCTGCCTGTTCCAGTCAGCTTCTCCCAGGTGCACAGCTGAATAACCGTATTGCCAGCATGGTATAGAAAGCTTGTATTTCTGAAAAAAATTAGGATTAGTATTATGCAAGTCTGTAGAGTAAATCATCCTCACTGCATAGAGAGAAAGTATGTGAAATAATTTATACCATTTTAAAAAACCATTTTCATTATTTACTAAACACAAGCCTGCTCATCCCTTTGGTATGTGTACCAGCTGTGTTTCTATTTACCACTGCCCACTTCTTTCAGAACTTCTACTCTGCCTAAAAGTTTACTAATGGGCAGGCCAAATATGCTGCTTTAACCAGTTTTGTGAATCCTGGGCTCAGCACTGAAATCCTTGTATCCAGCAATGACACCACTCAGCAGAAACTGCAATTACTCAGCAGTTCTGTTGAATAAAAATGAGGCAAATAGGCAAAAGTAGTGAAAAAATGTTTATGCGGAGTTAAACTCTGCTCAGCTGCACAGGGTTATCCATATTTGAAACACACAGGACTGGCCTTTTGTGGCAGCTGTGGTTCATTTCCTACACAATAGTAATGGGGAAAAGAACAAAGTGTATCAGAGCTAGAAATATTTTAATTGGACTAGGATTAAATTTAATTGCCTCATTTTAAAAGATCAGTTTATCACATCTAATGTCTTAGTCCCAGTTAAAACCCAGTCAGCATGCCTGTGGCTCTTCAAAATAGCAAGAGAGCATTTTTTTTTTCACATGTTAAGACAGGCAGAAGCCATTCCTACTTTGCCTGGGATAAAACACATAGGAGATGCACTGTTCATTGGCCACTTCTTCCAACCTCACCTGGGAACACTTGTGGCTGTTGGATAGTGACTATTTATAGGAAAGCAAACAGCCCCAGATATAATACTTCTTCTCTAAGTGTAAGAATCTCCTTTGCCTATTTCTCAAGGGGTAAAAGTGAAGATTTAATCAGTCTTTACACTTATATATTTTTTAAATTATTTAACTTTTATTACTGTTGCACCATTTATACAATTACATATAATTTCAATGCATCCATTGTACATTTTGTTTTTTCATTTGTTTTCCAATGAGTGTGTGTTGGTGTCTGTGACACAGAATGGAAGAGAAACTGGAACTGCAATGAACGCAGACTTTTTCATTTCCACTGACCAATAAACAGAACTACAGGTGCACCCAACCACGGACATGCATTAACTCGTCATGAGAAATCTAGGTAGGCTAAGTAGGATGAGAATGCTTTTTACTCCCAAAAAATATTTGGAGAGGAAGAATTGGAGGATTGGCATTGAGAATTATGTGGACAGCTAAGTGGGTTTTGTCTGAAAGTTGGCATTCATCCACTGCATAAAAAAAATATCAAAATAAGAAAGGCTGTAAATAAAAAAAAAAACACAGAAAATACTGCTTTCATAAAGATCTGATTGCCTTGGCACAAACCTAGTGGGCAGAATCAAACGCATCACTCCCAAACCCCATTACAGAACAAAAAGAAGATTTTGATACACTGATGGAGTTCATTTACAGCAGTTCAGATACAAAAGATGTGCTGTACTTTCAGACATCCATTTATTAATTTTTTTTTTTTTAATTCAGGACTTGTGTCAAGTTGGCAGAAAGTATATTAGATATTTCCCCACAAAAATACTATTTGGATTCTCCCCCCTCCCTCCCTCCCAACTTGATGGGACATCCTTTTCATTTTTTCTCCTTTTTTTTTCTCCTTCTTTTCTGGGCATTACATATTTGCTATTTCAGATCTGAAACGAGTTAGTATAGCTGAAAAAATAAAAAAAAGACACAGGTTGTTTTAAGTGGTTGTTTCAACAGGCTGTCCAATTTAATCTTGCACTGCTATGGTTTGATCCGAATTAGTCGCTGGAACTTCAGAAGGTTTCGCTTCCTCTGGAGGGGCTGCAGGGTCCGAGGCCTTAGCAGTCGAACTAGGTGCTGCTGTTGCCGCGGGCTCCTTGGAAGAAGGCGCAGCCTCGTTGCTGCTAGGTTTTGAGTCTGAAGCTGGGGCCACTTCACTTTTAGTTTCTTGGGCTGCAGGCGTTGCGGGAGCCTCAGTCTTTTTGGCTTCCCCTTCCTCTTTGCTCTTGTCATCTGCTTTACTGGGAGCTGTGGCTTCTGAAGGCTGGGAAGCTTTTGCATCGGTGCTAGGCTCAGAGGGTTTGGGTGCTTCGCTACTGGCAGCGGGAGCAGAGGCAGCAGTCGGCTCCTCTTGCTTGGGTGCCTGTTCGGTGTTCTTCTGTGGCTCTACTTTTGCATCGACAACAGCCTCCGACTTCTCAGGTTCTGTTTTCTGGGTTTCTTCCTGGGTCACTGTTTTCTCCTTCTCCCCTTCTTTTTCTTCTGTCTTATTGGCAGCGACCTGAGTATCCTTTTCTCCCTTCTCCTCCTTGTTGTTCTCCTTCACTTCTGTGGTCTCTGTGGTTTTCTGGGCATCCTCAGCCTCCTTTGGAGTCTCCTCTTCCTCAGTTGCTGCTCCTTCAGCCTTCTTGTCTTTGTCTTTAGCTTTTTCATCATTGACACTGTATCCCTTCTTCTTCTTGCTCAGTTTGCCTCCCATGTTGGAGCTCTGTAACAGAAAAGAGAAGGAGTTGATTACCCAAAGCCCAGCGTTCATCACTGAGAGAATCAAATTCAGATCAACTGAAGTGCAAAGGAAAAATTTATTATAGCTCCTGAAAAAGAGACCACATGAGGTTTGATAACACATTAGGCTGATGCTCTCAGCTGAATTACCGATTCTGCAGAGCACCACTGCCACTGAGCTTATGTCATGCTCAGCCCTGCAGACATTCAGTCAGCAAATCCCCTTCTGCCACACCCCTTATGAGCATTCCCCTGAACACCTCTAACCCTAGTTATAGTCCAGCAGGGAGGAAGGGGATGGAGTAGCAAGTAGCAAGATGATGGAGAACTTACATACAACCACAATCTTTTGTGGCCTGAGAAAAGAGTGGAAGCAGAAAAAAAACCACATTTATATTCAGGTTTGGGAATGAACTGAATTTGACTGTCAGTCTTGGCATCCACCCCTGGTTAATACAAAGTCCCCTGTCACTCTAGCAAAGGCTCTGAACCACCTTGTCATTAGGGTTTGGAGAAATCAAAGGAAGCCTAGAGTCAATGAGAAGGCTCATGCAGAAGACTGCATCTACTCCCTACACCTCACCACTTGTTACCCTCACAGCCAGTTTCCCTTGTATATACAGCCTTTGGAGAGGGCTGATGGTACCCTGAGGCCAGGAGCATGTGCTTCCCTCACCCAGAGGGATGTGGGCACCCACATCCAGCTGCCCCAGAAGCAGGAACAGCTCCCACGCACGGCGTCCCACCCAGCTCTGCAGCTTCCACAGGGATCACCCGCCCGAAGCCTGGCATTCTCCCACTCATCAGGATGGGAAACACGGACCCTGAAGCACAGTGAGACTGTGACCACTCCGTAAGACAAAAGAAACAACACAAGTACTTCTGACCACACGCCTACATGTGCATGTGACATGGTGCAATAAAAAATGGGAGAAGGGGGCATATTTGTAGCCCCTGCTCCCGGTTTTCAAGCATGGCAAGCAATCAGGTACACCGTTCAGTAATTCAAAGGAAGCTGAGCACGTGTGTAACCATATCAGTATTTATATAGCCTTTATGTGGGAGTCTTAACTAAGAATATACAAAATCTTTCACAGTACTTCAAAGCAAACTTTGTCTATGAAAACAGGAGATACAGACATATTGGGTCATTAATGAAAACAAAAACCTCTATGAATGGAGAAAAAATTACAATTCTAGTATAAAAGCAAATATTTAATTCATGCTTAATGAAAGGTTAAGCAAAAATATGTCCATGTTTCCTACTATTTAAAAATAGGAGAAGGTGACTTTTTTCAAAGAACTGTCAAACAAATATTTAACGTAAGAACTTTTCCAAGGGAGATGAATCATTCTAATTTTCTGTTTTGCACAGGTAGATATAATTATAGGCTGTATATTTTTCACACACTTGCTAAAACTGTGAATACAAATCAGTAAAAATTCATAGGGTTGCTCATAGCAGGCTGAATATAAAGTTACATTACATACAACTAAGAACTAGCTGCCTCTCAGTAGATTTTCTGCTATCACAGATACAAGCCCCAGGCAGAGCCCAACAACCAAATATCCACACGTCTTGGGCAAAAATGAGGTGTTATGGTCAGCAGAGAACTTTCTGACTTCAGCTTTCAAAAAGAGTAATTTGCAGTAATTTCAAAAACAGTAATTTGCAAATACTGTTGAAACATTGTCACACAGGAATGTAATGTGCAAAATGGTAATGTGATGTTATTGAAACACTGCTTTGTTGTCTGAAATTTCACAGAAACAGCAATAAAAGGATTAACTTCCACAGAGTCACAGCTGAGCAATCTAATCTCTACCTTCATGACAGAGTTATCACGTTTTTTGGTATTTAGGGCAGGCTATGGACATTAGTTTGTTATCAGACAAATGTATAGTCTTCCTGATTACTCCATAAATATTGCCCTGATTATTGTTTACGTGCAGCTACAACCAAATACTTTGAAAGGGCTTTTGCAAGTCAGCAGGATTGGAGATTTATATTGAAGCCTTGTGCATATCCCAATTTGTAATCCCTAATTAAGCCTTCGTTTCCCAGCAAAACTCAAGTACTGTGAGCCTAATTTCTTTGTTATCACTTCTGTATTTTTCAAGATTTTGTTATTCCATGGATAGTAGTAACTCACCATGATTTATATTTTCTTCCACAACAATCTTTTGACCTCAGATACAGTTGGATACAGAATGTCTATGACAGAGGACCTTTAAAAAGTAGAGAAGCATGCATATGACAAATGTGCTCCCAAACTAAGAAAAGGAAACATGCTCTGTCTTTGCTTGGAGGTACACTGTGAAATCTCTGTGTCTCAATTTGCATCACAGCCAGCTGGCTCAAGATACTGGAGCAGAAGATGGGGAAGAGGTTCAGACACTATCATTATGGTCTATTAGCAAATATTTACACTTAGAAATGGACTGCCATCTTCCAGCATAGTTTCAAATACTTTATAACAGAATAAATTCACTCTTTGTGATGCTGAATCTCATAGATCCCTGTTAAAAAGCTGCCTAGATCGTCGTGATAACAGCCGCGCCAGGCTATGATGCAAAAGCAGAGCAATCATTAGGGTCATCATCCAGGTAGCAATGCTACAATGTCCGTTTCCCCCCATATCTGATTTACAAACATTCCTCCTCTCCCCAGACTTCTGATAACACATCTGTCGCATTTTCCTGTCACATTCTCCAGGAACAGCCCCATAAGCTCCACTGCTTCAAATAGATGCTGGTCTCGTCCCTGTCCCAGCCTGAAGCACAGCTCTGAACCATCCAATGCAGAGTCCCAGGGCGGGGCAGACACAAAGCAGGCCTTAAAAAGTATTTTAAAATTACAACCAGCTGTGAGAAGACCAACATGTGGACCACTACACCTAAACATCTCTGTGACTGTGCTAGATATTGTTCCAAGGATATTCCTGCCCAGTACTAAATGAAAGTGAGTGTCAGTGAAACATCTCCCAAGAGAAGCAAAGTGCAAAAAGTAATTGAGATGTGAATTCATACAGTGTTAAATCCACTCTGTGTTACTACCTACATATTAACACTTGAAAAGGTATAGACCTCTTTCCCACCCCCCACCAAAGGACTAAATTATGAAGAAAAGAAAGGGGATGCACTCTCTGCCCCAGTGAGACTGGAGGTCCTGGATTCATTGCTCAGCCTCTTCCCCTACCCTGCCTCTCCCTAACCCCATAATCACTGCATTCACCTTGTGAATGACAGACCCAGGACCAAAATTTGCCTACAACTATTGACTGTTATTTACAGGCTAAACCTCAGTATGTCTCCAGTTATATAAACTTCCATTGACAGGTACAGGTTTTGAACTAGCTTGAGCAGCTGCCAAGTGAGCATAATGCTCTTTGTAGCAAGCATGTCCCAAAGGAAGATCCTTGAAAATTTCCTATAAAATGGCACAGCATTTGATGGCTGTGCCTGCTTACTGCTGGAAAGAAAAGGGTCTAGAGACAGACAGTCCAGAAGCCAATTTTGTATAAGGAGATGAAATATATCAGTAACTTTCAAGGAACTTTGGTGAACAACTTTGCAGACCAATACTTCAGAAGAGCAAAGCAAAATATAACACTTGGAAGCCACAGTAGACTTTATCTGCTTCCCAGGCCACTCAGTATTCTTGGTATTGCTCTTCTTTTGGAAAAAGAAACAGATTCAGAGGTCACTGTGACTGACTGTAGAAGAGCTACTCCTTGCAACAGGAGCAAGGATTTCTTCAGTTTCTAGAAGTAGTTATATGTTTTGCTCATCCTGAAGTTTCCATTTTCCTGCAGGAAGCAGAAACAGAACAAGAGAGCTTGCATAGTTATCTTTCTTACTGTATAGGAGAAATAATCCCCGGAGTGGATTATTTAGATTAAAAAATATCATATGTGGGGGTCACTTGGAGAATGTTAAGCACTTTGAAATTTGCAAATTTGTGATAATCAGGACTCAAACATTCAAGGTCCATAAGACCATAATGCAAGAGGAGGAAGAACTCACAGAACATTTCAAATTTTCGATCTGAAGACTCACAGACATGAGTGCCTGGAATATGGGCAGCATATATTTGTACAGTTTGTAAAAAGAATTATTATTTTGAAGTTCTTTACCTCAAATTGTACTTCTATATTGAAAAAGTCCCTAGAATTAGCCTCTTACTATCTCTTTTGTCAGTAAAGATTTGTCTGCCCAATTAGTTTTCCCATGTGCTTCTAAACTTCTAAACATTTCGTTCAGCATAGGCTTTCACATGCCATTAAAGAGTCTTGACTATTGCAAGAACAGACTTGCTATCGCCCTCCCTCACGGTACTGCGAACAGGGCAGCAGGAAAGGACAAACACACAGGCAGCACCTGCATGCTACCTCAGTCTGATTGCCAAAGCTAAACTCCCAAACCTCCTGTTCGACTGCATGCAAAGCGTGGAGAGTTCAGTCCATTCTCTAGAAAAACCAGTTCGGGAAGACAATAGGCACCTTTTGGAATTCCGCTGCCTCCAGCGCAGGGTAGGCACGTGTGGTGGGTCAGGACAAAGTAGCCCTTGCACAAGCCTGTTCCCAGGAATGAGTAATCTCACATTGCCTGCAGACAAGTGCTGTAAAACGCACATCCCTCACAAGGCAGGATTTCAACACTCCAAATCAAATGAAATACCGATCCCAGAAACCGCCCCACCCCCGCAGGTGCTGAAAAGAAATAGAAAGATCGTGAAGAAACCATTACATCTCTGTGCCTCATTGACTCACCCCACACTTTCACTAAAAAGAAAAAAAAAAAAAAAGCTAAAAGCTTTTATTAAGGGGCAGATATAGGAACTGAAAGAAACAAGGGGTATTTTCTGAAATTTTTCTGAAAGGAAAACACCCAAAACTTACTACTTCTCAAAATATGCAATAGAATTTCATGCTCTCCGTTACACATACACATACACACACGCACACACTCAGAGATATTCCTATCCTCACCAGGCCAGGTCAATCAGTTTTCCAGGTTAATGTTAGAAAACATCTGTTAGCACACCCTTAGAAAGAATTAGACTTGCTAGCCTTGACTTTCAGCAACAAAGCCATGTTTTACTGTTCTTTCTCCATTATCCTCACATATCTTCTTTTTCATCTGATTTTACTTGGAATTAACAGAACAGAAATGCTAGGTCTCATTCAGGTTCAAGCCTCTTCAAACCTCAGTATCGGTGACATTTTATTTTCTTTTTCTTTTCTTTTTCTTTCCTTTTTCTCCTTTTCTTTTCTTTTCTTTTCTTTTCTTTTCTTTTCTTTTCTTTTCTTTTCTTTTCTTTTCTTTTCTTTTCTTTTTTTCTTTTCTTTTCTTTTCTTTTCTTTTCTTTTCTTTTCTTTTCTTTTCTTTTCTTTTCTTTTTCTTTTTCTTTTTCTTTTTTTCTCTTTTCCCTTCCCTTACCTTCCCTGTGCTCTTGTTCTGTGTCACTTATGGTTCAGAGCAGTGCTGGGAACCAGCTCTTCTACAGGCAGGCAGGCTGGCGTGAGGGAGACAGGAGGAAACACACCCTTGGCCACCTCTCCCTTCTGAGGAGATGCTGGGCTGGCACAAAGCTGTGCCAGGAGAGGCCAAGCACATTGTGGAAATCTGCACCTGCAGGGCTGTGAGCATCACCTGCACACCTGCACGGACCACAGAGCAAAAAGGTGCCCGGACATGAGGTGCACACAACAAAATATGACCTGGTATTTCCTTAGCACTATACAATTTTGTGTGTTTAGCGCTGTGAGACACACAACAACAAACTGGGAACATCTCAGCTTGGCACTTGTACTGTTTTCTTCACGGACCACGGAGAATTTTTAATCCCTCCCTCAGCATGTGCACAGTCCTGTAACTACTGCGCCTCCTTTCCTTCTTCCAAAGCCTTGGGAATCTCAAGATTTAGAAAGAGGGTATAGAGTAAAAGAACAGCGAATGCTTAAAACACAGAAATTGTGTTCACTTGATTTCCTAACCTTGATCTTTAAAAGAGCCCAATTCCAATTTTGGGACCCACATGTTTTCTTTTAAACCACAGACAATAAAGGAATTCTAGGAAGTAATATTGCCAAGTTTAAGTGTTTAATTCTCAGCCAGATTTTAGCTCTACTTTTCTCTAGTGAGAAGAGGAATACATTTAATGAATTTTTTTTTTTTAAAAAAAGGGAACTTCAATTTTTATATTACATTTAAATTTCTCAGGGACATGTACAACACACAAAAATGGGAAGTATGATTTTTAATACAAGCCATTTGTTATTAATATATCTAAATTATTATCATTGATATTAGACTTCAATTATGAGAGTTATATTAAATTAAGCATGCTGCAGGCTGATACAAAATTATCTCTGTCTAAGAACTTGTACATGAAAAACTGCTTCATTGAGCAGCACAACTGCTAGTAATACAGCAAGTTATCAGAAAAGTTAACAATCACATGGCAATTTTTTGAGAGCAAATTAAAAAGTTGTACCTGAGATATTGCTAAGATTTATGTGAAATACTTGAGCTCAGAGGTATGTATTAATTAATCAATTAGGAACCAAATTTTCCAAGAACAGATGAAGGGTCATGGTCAGCAGTTCCATAACAGGTAAAGGTTTTGCCAGAATTATCAGTTCATAGAGCATCAACCTGAAACCACAAGTACTTCACACACACAATCCATTTTTGCACCCTGTGTGTAAAAAAGGTAGCTAGCTAGGCAGAATTCCTGAATAAAAGTAAAATTTGTCCATTATTTGATCAAAGAATGATGAAGATTTTATGGTTTACATTGAAAGCCACTGTTGGAGACTCCAGACTTGCATCCTCCTGCCTTGGAGGACTCTACAGACGAAGAACCTGGATGCACAACAGTGACTGAAGACCCACTGCTCAGCCTGACTGTGGTCAGACACCAGCACCACCTTTGCGGTAGGAGGGTCTGCGGAAACAAGTGCATGACAGCACTGCCTTACGCAGTCTGTGTGCGTGTCACTCCATGCTAAAGCCACTTGAGTGAAGCACTGACCCGTGTGCTGCAGAGTCACTCTGTAGGAGCACGTTCCCTAATGTAATACCCCTCCATTTCTACAATACACAAGTAGCCTCTCCAGCTACAGAGCCATCTTGCAGAAAACATGAGCTGAACATTGGCCATTCTTGCCTTCCTGAGTCAATGCGCAGCCTGGAAGAAATGCTCTGCTGCGTGCGAATTCCCTACTCACCCCAGGCAAGGCTGTGCTTTGTAGGCAGAGATAACATCTTTTATTAGACCACCTAATAGGGACAGAGATAACTGAACCCCTATTCTCCTTAGACAATTGTCTACATCTGACACATTTTCGTGTTAGCTTTCTTGGTTACTTTCTTATTGCTGGTTTCAAATCAGAATTGTAGTGTTTTGCCACATGTGGGGTTTTTTCACTGATCCAACACAGTACTACTTTGCCCAGCAGTGCAGATACATCTGCGAGCACGTTCAGTTTCATCCCTGGCAGGAAATCCAAAGCTGTTTTGCATTGTGTATAACAAAAACAAGTCATATTAAAAACTGAGCAAAACAGAAGCAGCATGAAATACATTATTTTTACAGTGCAGTGTATGTATTGCTCAGCTTTGCATTCCATTCATCTGATGCTCTATTCACTTAAATGAAAAATGCTGCCATCAATTTCTATTTATTTGCCTCATCTGCTCCATTCTGTCTACCAGTCTTCTTACAGACTCAAGACTCAGCTCACATTCAAAGCATTTCTCCTATATTCAGATTAACTGCATATGTTCTTTCTGTTGAATAATAAAAGCAGCTTGCAGACATGCTCATGCAGGCACACACATGCAGCCAAAAGTCAGCCTGCCCCAGAGTGAGATCTTAATCACACTATTGTTAGGCACATGGTTGGAAGAGGAACTTCTGCTGTAAACACCTGCTTTGCAGAGACTGAGATTAACCTTACAAGAACACTTTTGTAGAAACAGCTTGCAGGCTTCAAATAACCTGAAAGACTAAGCCAAAACATATAAACATATGCCTTCTCCTTCTTCTTTCTAAATTGCCACATCATTTTGGGGTTAGTGCATGTCTCCTCAACAACCAGTTTAATAACTATTTCATACTAGCCAGAGTTTTCTAACCTGTATCCTAGAATTAAGTTCCTAAGTAGGAAACGATGCAAATTTCGGAGGTGGTTATTACCTACATCTTTGAGGCTGTTTAGGTCCCAGGACATGCACCACTGAGGGAGAGGTGAGATTCCACACATGCTATTCCAATTATGGCCAGCCATTTTTGCCTCCCTCAAATACTTAAGACACCACCACCACGTCTAATTACAAAAACACACAAGGTGATAAAAGCCAAGATAATGGGATGATTTCCTTTCAAACCGTATTTTGCTTGAATTCTGTCCCTCAAGTGCAATCCCTACCATGGATCTCAACACCACAAATATGCTTGGCTTGTAGACCCATGAACGGTTCCTCCTTTGGGTGTCTCCAAAGGCTACATTAAAAATGTAACAGTCAGAAGCTAGCAAGCAATGAAAACATTCTCCTCCTCCACACTACAGTCCTACTGAAGAGCAGCGGTGGGAAGACCTTGTTCCTAAAAACTGCACACTGGAAAAGGGAATCAAGCTTAACACCTATAGCTTGTGTTTCTCTATATAGCCTCTTCCTGAACAAAGAACAAACAGTACGGAGAACACGAAGAGAGTTGAAACTCACGCTTTCTATAGTAAAAAAAGAAATTGTCATATGATCCTCATTTAGATGTTTTCTTCAACAGTAAAAGCTCTCAGTTGCTGTTTGTATAAATAGTAAACTTACCTGTCATTTCTTAAAATAGGCATGGAGAGCCACATTCACATTTTGAATAAGGTGTTTGGGTATTTAACTAGGAAACTGTCACTGGAGATGGTTATTTATGGGGATCTACATTTACATTTTATTTGTCTAACATTCCACATTCAAAAACATCTCCATTACTTTAATGCCCATTTAAATGGTCAAACTAGTTTTAATCAAACTTGAAAGAGTCCTTAGAATATAAATTACAGTATGCTATAAGAAATAGATGCATCAGCTTTGAAATCTAGGAACTACCAGTTTTTGTTTGAAAATGGATTTTCCAAGTCATTGCTAAATTCTTCCTCATTTTTGTTTTCCATCTCATGGTGCTGCTTGCTCACAACAGCAATGGCTCTAAAAAAACTTTCTTACACCCTGGGCGTAAGAAAGCATCCTATACCTAGGAACAGAACTTTTAACACACAGCTCAGACCTGGCATAGGTCATGGCAATCTTTAGAGTATGCAATTTCCTTCTTCTGTTTGCATGACACCCTCATCACAAGAAATGAAACCTGATTTACAGTTATAAACCAAATCCAGATCTTAGTTTGGCTTTCCTTTTTTAAGTATGAGGCACATGGACTGCAACACACCATTTCTGACTCCATAATTGCACCACTGAAAGGAGGAAAACAGGGAACCAAGACCAGCCACCACCGACTTAATGCAGCACTTGCTGCTGCTGTGCATATCGTGGTGTTCACGAGAGCACAGCAAGCTGTTCCTCCCAAAATACACAGTCTTTAGTTTACCCAGCAAAACAAAAAAATTAGCAATTTAAATGAAGTATTTATTGTTGTGTCTTTTATTCTATAACATAACTATTTAATTATTTTAAGATATAGTATCTAGTTAACAAATTCTCTATCTTCTTCTACTGGTTTTAGTTCTATATTAAGCTGCAGGAATAGCTTTTCTCTGTTTTTCCTCAAAAGGAAATGATTGCACATCCACTTGATGCTCCTGGATATACCACATTTTTGGGATTAGGCATTTGAAGGGGTTGGCTGATTTTAAAAGAACACTGGCAGCTCATTTCTCCCAAAGAACAGGCATCTACTTCAGCCACTGGTGATGTGCCCCCACTCCCGACAGCCTCAGCCCTGAACACAGCAACAACCTTCCTCACAAATTAAGGCATATGCAAGAGTCACAGGATAAAGCCAGTTTCATCCTCCAGCTAATACACAATTGCTAATGACAGTTAAATTAGTAATTGAAACATTATTCCAAAAATACCTGTATGTCTAACACAGCATTAGAAAGCTGAGCATGTTTATGTCCTTAGGATAGTGTTACACACCATGCCTCTGGTGGAATTTAACCTCCTGCAAGCAACCAGCACAAAGCCTACTCACCACCTCAGCAGCACTTACAGGGTATTTTACACCAACTCCCTGAAGAGCTGCTGCATTTCTCCTTGGAATAACAACTTCTGACTTTCAGTCCTGTGTACAAAGTTTCATTTTAAACAAAAAATGTTGTACTGAACTCAAAGTATTCAAGTCAAGTCATGCCTTGCGTAACATCAAAACTACCTATAATTAAATCTGTGAGACTTTGGGCTGAATTACAAGTATTTCTCATGTTGCTAAGAAAAAATTCTTCCTCATGATCACAGTATCAGTGTCGGCAGCTTATCAGCTCTCAGCTTCTCACAGCTCTGTTGTAATAACGTCTTCTAGTAAAGACGTGCTCAAAAGAAATCAGGGAAATGGAAGGTTGAATGCTCAACACCTTGGAAAACTTTCTATGTTTGTATGCCTGAGCACTTATTTTTGCCATATGCATTTTCTACCAGACTGCAGCTTGGTCCATTATATTAAGTTTTCCACTTCAGTCTTTCTCACTTCCTGGTTCTCACACTAGCACAATATGTGGGGCTTTTTTTTTTTTAAACCAGCACACATTAAGACAAAAGAAAATCTCATATTCCAGACTTTCTTTTTTGATCTTTTTTAGAATGCATGTTTAATACTGCATTTTGACTTTTTTCCTTTCCCCCCTCCTTTTTTAAACAAAACATTGCATTCAAACTAGTTTACCAGTTTCACTTTAGTCACTGGGGGAGGTTTATCAAAATAACATGGAACAGGTACTCAAAAATCACTGAAAGAAAAGAGCATTAACCAGCTAATTTTTGTTTGTATCTTATCTCTCTCCATCTTTTCCATCACTACTCATTTGCACTCCTCTAATGCCTGTTCAAAATACCAAGACATCTTAGGCAATCTTTTATTAAGACTTGCAATATTCTCCAAAGCTTGAGAAATGGGAGTTGTATTTCCTGATGTGGCTGGAGAACCATAGGCATGCACCAATGAGAGCTGTCAGTGGAGCCTTTTCCATTCCTTCAGTGCCACGTGATGGTAATAAGGTAACGTGTATTTTGAGTGTGCCAGAGGGTTGAGAGGAAAGAACCACAGTCTGCTTTTTGATTTCAGTAGTGCAGGACAACAGTGGGAACTGCTAAACAAAACCAACATCTGCTAGAGAGTTTCATCTCCTGATCCAACAGGATAATGGTCAGCTTTAAAAAATTTGCTTTGAAAACATAAAGTCTTTCTAACCATCCCAAAGTGAGAGCCATGCCAGGCAGTAAGCTGTACCATGTCACGCTTTAAGCCATTAGACGTCAACTTGGATTTGAGACTGCCAGGCCTAGGCTGATTGCCTAAATTTCTTTCTGAAATATTCACTGACTCTACTTTCTCTTTTCTTTTTGCTTGCTTTGGTTTGGGTTATACTGGCATGTCTGATCAGCTCTGCTAGAAGGAAGCTTATGTAAGACCAGAGACTAACAAGTCCATTTGGCAAGATATGAAGTGAGCAGCTAGTGCAATAAATGAATTGCACTAGGAGATTTATGTTCAAACCAGGAAAGGCAGAAATCCAAATTAATAATTACTCAGCCAGAACCATTCCAAGCTAGCAGCTACCCAAAAAGGAGAAGAACAAATATTGCAGCAGCAATGAAAACTAAAAATCAGGAAATATGATCAGATGCATGTCTCCTGAATAAAATAGCTTGGTTTCGTTTTCCAGTTAAGTATCAGTAGGAAATCTGTCCATAAGAGCTATCAAATTTAAACTCACTAAATGAAAGCAAAAATAACTTTGCAGGGATGGCTGTGGAATTGGATGTAGTCCCTTTTCCACCCCCTCACCTGGGCACTAACTTGCATTTTATGTCAGTGAATTTAGTTAATACCTAATACGGCCACAATTCAATTTTAGCAGTTCAGAATCCATACCAATTGTCTTTGATGATATAGCTCTTAGACAGACTTCCATCAAGGCTGTATGTCTGCCAGTCTGCAGTTTTGGTCACTTCATACCATGTAACAGAAAAAAGCTTACTTTCCAATGCCCATGTGCTATTTATAGAGAACTCCTACAGTCATTCCTTCAGTTTAAGAAGCTTTCAACCCATGGCAATGTGAAAAATTATTTATTCTAACCAAAGAAGGTAAGCAGACATCAATATAAATTATAACTGAGCTATTTCAGGATTTAAATGAGAGAAGTCTATCAAAGCAATGGAGACTTGAGAAATATGGAAAATTGGTTTTCATTTTTCAAGACAGAGCCATAAATTAAAATACCACTAGAAAGGTTCTGCTAGCTCTTTTGGCACTAATATATTTCAGTAGTAGCCCATGTTTAAACCAGCACAGGAGTTCCATTTCGCAGGCCCCCATACTAGCACATACATGGAACCCATCTGTGCCCCAGGAAGCCCATGTTGTAGGAGTAAGAGGATATAAATTCATTTTAATTCCATTAACAGAACACAGCTGCTACAACTCCCAACAGTAACTGGCTTTTCCAGAGGCTTTTTTTGTAATCAGCTCTCCTGGCTGGTGAGGTAGCAATGGTCAGACTGGCCAACACTTCAGTTTGGGGTTTTTTCCCTTTCTGCCCTAGCAGGTGAGCTGGTGGGACAGGGCCCCTGTTGTTCCCCTGTGAGATGTCATTAAGAAATGTGAACTGAGGGCTTCTGCCCTGCTGCCTCAGCTCTGGCTCCCACAGTTTGGCAACTCATTTGCTTGGGCGCTGGGGAGAGGGAGCTGCAGTTCATAAACTTTAAGATGTTGGCTTTCAGGAGCCAAGAGGCATTTAGCTCTGCAGAAATCATGTTCACAGTTCTGCTCACTGCAGTTTTCTGGGTAATACCCCCCATATGCACAAGTTGAGCACTAAATTCACACATCCCAAACAAGGGGGCTGGGTTGAAATATGATTCAAGTGCATAAAAGTCTCATATCCATATTTGGAAATATTACTTTCAAAGGTCTCATGCTATCTCAGAAAATGCTAAGTGAGCCAGTTTCAAGAAATACATCACAGGAAACACCTAACTATTTTAAGAATATTTGCAACCCCAAATATATTCACTGAAGTCTTTTACCTACCACAATCTCTTACTTTCTGTATTTCTTTTGTTTTTAATCACAGATAACTGGTAAGCAGTACCACAGGTAAGTTTATTCTGTGATTTACACATAAACCAAAATAAAATCTTTTTTTCCAGAAATAGCCAATTTCCCTGTCCACTCTCAGCTCAGCAATTCTTCACTATAAGTGCACAAATCTTCTATTTATTGTTGATCAGCGTTTGCAACATGGTGATTAAAAAAAAAAAGTTTTCAAGTTCTATTCTGTGTGAATACATGAGTCTAAAAAGTGAGATTCTTTTATGTTGTTTGCCAATGACTGCAAACTTTGCTCATGTCACACACTTCCCACAGAATCTGACATGAGCCACTTCATTCCAAAACAGAAGTCAGATGCAGAAGGAATTATTTTCCTTACTCAGGACAACTTAGATAACACAAAACTACAACCACACCATCACATTTTCCCTAAAATCACAACACGCTCATTTGGAGTAGGAGGCATCTGATTCTCAAGGTGAAATAGCCATTGTAGAGCAGTGAGACAATATTTAAGCCTCTGGGACCTGTCATAGTAAAAATGTGTACCATAGTAATGAAAGCCATCTAATTTGCAGACCAACCTCCTCATTTTCAAAATGGGATAATATCACTTTTCATCCTCAGAAAAGTTCTGCCTGATGCCAACAGGTGCTATAAAGGCTTGGAGATATCTGCCCTTGTTTTAAAAGCAAGCCCATTCCATATGACTCCTTCACCCCAACTGTCTGTCAGAGAAAGCTGTTTCTCTGCATATTGGCACGGTACTGAGTTGCTCTCTCTGAAGTTTCCCACTGTACACCGCATATGAGAACAGCATAATAAGCAAGTCACTCATGGTGATTTTACAGTCCTGTGTCAATACTGCAATAGGCAGTTGTAAAGCACCTCTGAAAAATTTTCAGGTATTGCTGAAAAATCCTTCTGGAACCAAGCTCCTTCATATTTATGCCTCTAGGCTGAGAACATCTGTACATGGACATTTTGATTTATAGTTCCAAATACGCACATTTCACTCAGTTTCGGTTGACTTGCTGAGAAGGATTTTTTCTCAAGCTAAGAAAGCTCAGGTGTATCCAGCTGGATGAAGATGAAGCTACTGCTTGGCAGCCATTTTAGTGCTTTATTGAAGACAGATGTAAGAAAACATTTTTTCTTAAACAGAAAATTTTGACTGCTTGGAAAAAAAACCAACTTTTTAATCTGCTTTAATTAGGTTTCTGGGTGTTGGACACATTCTGGTTACTGCTATATTTATTCTATATTTCTCAGTTAGATACATGTCTCTGTTAAAATGACATCCCTTTTAGGAGTGATTATTCAAATTTGAACAGACACAAGAGGAAGTTCTAAACAGGTTCACTAACTTTCCAAGACCTTTTTAAAGATTACACAAGTTTGAAAATTCTGAGTTATATTTGTCACATTCCGCAGAAGCTTCCTTTCCTACCTACAGGTCTGAGCTGTAGCGATTACATTATTACAGTCATAGAAAGTAACGAAAATCAGAAGTGTCTTCCTTTAAAGTGTGATTAAGCACCAAATAGACATAGCAACATGGCACTGCTGGAGATGATATACAACAGAGCAGGATATGAAAGGATCATCTGAAAGAAATGGCAGGAATTAGGAATTTGAAGGGTGACAAATTTAGGTACATTCCTCTCAATCACAGCATTTTCGAACTGTCTACTCGAACTAGTTTCTATTCTGGAATTTCAGAAGTCTTGGTAAGTAAATTAAGATCAGCAGTACAAATTTGACCAGGTCTATGTTAGGGGAATGAAGAACAGCCCCACAGCTCTCAGTTCCCAGTACCTGCACCAAGGGACAAACAGCTACAAAGGACTGCAGGCCAGGCTCAGAGTCACAGATTGAATTTGTGAACCGCTAACTTTGTACATTTTGATTTAATTGGGTTTTTTTCATTATGAGTAGATAATGTGGCACTGAGGGACATGGTTTAGTGCTGAAATTTGCAGTGCTGGGTTAAGGGTCGGACTCAATGATCTTAGAGGTCTTTTCCAGCCTAAATGCTTCTATGATTCTACATTTCTGCAGGTTATGTCAGAATACATTACATAAACACAAGGCTTTTGAAAACATACTTTCCATGTAAAAAGTTCAAAAGCTACAGAGGAAGAAAGAAAAGGTTAGGAGGCTTTTTTTCCTTTAAAGTTAAAAGAAAACTACTTTCATTATCATATTTGTCCAAGACCAGTCAGGAAAAAATTTATGTGTGCCTAAAAACATTAGAGATTCTAGCCTGAGAAAGAAGAGAGATAAAAGTAAATAAATAAGATGGGATCATAACTATATGACACTCAGCTTCAAATTTACCCAGTTTCTACGAACTCTTGTATTTGTAAGTTGCCAGCTCATAATTTTATCATAAACTCAAAGCATTTAGATTTTTTTAAAAGCATTGGCTTTAGTACTGATTACAAAAATAATCTGGATTTCATTTCTAATCTTTGATTAAGCAACAAAAGTCTTGAAAGAGTCCTAAACTAGAAGGCAATTTTTGTCTCATGATTTCTTACAACATCGTTCATTTTAAATGTTTATGCCTGGGAATATTGCATGCTTGCAAGGAGACAAAGGTATGTGAAACATTAATTTTAAAAATGGATGTCAACTTATTTCAATCCTTCATACCTGTCAGGCTGGTATTCAGATAAGTTCAAGAAACACAAGGGCCCTTTAAATTTATTTTTAAATTTGTGTGAGTGTTCTTAGCATGCTTTATTCTGACAAGTTAACTCTACACATTCAGGAGCCAAGATATGTAGCACAATTTGAAATAAACCTAGTGAAAGACTGTATAACAAGGCCACAGAAAAGACAGAAGAATTCTGGACAGAAAGTAGAGAACTGAGTCTCTGGTGACTAGTATGTCAGGAGTACAGAGATGGGAGCCTGTCAAAGTCAGCACAGGTAGAGAAAGGAAGAATCGCCAACATTCTTTCCATTTCAAACCTACACATAAATTCCAAAACTGCCCTAAAAAAATTAAATTAACTTTATAAAGTCGAGAACAATTTTGTCATCTACAAGCTAGATACAGTGAATCACTGTAAGACAATCACTGTAAGACAATCTGTATGCCTTTAACTCTCCAGCTACTGAGTGTTCTGACATAAGTTCCTTTGCTCGTTCGCACATAACTGATATGTTTGGTTTTGGTGTTCTTGAGTGGTTTTCCAGCTGGAGCACTATAACAATCACTGGATTTTATTTATATTATTTATAGAATTCAATTAATCCACAAATGAAAACATGAGAATTTTAACTGGCTGCCTATTAGGCCATTTCAACTGTTTTGCCTGGATATTTTACCATCTTTTTTTGTAACTCATTCCTATTTTTAGCAACTGGCAAATAACTATTTGCTGTCAGACAAGATTAAAAGAGCAGTTCTAAAACTTGTTCAGAGTCATGTGGAAACACCGATACAAATCAGTGTACAATTTCACTATTGCTGAAGAGATGGGGCTTTCCTCACTTCTTTTTAAGTTCCAGATTTTATTTTCATGAGTTACATTTTCAAAATTCAGTTGAGTGCCCTTGAGAGTTTTCCTTATGATCTTTTAGATAGATAACAGTGTGCAAAGCAAGAACTCAGTCTTTACAAAATGCCATCATCATTAAGAATAATTTTACAGTTTGACTCAGCGCCAAAATAATGCTTAGAAATGTCAAACAAAAGTAATCTGCAATGACTGTAATTTAGTACTCAAATGCGTGTTAAAAAACTAAATTTTATACTTAGGAAGGTGGAATTTAGCTGGGATCTTTGATCACATCTCCAGCATTTACCAGTACAATTCTCTTTCAGTAAGAAGAACAATAAGAGACAGAAAGACTCCAGCACTGTTTGCTTGCTCTATGAATGAAGTTAGAAGTTGGAGCAAAGAGTACCGAACCAGAGGCTCTGAAGCCAGTTGGCTCTGTTGAACCTCACGTTCAACAATTTTTTTCAAAAATCAAGTGTTCCATATGCAGCCCAACTGTATGACATCTACAGTTACTCAAATGCAGTACTCAGTTGCCAGAAATATGCTCATACTAGCAAGCAGCAGCTGGAAAACGTTAGTCTCGATAGTAAACCTGGGTGGATATCAGTATCTGCAAGCCAATAGCCAGAGAAAAGAAATATTGCAGCTATACATGACCACCTGCCTATACAGATTGAAAGCAATTAACTCTCTTCTCAGCTGAGCGTCACCGTCCTCAGATCACTGTAATGACTTTCGGACAGTGTTTAGACAGTTGGTAGAAGCATATTTTTTACATTTGAGAGGTACAACACCATTTCTCCACTGTAAATGGCTGAGATTTTCACCCTCCCCTTGATTAGCACCTCAGCACAATGCTGAGGAGCAGAATGCACCATGGAGCCTATGAAGGTTCGTCACATGGGATTAGGCACGCGGAACAAAAGACCCACTGCTCAGCTGCAAAAACATTCAGCAATTAATTAAATATTTAACTGCAGAAGGATGAAATTAAAAGCCTGAGTTTCCATTAGCCCTGTGTAACTCTACCTTGGACTTATGTCTAAGAAAATATAAAGCCCTCTTATCCCTCATGTGACATGATCAAGCCCTTTACAACTCTGTTAATAAGTAGACAGGAGAAGAGAGCAACAAGAGAACAACTTCGTACACGTACTCATTTTTTGCATTAAAAAAAAGGGAGACATTAGAGCGTGATTGCAATTAAATTTGCTGGGAAACAAAGTCTGGAGTTTGTAAAGAGGTAATAAGATCTGAGAAAAGAGTGTTCTTTCCCTTTCCCTTGGTCCTGGAAAGGTACAGAAAAAAAAGAAAAAAAAAGAAAAAAAGAGTAAATGTTACCACTCTCCATTCCCATTCAGATTTGGGGACTTCATTGAGCTTGTCAGCCTGTGCTTATTTTGAATCAATGGTTACCCACAGAAAATGGGAGCGCATCACTGAAATGTTTATTTTCCCTTTAACACCTCTCAAGGAAATCTCTCAAAGGGTCCATGCTCCACTGCTGATCTCGTTAAGATTCGAGACCACCAGCACTCCAGGGCACTGCACAGATTTATAGGCACTACGGGATGAATAAACAATTACAGCCTGAAACAATGGAGACACTTCCTTAGAATTATTGTACAAACACCTCCAAGCTGTACTTTTGTTCTTGGGGCATGATATTGCTGGGAGGTTTCTGTAGCACTAAGGAGACAGATTTCTTTCAGATGGTAGCATAAATTTGGTACTATATGTTCATGTAGGTTAATATTCCTGTCCACCTAAATCCTCCTAAAGTTTCAACTCTACTTTAAATGCAAAAAGAAAATAAAATATACACTATCCTACCACATTTTTCCCCCTGAGGAGACACAGGACTTTGCATCTCATCTGTGTGTGGTATCATGGGGTCACAGTGCGTAGGAGACCTAGAAGTCTGAATCTATACTAACATATTCCATAGAAATGGGATATAACAATTGTTAAATAGTTCTTTCATTCCAGGCTATGTTTTAACTCTTTTCTACAGCAGTGTTTTAGATCTCAAAATTATTAAAGCATTAGGGCACTAATCCGGACGTTACAAGCATAGTTGCCAAGAAAAGCTCTTATGTAGAATCTGCAAGTTAAAGGTACAGAGGAAAGTTAAATCACAGATTTAAACTAAGAGTACTAGCCAGAACATAAGGTACTGAAGCATGAGTTATTACTGTAGTTCAGAAAACTAAGTCACTCAATGCTATTGTCCATGTTGAGCATGGTCTAATAGGAAATGTTAGCCAATAGCAAAAAATGCCAGGAAAAGGTTACTGAACTGGTCCTTATGCTTTTCTGATAATTCAAATGTTGTGTAAGTATTTGACAAATGGCAGACATCCCTGCAGCCCCCAGGATTAACAGTCATTTTAGGATGCCACTGATCATTTTTGAGGTCACTCTGCGCAAATGTTAGAGTGAAACTGCTTTTACATCCAACAGAATTTGCAAAAGAAGGAGAAAGGACAAAAGGATGACCCTTTCCCCTCAGAACATTTCTGAAGAAAGGATGTCTTTTATCTGGTTTAAAGTGGATACTGGAAAATAGCAGATCACCTCCCTCTCATAGTCTTTCCTCTGTTTTTTTACCAAGTTCCTCACTGCAGAAATATCCATCAAATTATTCTAGGGTGCAAGGTAGTGTGGACCATCACACAGAAAAGGCAAGATGTCTTCTATTCTAACCAAAAACCAAAATCAACTTGTATACAGGGTCAGCATGGTCCATATCATTCTCTATTACCATGACAGAGCACCTCAGCTCCAAGCCATCCTATGCATATTCAGCACAAGATGTGCCACATTTTCCTTTTCCTGGCGCCATTTAGCATCATCTTCCTGCTTCCTCTGCACTGGCATGTAGCAAAAGACCCCCTGAAAGAAGCTGGAATTCCCAGAAGTAAAACACACACTTTTACTTTCAAAGGGAGGGGAGGAGAGGAAAAAAAGAGAATAGAAAGCTGGACAAAAGGATATATAAGGAATCTATCCTTCACATGTTCAAAAAGAGCAAGAATATGCTAACACAGGATGAGCCTTCATCTGTTTTTCCATGGGGTCCTTGCAAACAAAAAGTGCTCCCCACCCATAACTGGAAGTTAGATACACCAGCTGTTGTACGCTGGTGTAAGATGATGTCCTGGACTTCATAAGAAAGGCACAGAATTAGCAAAACACCAAAACAAAAAAGCAAACCAGCAAAGAACAAAAGCTCTCTCAGACCAGTAGTAGCAACTCCAGCAATGGAGCTTGGCATCTGTATGGACACAAGGCTGGCTTGCCCAAGTGCCTGGTGTCACTGGGGAAGTGGCACAGTTTGAGTGCACAAGGCCAGGCCCAGCAAGGCATCAAGTGAAATCTAACAGCAAAGTGTACAGTGTACAGAGAAAAGTGCTCTACATAACCCATTCTTGGTAAGCAGCTGTCAGTGCACTTGGGTTGAGATGTAGAACTGACCTAGGAACCTGAGCAATCTACATTTGCCACAGAATTCAGCAGAAAAGGGGCATAAAACCGTTAAATGGGTTGACAAAATCCTCACTTAATCTAGAGCAGATAGAAAATAGTAGGGTTACTTAGCAACATAATTTTTTATTTTATTATTTTAAGAGAGCTGAAATTAGAGGCAATAATCTACATCTCTAAAACTACTTTTATAATTTTTTATATCGCTATAGTTGCATAAAATTCATTTATATGCTGGAAGTGATTTCTGTGCATGTCTTCTGTGACAAGCAGGGATAATAAACAACAGTCTTCTGTTCTTCACTGTCACCTTATGCTGTATGTCACGTTTTGGTCTGTACTGTACGAGAGGTACTGTACAGACCTCTCCTTTTACTTCCAGCGCCCCTTCACTTTTAAAAACACCGCTGTCAAGAACTTTGGTAACAAACAAAATCCCAAATTCTCTCACTCTCAAGGATCTTCCTGTCTATTACACTGCTTACGATGTCAGAAGGATAGTCTTTGGAACAAGTTCCACAGAACTTAAGAGTATAGCTGCCACTATCTATTGACACAGGACACTTTAGAATGAGAATGTAGTAAGAGACAGAGTTCAAGAATTGTGCACCCAGTCCAGCTGGAGAACATACAAACATCTTACAACTGTCTCATTAAATGAGTTCAGGGAAAGGACACTGCTAAAAATGAAGAACAAATGTCTCGATTTAGAGATTGACAGAGCATTTGCTGCAGTACATTAAACAGCAATAGAAGTTGTTTTTAATTCAGCCTCTTTCTCTGAGAAGCACATAATGACACCGCATCACTGCTGGTAAGGAAGAGCCCAGATACAACAGGTACAGTGTAAGTCATTTGTGCTAACTTTTACTTAAAGCCCATACCAGTGGAAGGTGATGACAGCAGAATGGTTACGTGCAAAATACTGCTGCAGTTACTAAAATCAGGATCTTTAATCCTTGCCCTCCCTTTCTGACCACGGCCTGTCCAGCAGCCAGGAGATGCTCTCAGTGACCATCAAGTTGCTCAACGCACGGTATGTCACCAAGTTTAAGGGACTCAAATTCATGCACATAAGCAATAGGATAGAAGATCAGAGATTGCACATCCACATTTTCACATCAGGGACATACAAATCAGAGTACTGATTTTACCATTTACCAGCAATAACCAGCTGGTCCATAGCAATCATACTGGTTGCTGAATAAAGGTAGTTTGTTGTCTGCAGTGTGCACATAGCTCCGTGAAAGAGCTCTGCGTCGGGGCAATTGCTTCCGAACTGCTACTCCACTCTTCCCAAAGATGCCTAAGCAACTTCCCACACATGTTTTATTTCTCTGTTACTGGAGAAGGCCATGCAGCGCAGGGCACACAGCCCAGATCCCACTTGGGTGAATGTGAAGCACTGTCAAATGCATCTGCCATGGTGAAACCAGGTCAATACGTCCGCGTTTAATTTAAAAGTGAGCTGCTTGGATTCGGGATTTTGGGACAGTGGCAGCAGCTCATTTCTTTTAGGCACAGCATTAGTTAACTTTCTGCAGCTAAGCAGACAACCAGAAAAAGACTCCCAGGATTATAAGGATCATGTATCCATGGTGATTTTAATAAGAAATCTTACTTGCAGTAGAATAGATAGAAGCAAGAAACAGAATCAGGCTTCACGGATGATTTATTTTAGTTCATCTCCTAGGAAGTAGAATGTTACTGGTTTGATTTGAAGCCAAAAATTGTAAGCCTGGATCAAGTTCCTGAGGTTCAAACTCAACTATATTCCGCTCTCAAAAACCAGGACACTGTGGCTGTCTTTATCTTGAATATACCAGTTCTCTTTGGTAAATTGCTTATAATGTACTAAGCCAAGTTTTGACAGAGTCATGCTGTGAACATTAATTTCACCAGCATAAGTATCTTACTTTAACTGCCCTGTTTCTTTTCCTGTAGCTTTCTGACAGAGCAATATTTATGGTACTTCTGCTCCTTTCCAAGGCCACCAACATTTAAGAGTGCTCAGGTAAAGTAGCCTAATATAGATATACCTAATTTTGTCAATTCTTCAACTGGGAAACAGCAGGAATTTTGCTGATATGTCAGGATGTTGTGTAGAAGAAATATGTACAAGAATATGTGGAAGAAATATGTACAACTTACATTTGTATTTATATTCAAATTACAGTATTATAACTCCTTGCAGATGATTGTTACATTTTCTGAAACACAGTAAGTTCATTGTTACGGTTTATTTTGACAAGTTTTTCTATCAAGCATTTTTAAAATGCTCACCACCACCATATTCCCTGAGATCCAGCAGTACCAGAACATTTAGGCTCACAATACCCGTGGGATTCTGTGACCGAGCTGTCCAACTGCAGGTGTGTCCTGAGTGGTGAAGCTATTTGTGATGCTATTCTGTGCCCATTTGCTTTCCCCTGTTGTCTACAGCTATATTATACTCAGTGTCCTCGGCTCAGCCAACAGAGTAGAATTTGACAGAAAGACTTGTAAGAATACAGAGAAAAGAGACCTGTTTGCATTGAGACCGACTCTGTAGGAGGGAGATGCCACGGTTAGAATTTTAGACTTGAATGAGCTAAGACCGGAATGGAAATTATGTTAAGACTTCTGAGAAAAGGACTCTGACAAATGGCAAACCAGCAATGAAGTGTTTGCATTCCTTTTGCAAGGTCCAATAGCTCTGTTCCCATAGCTACTGTATCCTGAGATGGATGATGTAGCTACAGCAACAGAGCCAACATCCATGTTCACTGTAAAATTCCTAAGTCATTACTTAATCTTTCTTTTACCTCCCTGCAAACTTCTAAAAGAGGAAAAAAAAATAGGATTATCTTATTCTTTGAATGAATTAAAACTTTGCTAAAAATATTAGAATTAAAAGATCTGCTGCAGACAATTGGTGCTAGAACATGCTTCCCTGACACAAATTGCCTCATCCCATGGTTCCCCTCTCCACACTGACTGAAGACCACTGCTTTTTTTCTAAAAGAGAGCTGCCTCTGCCCTCCTCCATGGGTGATGTTCGGCAGTCTGCAGCTCCTCCCAGTCCCACTATACTCAAGTGCAGCACACAGTCATTTATAACCCAATCCTTGCATTGGGTGTATTTGGTTGTTTCTTATCTCCCACCACCCACCACGATTTTGAAGATACTACTCAGAAAATCTGCACTTTTTCATAGCAATTATTTGTCTCCACTTAACAGTGTCAGTTTCTGACATAATAAAAAGGGAAATATTACATCAAGCACAGAAAGTGTTGTTTAAAGCACAGTCTTTTAATCTTCAGCATGTTGTTTGCCATGTGATTGCCAACTGGATAATGTTTGGCAAGCCAAGGGCATATTTTGTTATATGTGTGTACAACTAAACAGAAAATAGTTTAAATTTTAACCCAGTATAATGATTTCTGCTTTAACACTCCAATTCAAGCCTCACAAGAATCCAGGAGTCTCACCTAGGGGGATTTATATTGGATCCTTAAGAGGAATAGACAGCACAAGCCTTGATTTCCTAAGGATCCCACACAGAAATATGCCTTATCATTGCAAAAGGCCAATGTGAAAATACC
Source organism: Oriolus oriolus (assembly GCA_013400235.1). Taxonomy (NCBI): domain Eukaryota; kingdom Metazoa; phylum Chordata; class Aves; order Passeriformes; family Corvidae; genus Oriolus; species Oriolus oriolus. The sequence goes on from VXBT01003019.1 coordinate 664,042, forward strand.
AGCAAAAGCCAGCACCCTGAGCTCTACCTAATTTTGATTCAATGTCCTATTTAAAACTGGGTTTTTTCCTAAGCTACATAATCTTAGTCAAGTGGTCAGTCTTTGCTAGAGCTCCAAAAGGATTAAGCAACACTTAAGCCCTGATATAGCATAAATTAATCTGTAACTGTTGATTAGAAGAGCACTAAAGCAGTTTTATGTTAAAGTCAAACTTAGAATATTCTCAATTAAAAAACATCCTCACTGCTCAGAAATAATCTCACATGAGTCCATAAGGCAGCAGATTCCCAGTGTAAATATTTAAACTTTTAATAACAAGATGTTTAGGCAAGCTCATAAATCCATGTGTGGCATAACTACCCAACACCTACACTGGCGTTGCTAATTTTGGTTTGTGTGGACAGAAGGAAGGCTCAAGTAAATACTGCAGAGCATTTCTTTCCATACCCTGTCCTTCTGTCAGGTCAGAATTGCTAAGCTTTGCAGAGACATTCTGTTTATGTCAGAATAACTTTTTTTCTGTCTGAGAAGATACAGCACAGGTAGCATGTATGCAAAGTTATTCCTTCAGCAAGTGTTATTAGTCAACAGTTTTCCATAAAAAATAAGTGAAAAAATAATACAAACACAGCCCAAGTTTCAGCATTTTCGGGGGAGAAGATGACCACGTAGGTTCTGAGAAATGACCATTTTGGAGATGAAGCTGGTGTACTTTCTCCCTCCTCCCCAGCATTACAACACCTCTTTCCCACAGCCTGGGGCACAGCTTCTGAAAGAGTGAAGTTTCACAACAGGCACTGGCGTACCACACACTGGCCTGGGACAGTAGAAATGGTGCAGGAAGTGAAACTACTGTAAGTTCACAAGTTTTCTAATGTACAGCTGAACATAGATACCACCTAGCTGGAAGAAAAGTAGAGTTGATTGGGCTCATGCAATGCAATGAGAGACAGAAAAACTCAGAGCAAAGAATTTATGGGGTTTTAAATCACTTCACAAGAAGCCAAACCAGTTGATGTTCCATGTGTATTACGTTCTGTAAAGTGAATTCACAAATATTTTTTTTCTCTTCTTTTTTTTTTTTTCTTTTCTTTTTCCCCCTAACAAACTGAGCTTTAGGCAATCTAACAAAATGAGAACCAGGTAGGTCACCAGGTCATCACTAACCTTGGTGTAATACCTTTGAAGTACTGCAGCAAAACTCATTTAAACATCTAAGGCCAGCTATCAGGTTGCACTGGCAGAGTTCTCAATATCTACAAATTTAGGATGATTGTAGGCTCTGAACTAATTAACAGCAGAACTGGAGATAGGCTGCTCCATACAAGCTCTGCATTCAAGCAGGAGCTCAGGCATGATTGGAATTTCAATCAGAACCAGGAAAGGCTTTCTAAGGCACAGAAATGTTTGCCACCACCCTGAAAGTAACAGTTCTGAGGCCAAAAGGAAAGAGTAGGAGATCATCAACATTTTCTTTCAATATTTGAGATTCTACCTGCATACCAGGGTAATGTGAAACATGTCTGGTACAAGCCTAAGCAAGGACAAAAGAAGATTCAGAGGGCATTCTGCTCCTTCCAGACCTAAATACAAACAGGTTTTCACCTCAATTTTAACATCAGATTCTCTAAGGATGAACGATCTGGACGACCAGGACTTCTTCAAGCTGTGTCTATTCTATGAAACCAGCACCTGCACATTATAAGGAGCCTCATCTGGATTTGGCTTGCTTTACTGCCTTAAAAAGAATTTGACACAAAGAATCCCATACGACATAATGCAAGCCACAGTTCCAGGAAAGCTCTTTCCTTCCTGCACACTGGCCACTGCAAAGGGATAGACAGGAACTCCAAATGAATGTAACATTTTCAATATAGTGACAAAACCTGTAAAAGTGGAGTGCAAAGCTGAAAAATAATTTGCTGTTGAATTGCCCTAGACATGCTAAAAGAAAGGAGTACCACTTCTTTCTGAAGGAGAAATGGAAACAACTTCAGTAAATTGGATTTCAATGCCAGAATGTCAGCATGGAGACTAACAATAAGGAATAAATTGTAAACTGTCAGTATCCTCAAAACTCAACACTACCAAGATATTCATTTTGTGTAATATGAAATCCATTTCGAAAAAGAAATCCTCCAAATTCAAGAGAATTTAAAGTGGCACTCTCTCCTAGAGGCACCAGTCTTATTATTAAAAGCAGTTGTGGTGTTTATTCCACTGTACACAATAAAAATTCCTGATCCAGGATTACATTTCTTCTGTCCTTCATTAAATTTATTCCCCAAATTTTGCACACTGATTCCTGGCATAGTTTGAACGTGTCCCACCTATCTGAGTTACACATTCTCGTGTGTTCAGCATTAAGCAGGGTTTTCTCACAGGAGTGCAGTAGACTTATATTGCAGCAACAGAGACTCAGCACAATGATCTGAATGAAAAAGGAAGTAACACCTCACAGACACAGTCAACCCTATGACTTCCATCCTGCATTTATTTTACACACAAGAACTTCAGTGCCACAGCATTATTCGATAAATATTTTCACAGCTTCTCAAGCAGGCAACTGTCATCCTCTGATCAGTGTGTCAAAAGTGAAGCTTACATAAACAGAAATGAAGATTCAAGCATAAACAGCAGGTGATCTGCACCCATCCAGTGAAACTAGCAAGAGAATTAATCAGTATTCTGGTAAGGAATCTGCAAGTGAGACAGGCAATATGGAAGATCATCCAAGAGACCATCCCAGTAGTTCTAAAAAAGTTTGTGATTTCAGCCTTCCTGTGTCTTCAATAAAGAAAAGAAAAATTTAGGAAGTACAACAGTTATGTGGACAATATTTAAACAGTATTATTTTAAAGGAATCAGCCATGTTGTCTCGACAAAACAAGAACTTTATTCGGACATCTCCATTTTATATATTCTTTTTTTTGTGTGCACCAACAGATTAGAATAGAAAGTCTTTAAAGAGTCAAATGTATGCAAATAGAAGCTGCTTACAGTGAGTGGTCTGAAGTGACTGCAGGAAAACTCATTATTACTCAGTGTTGACAGTGGTAGCCATGAGGTAGTCCAGGAATGGAAAGGAAAAGAATTAGGAGTTGGTGATATGGGTGAAATCATTCATGTATAAGAATGTATTCCAAAAGGCATGATGCAGAAGTGATAGCTGAAATTGTTCATTAGAGAGTGAAAAACATCCTAAGAAATGACAGTGGGAAAAGCTCATAACAGATCTAGAAGCTGTTATCAGATGGCTGGTCTGATACACTTTCTATGCTTAATCAGTATTTGCAAGGTAAAAACTAGAGAGCTTCATGCAGCAGAGCAGGGCTGAGCAAATTCAGGTCTCCCCACAGGTCTGTGAAACTCTGTTATGCAAGCTCTTTCCATTTTATATACCTCAGTTATTCACTACTTCCAACATACCAAGCACACAGGAAATTTTCTCTGTATCCGAATGAATGTAGCTGCCAGCTAAAATTAATTATTTTCTCCAGCAAAGGAAGTAATCCAGAGATAGAGACTTCTGCTTTGAGGTACTCATTTGCACCTCCCACTTGTTGGGGGAGGTTGTGGGGGTGCAAACTATCACAGAATTTCTTAACCCATGACAAGATTTCAACTCAGTGCAACTGAAGATGTGGCTGATGGTCAAGGAACAAAAGGAGCTCCTTGCTCACGGATGTGCTGCACGTGGGCATTAAGTGCATGCCTCCTGGGCTCCATCCATTCCTATAGCCCACAGTGGAAAAGCTGACGCCATAAAATTTAAGATATGCAAGAGAGGATTTAAAATAAACCAAAAGTAAGGATAGACCATTATTTTTTGAGATGCTGCAAATGCACAAAAGAATCACTGCCAGCTGGCAGGCTGGTGACCATACAGCCTGCCAGAATAAACTATCCTGTGCCCTGGCGCAAGGTTTTGGCAAGCTTTGCAAGGTCTGTTGGAAGTATATTTCCCGTGAGCCTTGGCAGCACCAGGCAGTCTCTCACCTCATCTGCATCCAGGCAGGAACGAACACAGGGAGAGGGGATGAAGAAGAACAGATGAGCACAAAGGCAAGCCCATGGTCAATCAGGGGTCTGGGACTACCTTGAAGCATGTGGGAGGACAAGAAGAACTTGGATGGGAACTGACTGCAAGAAAAGTCCTAAGATCCAAAGGCATGCAGGATTTGGGAGAAGGTTGAGTTAATGGCACAAGAGGGATTCTTAATGGCAGAGATGCCTGTGCCAATAGTTCACGAGAGAGGGTTCAGCCCAATAAATCAACATACTTGAAAGAAGCTGTTGCTGTGATAAGGAATAGGACAATTGTGACCAATTGTAAGGGCAATGTCCACAGAGCAGAAACATAGAAGCCCCAGGCAGGGGAAAATCACCCTGTTAGGGACGAGAAGAGATGAAGTTCTGGCCTATGAGCCCCTGGGTGAGAGCAATCTTACCTACCTTGTTTTGGTTTGGAAACTGCGAGGTGGAGGGGCTCAAGGGGAAAGAAGATGAAAGAGGAAGTAAACTGTTCAAGGTAGCAAGGCAATCCTTGGTTCACACAAACAAATTTTGGTCTGCGTTCCAATCTCCACAGAGAACAGGAATAAGTGCTTGTGACTGCTTGCTGCCTTGCAAAGATTCGGGAGGTCCTGGAAACAGCTAGATTGGGTCTGGCACTGAACAGGAGTTAAAACCATGGAGATTTGTACGACCGCACTTCTCTCTACCAAGCCTTTCTCATCTGTGGTTTTTTCCTTTCCCATTATCTGAGCTAATGAAGAATTGTCCATTATACTGATCCAGTCCCAAAGCAGTTGCCCAAGAGGAACAGAGGTGAAACAATCTCCAGTACTGCAAAAAAACCACACATACTGGCAGACAGCAATGGACTAAATACAAGCACAGGGTTCATCTGTTTTTCCATTTACTCTAGTATTTACTCTGTTAAGGTTATTTTAAATACAGAGCTATCACTCACTGCTGTAGTGAGATATTTTTTGAAGTAATTCCAGAATATTTTCACTGTGCTGCTTTTTTTCTTTTTTTCACTCTAATGCGAAAGCCACACAGACACACACACATACACACACACGCCTCAGTTTTAAGAAAACATTTTTAAGAAGTTTAAGAAAACATTTCAATTCTTTTATGTCCTCAAGGACTTGGCAAACAGGCAGATTTTTCAAGCAGAGGAATGGCCAGGCAGCAGCTTTTAGGTTTATGGACACAAAGGCCATTGACATAAGGCACATACACTCTATCACAACTGCCTGCTACTGAATTTTCACAGTGGGTCAGTGACTTGATTCCATAAATAGGGGAACTAAGAGATCAAACAATTCCCAACACAGACAATCTATTAATAAAATAAAGTTTTGTGGTGTATGAAAAATCAGGAATTGGCAAAAGATAATCTCAGAAGGTTCTGGGCTCAAAAGACAGCACAAGTCCAAATTTGAAGTTACTGGCTCCAGTCAAGGCATCTTAAATCAATTTTCATTATCTACAACTTTTTGAAATATGCCCAGCTTCACTGAACACCTGGTACTTAGGATTCTGGCTGCACAATGAGGAAAGGCAGTAACTTAGAGAACTTGTTTCTAACTCACACTTCTCATTTTTACTTTGCTTCAAAGAAATCCTCAGATCATTTTCATTGCTGTCCTATCTGAGTTAAGATAAACATGTCCAAGAACAGTCAGCTAATTATCTTCAATGGGTAATTAGGAGCACTGAGGAACGTGACTCTCTCCACCAATGGGAGATGTCAAGGCTTCTCATTTAGGCATTTAAGTTTGCTTCTTAAGCTTCTTGGCAAGAACAGCAACACTACGTTTTCAGTTTTTGTGAAACCTACAGAACAGAGCAAAATCTTGTACATAACAACAATGTGTTTCAGAGCACTGCTAGGCCTTTGGTGCAAGGAGCTTCACAGATGATGAGTCAAGGCTTCAAAATGCCATCTGACGCAGGCATGTACCTGTAACTGAATTTAACTACCTGCTAACCACAGCTAAGTTACAATCCCCTACCAAGGCCCAGGTCACAGCGAAGGGATAAAAAGAAGCAACAAAAAGGTAGGAGTTAAATCATCTTCTATAGCAGTTAGCTGAATATCTTAATCAGATGGTTTGTAATGGTTTATTGCTTAGCCTAGCCAACTCAACGCAACAGTCAGGGTTTAATTTGAGGTCTAGGAAATGGAATTTCAGGTGTGAATATGTAGCTATCTTAAGATGTAATCACATGATACAGTTTTCCTAGAAGCACAGTAAGGGAATTGTAAATGGCCATCACACTCTGCCAGAGGGAATCCTTCGATAGTACCTGTGAGATACCCTGTGCAGTTTTGAAGTGCTCCATGATTGTTGAGGCAGCAGCTGGTTGAAAAACAGAACATACTTTGATCTTTGCTTTATTCTTGATGTGCCTGATATCCTTCTTTAGTAGCCTTTAGGCTACTTTATGTGCTGTTCTGTGCAAAAAATTGGGCTATTTGTCTGAAATAGAAATACTCCATAGAGCGAAAAGATGTTTTAACTTTTAGTTTTCTTTTAAGATGATGTGAGGAAATTACTTCTGAAGCAGTACAAGTTACATGTACAGTTGAAATGGAAAATAGAAACATTGTTCCAAGAGAACGAGGAAACGGCCTCAAAATACTTAATGAATTTTCCATGCATTGCTCCCTCTGACCAGTTGCATTACTCACACCATACAAAATGCACTGCACCTTCTCACCTCCCAAAACTGCACGTATTTTAGGCAAAAGAATATTAAACCCATGTAAAGTCAAGAAACCGCAAGCCCCTGAAAACAGGTGATTAACAAGTCTTATCAATCACACTCATAGCAGTGCTAAATTTGGAGAAGATCTTGCTCTTAACTTAAACAAATGTTAGTGAGTGATTTGTCTTTGACATTCAGCATTATTTTTTTATTTCACTGCTGGAGCATTTCATAGGAGAAATATCTGTACAAAAATTGTACATGTTAGCTAGGACAGCACACACAAGCCAGTTGTTGAGGCCAACAATACCCCTGAAGCAATGCTTCAGCGCTAGACTGTGGAAATAGCAGAGCAACCCAAATGAACCCAGAATTTCAAGGGAGCGCTCTTTATATCCCTCTAATTGGGTGGACACATCAATCCTTGTTAGAGCACCTCAGTGATTCATTTGTTGTTTACTGAGGCATGTGCTGGAAGAGTCCACTGGCATGCCTTTAAGGGTCACAGAGAAGCCTCTTCCATTGAAATTAAAAATCTAGTTGTCTTTAGCAGCTTTTTAATAAACAGGATTTCCATTTGACCCACATTAGAAGCTTTCTTTGTTGAGATTTAGAAAGAAATGTTTGTCCTTGCACAAGAGCAGAGGGAGCTGTTAATATTCAGATTAGATTTCTGCAGTGATTATGTACTATTAGCACTTGAGTTTCTGATCAAAATTCATATAGCTTCTTCCTTGTCTCAAGAAGTTCTTCTCCAGGAGTCACCTTTCCTCCTCTCAGAAGCAGCAGCTTTTGTGCCTACTGGAGTCTTTTTAACAACCAGCTTTTCAATCAGACATGCTAATGCAGGTAAGGAGCTGGAGTGCTCCAAGGCCTCATCAGGCACAGGCTCGTACAAGACCGCCTGTAGCGCCGATCACGCTGCCAGGCTTTAACACCAGCTACACCAGGTGGTGGTAGTCATGTGGCTACCCACAGCACAGCGTGGGCTAACTTTTTGTGTGTTTGCGGTGCTGCTTGCGTGGTTTCTGCACATTGCTGAGCCCTGTGCTGCCATGCAGCTCTGGCATGCACCTTGAGCTAACTCAAAACTACTGGTGCATCACAGAGCCACCCCACAGTGCAGATGTGCAAAAACATTCACAGGCAGACAGAGAAGGAAGCAGGTTTTGATGCAGCAGCACAGTTGTGCAGCTTGCCAGGTCAGTAAGCTCTTGGGCACAGTTCCTCACACCCCCAGTGCTGAGAAGCTTTGAAGCCACATGGCATCACCCAGGGGTGGTCAGGTCAGAAAGCTTTGTGAGAGCACAACTTCAAGTCAAAAACTGCTTTTTTTCAGTCTATTCTCCTTGACAGCTTTTAGCATTTATATCAGGGATGATATGCTAGCCATAAACTTATTATCTGAGTATAAGTTACATTGCATTTTCTATAAGCTTCATTCTTTCACTCATTGTGAGTTTGCTTTACAGAAGCAAAACCACTAGAAAACAGGGGTCAGTGTCCTGCTCCCTTTAACAGAGGGAACACTGGCTTGCTTTAATCTGAATTTATGCTGACTATCGGTGCTAAAGGAATGATACTGGACCCACTGACACCTGTAGGATGGATTCAGTCTCTGTAGTGCCATTCATTTGTAGAAGTGTGCAAACGTAAGACAGCAGAATCTTCGCCATTACTGTCATCTCCCACCTTGCCATTTGGTAATTACTCAGCTTTCTAAGGCTGAAGAGGGTCTGTTAGATTTTACAAGCATTTCTGAAGAGCTGCGTGTGCAAAAAAAAGTTTTACAATGAAAGATAGAACTGGTATGATTACCACCAATTTTTAATGTGTTGCTTTATTCAATTTAATTCAGTTGAAAAGAATGGAACAAGGACGCTTACTCCAGGCAAAGCAATACTGAAACTGGTACTGAAACATGCAGTTGGAAGGCAGAATCATGGGGCACAGAGCAGTGTAACATACTGTGTCCACAGTAGTGGAAGGAGTAGGGCAAAACGCTTGTGAAATTCTACAGGAGGTGGTTAAAATCCTCAGAAGGATAAAATTAGTTCCCATAGAGCTTCCTCATGAATGTAGCTATGGTGCTGCTGTGAACAGAGCCAACTCCTGCACTTCTAAAGCTACCAAATGCATGATGGACAGACTCCCACTTTTATGGCTGCAATATAAACAAGCAGAAAGCTGTAGATCTGATGGATGAGGCTGGTCCAACTATTCTCCACTTCCAGATAAAATCAGAAAATACATTTACTTGCAGTCAGTTTCTCAAAAATCCCATCAATAGGCCTTTCTTTTTACTGCATTGCCTCAGGATATGGTAGAAAAGACTTCTCTGGGAGTTTCGGTAGGCAGGAAGTGTCCAATGAGTTACTGCATGAAAAGACAATATGATTGCTGGGCTCACCTCATAAAACATAGCTTTACACAAGAATAGCACACTTACCTTTCTGTCCTGACAAACTGTCTCATTTTTGGCTGACAGTGCTAACTTCCTCTCCCTTGAGCAAGTGGTACCGTTTTCCTGCAGCCAAATGGCTGACACAGTAGACATAAATACAAAACCTCTGTACAAAATGAAGTTCAGATTTACAGCTGTTTCATAAATATGCTAAGTGAGAAATCATAAATTATGCTGAGCAGCTTTCCACAGGATAAGACATTTCAGAAAAAGTGCTAAGTTCCTGTTTACGATAAAAAGGATTTCTTAAACCAGCACTGGTGTAGCAATTTGTTATGTGCAACATGTTTTGATTGCTGCTTTACTGAACTAATTCTGTCAAGGAGTACAGCCTGTAGTCTGAACAACCTGTTTTGTAGTGGGAATCAAGAATTACAGATGAAACCGTCAAGCTAAAATACTCTTTATTTTCTGAAGCAAACTATAAGTGACTCTTATACTAAAAAAAATCCAAAAGCAACAAAAACCCCACAACTCCTTTGAAGAGATCATAATATGTAATAGTAATTAAATATAGGCCCCTTGATTAAAACTGATGGAAATCCCCCCAAACTCCCTCCAACCAGCATTCAGCAAATACTAAGAAACTTGAAAGAATGAACCCAAATTTCCAGTTCAACATAATAGTTTTATGATAGCAACCTACTCACTATTTTAGTTATTCAAATCAAAAGGCAACATAAAATAAGAATTTAGTGAGGTTTCTGCAACTCTGTTGCAGTTCCAGGATCACAAAATCCCTTGAAAGGTCTGGCTCCTGGCCAAAACACTGAAGTGTCAGAGGCATCCCTTTACTCACCATACCAATTCACTCACACCTGAGTTTTGCACATCAGTCTTCACTCAGATGTAAACAAAAGTCTTGCATGATAAACCATACGGGTTATTGCTTGCTTTAACAGGAAACTACTTTAAAAGACAAAAAAAAAAAAGCTTAAGAGTTGAGTCAGTCTTCATTACACAAAATAGATGTGGATGTAAGTGATGCAGACGGCCATTAAAGGTCGCAGTCTGAGTTAACTCAGTTCTGATTTCCCACACTGGAACTCTCTTGCTAGCCATACAGTGGTCTTTGGTATATTTAGCCCTTCGTGACTGAAGTAATTCACTTACCGGATTTTAAAACAAATGCATTTTATTGGAAGACTTCACAATTGGGTTTAAAGCGCAATTATTTTTTAAATTTCATAATGTGATGTTTCCATGTTCTAGTCATAAGATGAATCATCTTACAAATGTGGGTTTAGATGAAAAACATGCTTAGATGAATAGCATTAAAAATCTTTAAAATCTTGGAATGACGGTGTATTTAGGTGATAGAGCCAAGCCAAATGAAATAGCCTGCTGTCAAGTGGGACAGCCACTGCAGGCTCCTCTTCCCTTGCAGCTGGTCTGGCTCTTAGCTGAGCCTTGTGTGAGGTGATTCAGTTCGCTGAGCTGTGAGGAAAGGAGCCCAGCCAGAAGAAAAACAAAACAAACAGGGGAGAGCATGAAGCCAGCCCACCCTATGGAGCTGCTGGTTCAGCTCAGCTGTCCTACCTGCACCCTTGGGGTGGAAGCATCTAACACCATAGATGGGATTAGTTCTCAAATGAGAAAAAAAAATCACACACATTGTCATGCAAATTTTAAATTTTCACACTATGTTTTTTGTCTCAAATGTAAAGTAGTGCGACCAGCTCTGTGGGTAAGATTCATGCCAGGCATTTAATTGGCAGCTGGGGACTTGAACATCTTCCCAGTAACTCCTACAAATAAAATACTGCAAAACAGCATAAGGAGTGCATATTTAATTATGAATTCAAATAAAGACATTTTCTTTATACTAGAACTACATGGTAAAAACCTGTACCGTCCCCCAAAAGACTGGTATTTATGGCATTTTTATATAAGCTTTCACAGTTGAACAGGCAAAATATTAGCTGCCCTTTGCTTAAAGAGGGTCACTTTTTCTATAAAAGAGCATGTTCCAATTCTTCCCTGTCCATTTTAGACTTGAGCCTGAGCTTTCAACACCTCGGTGAGAGCTCAGACCAGAGACATTTTCTTGCCAGCTGCTAGTTTGTATAGCACGGAGTAGCCAGCTCTATCAGTAGAGGCTGAGCCTGACCCAACCAAAACAAGATAATAGTCTGCTGAATATGTTTTACAGGAGACAAGACTAATACCCCAGCTGAAGTCAGCAAGAGCAAAGGTTTGCATCCCGACTGTCCATGTTATATATGTTTTTCTCTAATTAATGCTAATTAGTCCATAGGCCTTGTGGAGTATTGCATGGTTTAGGTCTTAAACCTAGAAACTCTTATGAATTGTACTCTTTATTAAGTGGCTAGTTACCTTAGAGTAGAAAATGGAAATGTTTTTACTATCATGGAATGGTTTGAGTTGGGAGAGACCTTAAAGATGATCTAGTTCCAACCTCCCTGCCGTGGGCAAGGACACCTTCCACTAGAATTCAGCCTCAAAGCCTCAACCAACCTGGCCTCAAATATTTACAGGGCTGGGGCATCCACAGCTTCTCTGGGCAATCTGTTCCAGTGCCTCACCACCCTCACAGCAAAGAATTTCTTCCCAATATCTAATCTAACTCTACCCTTTTAGTTTAAAGCCATTCCCCCTTGTCCTATCCCTACATGCCTTTGTAAAAAGCCCCTCTCCTGCTTTCTTGTAGGCCACTTCAGGTACTGGAAGGTGCCCTAAGGTCTCCCTGTAGCCTTGTCTTCTCCAGGCTAAACAACCCCAACTCTCTCAGCCTGTCCTCATAGGAGATGATGTTGCAGATAGTAGTCTCAAAAACATACTCTAATCCTGAAATACAAACTTGAGTGTTGATTTTAAAATTCATGTTTATTTTTCTTGGCCTGCCTGTTAATTATGTCAGCCATAGCTGACTGATACCTGTGAGATATTTCTCTATGACAAATCAGACCAGCTCTGAGTTTAAGCATCGGCATGCACATAATACTTAAAGACAAAAACTATTTTCTAGCATTTATCAGCCTGTAAATGAAGTTACAACACATCATTTTTAGCCCTTCATCTTGCTTACCTGTTGCTTGTGCTGCAGAGCTCCACAAGGAGATGAAAGAGGCTTGGTTGGATTACTTGTGAACAGTTTTTACCAAAATCAGATTGACCACCAAAACACAGCTGAAGGCAGCTCTGATGCAGGATGCTGACTCAAACCCAGGACAAGCAGTGAAACCCCCACAACCACTCTAACCCACAAGCTTCATTCAATAGCTCCCACGCAGAGATCTCCTGCAGAGGAGAGGGCCCTGCCTGTGCATAGACACTATTACACACTCCCTACCTACCCTAGTACATGCTACTGCATAGTAGCACTCACTTGCAGAAGCCAGGATATCTAGGGCATACTCCTCTTCCTCACTGCCATAATTACTAGGTGTGCTCTTTCTCATGTACAGGCCCATGAACTGAAAAATAAAAAAATCCCATTTTGCACTACTTTGTGCCAGTTTATATGAGCTTATTATTAACAAGACCTAATGACAGGGATTTTGTTTCCAACCAAAATAATCCTAACCTAAGGCATATTGTTTTCTGACCTATCTTCCCAATGTGAAAACTGCACTGCTGCACACACTTACCTTACACAGATTAAAGAGATAATGCTTCCTCCTCTTCAGGCAGTAAAAAACTCGCCTTCAACACCGATACTATTCAAATTAACCTACCACTGGTTTCTCAAAGGAAGCAAGGAGAAAGACAGGCAGAAAAGCAGAAATGACAGAACACCAGGATTTAATGTTCTGGTAAATGCTTTTGTATTATGATTGCAAACACAAGCAGTCTTTTATGTATTTATATATATATATATATATACCTGAACATCAATCCCAATCAGTGCTGCCCACTCAACCATCCAAATTGCAGTGAAATTATAGTGGCTCACAGCTCTGACTTTATTAGTGCAACTCAATTAGATTCAAATCAGATATTAACAGATCAACATGAATAAAACCAGAATCAAGCCCACCACTCTAGTTCTGCTGATAAATGTGCCTCCCTCTTGGAAAGGCTCATTTTAAAAAGTGCCAACACACTGCTGTGCACAACTCGACATCCCTACATTGCTGAATAATCCAACAATTAGCAGCTAAACGAAGGTGAGCATTCCCTCATCTCTAATAATACCAAGATATGGGCAACTAGCCAAGAATCTGGTACATTAAACAGAAAAACACAGGCAAAATCTGCAAGTGCTTCTTGAGAGCACAACACTATTTCCAGTAAGCACACATGGAAACTAAATACCTCTTAGGTTACCCTCAGGTAGGAAAAGATTGATTGATTGACTGGTTGATTTCAAACACATAGTCCAAAGAAGCATGGACAGCCCCTGGTATTGAACCAGGAAATTCAACAGCAGCTGCCCACCTGCACACAAAAGACAGATTGCACAAAGATATTTGTTCAGCTAAACATTAAGTTTATTCAAAACCATTTATGGATACACCAAGGATTTCCTTAGAAGTCAGCCTAATTTATATCATCTTCCAAGCTATTGTTATAATGCCATCAAGTTTCAGCCACCATGTGTTGAAAACATGCGTATAGCCTTCTTCACTCATGTGCGGAACAACCTAGAAAACGTTCCTGCAGCCTACAGATTATGTAACAAAAGATATCCTAGTGTCATATCAATCAGAAGTGCACAACTGTCCTCAGATGCAGTCACAAGATTTCATTCTGGGCTTGAAGAGTAAAATTTTCAAACATACACACATGATAACTTATCACTGTCTTGAAATAAAACTTAGGAACTGAAAAGCCTCAATCATTTTTGTAAGCTTTACTCCCCTTCTTGCACATCAGCCCAAATTTGAAGAATAGCCTCAGACTTGCAGCCTGTTTAAAGAATTCTGTCAGAAGTACTATGAGAAATCTCCGTTTAACAACCTATGCTGTTCAGCATCAGTAAATTAAATAGCCTCTTGCCAGCTCTAGAAGAGCCTTATTTGTGTATTTATTTCTAGTATATAGCATGTCCATAAAGCATATTAGCAGTGGGTTCATCTTTGGATCTCAATATTAACAGAGCTCAGACACACTGCCAATAAATCAGGAGACGTGGGAAGGATTTTGTTTCAACTGAACTTATTTCTGCACTCAAGAACTAGCTCACTCCAAAGGTTCCCCATGTCCCTGATCACACAAACCACAAGACTGAAAGATACCTCAAGAGAAGTCAAGATATTTCCTCTTCCTGCCCCAAGGCAGAATGAGTCACATTTAAGTAATGTCTCAATGGTTATTTCTTACCTAGTCTTAAAATAATCATTAGCTTCTTTACACTGCACAAAACCAATGTGTTCATTTCTCCCCCTTCATAGGTCCTGTTTGATCACTCTTACTGTTTACATGTGCATTCACTTGAATGGTAGCTCTCTTTTATGTGGCATATGACCCATGCAAGTAATATCTTTAAATGTTCAAAGCACAATGTATAAAAGGGAATTCTTCGATGTCCATTTTAGGATAGTTAAAAGGCAATTTATTCTATTCTGGTTCTAAACACTTAACACAACTGTGGAATGCACCCTTTTTATCCTTGTTTTCCCTTTCTCATCAACAAAATTTTCTTTATGGTAATTCTGACCACATAGTCCTGACAACTAACACATACTGTCTTTATTAGAAGTGATTTCACAGACAAGGAATTTTTACTATGATTTATTAATCAAAATTATTTAAATTATTTTAGCTCCGCTTACTGACCATCTGTCATCTGTTACAGAGGAAAGAGCAACTATTTTCCTCATACAGTCCAAAGTTACCTACCTGAACAGTGGAAATCCCATTTCTTGTGTACAACTCAGTTACTTGCTAGTCCTTAGTGACAGAAAAATGACTCCTTGTTTCCTTTAACGTGATCGTAAGCTGCGAGGTGTATTGCTAACACAAAAAAAAATATTCCATTGTGTTAGTTAAGATGAACTCTCCGTATTTTTTTTATGTCATATGAAGGTATTCCTGGCTGTGACTCTCTAGCTTTGAAATACAGTCTCTTAGGAACCGTGAGCAGATTTAACCACAAATAGCTAAACGCGCCTAGATACATGAAGTTATATTTAACTATCTCCCTAGCTAATTAGATCAGGGGACCAGGATCATATGGCTGGATTAATTAAGATAAAACAGGGCATTTGCAATAATTAAGTTAGCTATTTGGTCTCCTTTCCAGAGCAGGGAGTCAACGAACATCATTAGTGCAGCAGCCAGTGGACTGGTACTTCCAACCATGGATGCAGCCTCACCAAAGCCACTGTTTTTGCAAGATAGCCCAGAAGGCTCTCTTGGACAGTTAGATGTTATTTCTTTGCTTTAAGAAGACCAGAGGAGCTCCTTCCCAGGAGGAATCCCTAAGGCTGCTCAGAGGTAAGGTTTCCAGAGACAGCAGGGTGAGACAGGCAAGAGATTCAACCCAGGAACCTGTAGCTTAGGAAAAAAAACTTAAAATGCTGAGGACCAGGTAGCAGACCCACAGTTAAATTCCAAGGGTGTTGAAAAGGAAGTTTGAGACTAGGGAGGACCATGGTTTTTCATTCCAGTGCACAAAACTTCTGTGTTCTTGAAACAAACATCAGTATTCAAAACTTCAAAGGGCTTGTGGGTGGAGGTCAGGCTGTGAATAAACCTTGTATTTATCTATTATTTTGGTTCTATCAACACTGTAAGTTTTTCTGTGTAAGGAGTCAATTAACTGAGATGACTAGCTGTAATTCTAATGAAAATTATGTCCTTCAAAGGTTTTATTGGGAGCACAATGTACAGCAGATGATCTAAATCAGTACCCTTTAATTCCCTTGACCCCTACTTGGGGACCCTCCACAGCAACCAAAGGCTATTTTGTGTCTTCACTCTGTAGCTACAAACCTGTCCTGCAGAATAAAAGGCATATATATCTGTCATCATGAGCTCACTTGGCCTGAACACGGTCCTCACCTTGACAGCATCATACTCAATGTCCACAGCAATCATGTTGTTGTCTCCATCATTTGCAGATGTTATGCTTTATTTAGACACTATTAAAATCTAGAGCAATTAGAAGTGGATCCTAAGAAGGGTTCTCTATAAAAGAAACGCAGGCCAGTATGACTGTGACAGATACTGGCCTTTATGCAATTTGCAACCCAGCACAGCCACAGCTTGACAGACAAGCTCTGTCTTTTACAATAGCAAATGTTTCCCCTAAAACTGTGTTCTGAATGATTTTTCAACTCACTAATCCAGTTTAATTATAAGCTTGCAGCAATTTAATTTTCTACAGGAATCAAACAAATCTAGTTCTTCTTGAAAATAAGACTGACAATTCAGAAGGTTTGGGTTTGCTGGTGGATTTTTTTCATTTAATCAAGAGTCACTTTTGCTTAAAACTAAAACAATGTGTAAAAAGGAAAAATTCTCTCTGCTTTCAGTCAGCAGAGGAAATCACATTACTATTTCCTCAACTGGTAAGAAGTTTAAAACTATTGAGTGCTTTCAGCTGGCAGAGCTCCAAGTTTTCCATATTATTACAGGATTTGCATGAAACTCTGTTTAAGACCAAGTTCTCATGTTGATATGATCTCACTTCAGCGAACATCTAGATTTGGGAGCCATATGCATGCAAACCATTGGGGTCCAGTAGCATTAGTTATAGAGTTTAAAAGTAAAGTTTTACAAGAAGTGGTTCTGTACTCGTACCTCTGCTCACTACATATGAATGCCAGCCCACAATTAGGCTGATGACATAGATCTTCCTGTGTTCTGCATGTCTGCAAATGCACACATTGCATGTTACTGTGTGATTATCAAGGTGTTCCCTGAAATGGGCTGAGTTAGCTCACGGCTGAAAATACAGACTTCTAGAAAGGCTGAGCAAGGGAAATGGCAGCATAGCTACTACAATAATTTAATTGAAATACAGATAAGTGAGCTACAGGAACATGGCAAGGAAGGGTATAGACCCAAAGCTAGATGAAAAATTAGTTTGAAAACAACAACACTTTTTTTAATGGGACACATTTACAAATACGGACAGAGAAAATACGGTATACCCCAACAGGTTAGAAAACAGTTTCTAACAAGAAGCATTTGAAATATCTTCTTCAGTCAGGAGAAAATGTGCCAAAGAACTTGTTTTTTAAGTAGAAAGGAAATAAAAGCTGCTGAGATAAATACTTCTATTCTCAGCCTGTAAATTTACTGTCATTGTTCCACAGAAGACTCCTGGACAGACTTTTTTTCTGAACCACAAATCTGTCAGTGCAGAATTTCCTTCATTCCCTATCACCTCTGTGTTTTAGATGGTGAGGCACTCGGATGTTCCTCACTAATGGATGGAACATCCTCACCTCGGGTGTTCCTCACAGGGTCAATGGCTGTGGGAGAGTGCGCAATGCCAGCTCATTTCCCCCAACACCATACTCCATATATCTCAGAACAGACATGGCAAGCATTTAAAGACACAATATTTACCCTGCTTCAAGCACTTGTCATCTGTTAACTGGTATGTTTGCTCTTTTCCATAATGTCTTGGTAAGAGTGACGTTCCAAGAGATGTTTGCAGAAACACCTGTAGGTGATGTGAAGTCCGGTTTGACCCCTTGGTAACAGAAGGCACCTCAGCACTGAAGGCCACTTTCGATACATTGTGCCCTAGTGGATTGTCAGTGCAGTGTGTTGTTCAGTCACGAGTGAGACACTATAAGGAGTGCCACATTCCTATTGCTAGCAGCACCAGTAATTTCTTCATGAATCTGTCAGTCACTGACTCATCCACAGAAGAGGATGACAGCTGAACTTTCAGTGACCTAATAGTCACTCTAGTGCTTATAAAAAAATACAGTAATATTAGTTTTCTTGAGCTCTGTTGAGGCTTCTACTCACTGTTACACGAACAGGAACAGAGTGCACTCCAGTGAACTGTCATATTTCAGCACACATGGCAGCTATTACTTAGCTTAGCTCTAGAAGTATTATTCATTAAGGTAATGTCATCCATTCAAGGCGACTGGATGGAAAGCATGGGCCACTATTGCAGAAAGCTGAATGTTCCTCTAGATATCACTAGGGACACTAGCACTAAATAAATCATTAAAATGCACAATGCTGGTGGAACATCAGATGGCTACAAGCAGCTTAAAAGGTTTCTGCTGATACCTCTTCACTGTAGGATGGATTTTTCCCAGATGAAGATCTCTGAGGGTAGGAAATGAGAAAAGGCAACAGCATACATGAGCAGAGAATGGATAAACCCCTGTTGCTAAAATTCTTTCCTGTGAGTAATACCAGATCCTTAAAAAAAAAATATCTTCAAGGACAACTTGTCACTCTCCTTGAACTCTAACATCCTACATGGAGGATGCTATCAGAAAGCTCTTAGCTATGATTGCTGGAGTTACATAGAGCAGTGTGGATTGCAAACAAGGAAAGGGTTTCCACATTTCCACATTTGCTTTATTCTGCTAATTTAAGCATTTGAATTACAGGCCTAGGGGCTATCCTGAGCACTCACAGGAACCCTACAGAGGTCTCACATGCTCCTAGTGAAAGCTCCAAGTGAAATAAAGTTACAAATCAACAGTACGTTCCTACATCTCAAGCAAAGTGTGGAATGGAAGAGCCTGGAAAATGTGGCCTGATTTTGAATTTTATGCTCTGGAGAACTTCTGTCTCCCTTGCTTCACTAGGCTTGTAGATCTGAAAAGAAATGCAATGGCTAACACACATCTTTCACCCTCTCTCCAGTGACACCAGCTATTCCCAGTTGGGACTATACATTCACTGGTGCAGGGTTTACACGCAGGGCTGAGTGATGCTGCTGGAGGAAAATGAGCCCCACTCTCTCAGCACATCTGGTTAGGAAACATGTTGGTTACAGCAGCTAGCACATCTTCCCCATTTGCCTCAGTATTTCTGGTGACAGAAAGAAATCCAGAACTGTTTTCACCACCTCAGATCCCACTGAATTTGTGTCCTCCCACCAGCGCAGCACAATTAGCAGCAGAAGTCAATCATGCATTTACCAGCACTGGCCAAAATACAGCAACTTTGTGTTACTGGAAACTTTGTGTGTGAAAGTGAAATGTAGAAATAATCTGAACACCTCATCTAGTGGTGGCAGGTTTCACCCTGTCCTTTTCCAGACTCTTAGTTTTATACCACCTCTAGCCTGTTTTTGTTTTTGTTTTCGTTCTCCGCTAATGACGCGCTTCACTGCCTTGAGGAAGGATGATTACAGGAAGCTGATGTAGCAATTCTCTGGCTCCAGTCTATCTCACACAAACATGTATCAAAGTGTTTCTCATGGTGTAATTCTTCCATGTTGCTTATGTTTGCAATTGGGTTTTCACTGTTTTCTACATCCTGATTTGTGCACGTTTTGCATGTGTTTTTCTATGGTAGGAAGATGAGAGAAACTTGCATCAGTTCTATTATTGTTGATCCATTCTCTGTTTTGCCTAACTTTGCTTCATTTCTTCTCCATAGTTCAGCAATCATCTTAAATTTGTCTAGCAGATGCACATCTACAGGATCCCGCTATGTGACCATCTACTTCATCCTAAAATAGTTAATCACGTCAAGACCTAATTTTGAATATGAGCCCCTCCATCACTGACCAATCACACAAGAAAAATGGTAATAGCAGAAAATAAGTTCAAAAACTATAACCAGGCTCTGTCCTTCTGCAGGGGTTATGTTCTACATGCCACTGAGTATTTAAAGACTATTGAAACAGGAGACAGCCAGCAGCCCCCTGATTTTACTACTTGTACAGAACTAGCTTGCATTTGTCATGCAAAGTCATGATGGCATAGATTTCTGTCATTAAAATTAATTCTTGAGAAACTTTGTCATTATAACTACTAGGCTTTGGCCTGAAGGAAAAGGTTACGCTTCAACACTGCATTCACATCCTCTTCATGCCAAGGCATCAGTAGTATCACCATCATGACATCACCCATCAAGCAGCAAAAGGTGGCTAAGGCCCAGTTTTATTACACATTCGGTGTTGTATCCTTTGTAAGGACAGTAAGTCTCTAATCAAAATGAAGCTCCCGCCATCAGTCCTACGGTTTACATGAAGTACCAAGTCATGCTGCTGTGAACAACTGCTAGGGCAGTCTACATAAAATAAAATATTTCGAAAAGAAGTTCAAATTCCTAAAGGTTAGAAAATAAAATCCCTGGATCAGCAGATCATAATCATATGTGGCACCACTTACCAGGCTAAAATCTAAACTATGCAACATGTGACTAAAAAGCATGTGGCTTTCCCAACACTACCGCACTGGTGGGGTACTTGGCAGTCAACACCCAACAAGTCAGGCAACTACAGACTACTTCATTCCTATTCTGCAGAAGACAATACCAAACACATCAAAAGAGATCAGTCTATGATTTATATCCTAAGACAGAAGGTTTTTATTAATAAAACTGTTTCCTCAGAGTTAAATTCCATTAACCGTACTTAAGAGGGAATTACTACACATCTTGCTCCCAGGCAAAGCTTGACCATTCCACATGTGTTACAAATCAGTATCTCTTTACATTTATTGGTGTGCAGAAGAAAGTCAAAGGATTTATTTTCAGATTCTGGCAAGTCAGAAATCTTTCATGTTTGAGGAATCACATTGCTAATAATCTATTTCTATTTTAAACTTATGAATTTTCATACCAAATAACCAATAGATACATTTTTATATTAACCACATTTCTCCATCTTGAAGTAAGAAGCTTAGGTGGCATCATGCTTTTAGGGAAGAGAAGTGTGAAATACAAGATATTTTAAGGAAGATTTTAAAGTCCTTTCCATTCTGCACGAGGTTTCCCCCCTTCTTCCCCCTGCATATTTTTTTAATCTTGAAAGCATTTCCTACTAATGCATGAAACCCCCATTACGCTGCATATGGTTTCTATTATCAAGCCTATAATGCTTTCAGGAATTTCTTTGATTTCTCTGGTTGTTACCTCATTCTTTTCATTCCTGATTGACACAGAAGTAGCAACCCAAGTCATTCCTAAGTATCTTTCTTTAGTTATAAATCAGTCTCCATACTTCTGTAGCGCACCTCAAAATGGCCTGCCTTCACTACCCTTGTATGAATGAAGGTAAGTCTTGAATGTTGATTATTATACTCTTCATCAGATATTTGAAGAGCATCCACTTTTCTTACTTGAAGTACTCCGATTTTAACCATTAAATTTGCACTGCACCCATGGACACTACACTTACACCTACATACCTAAATCAAGACCTGGGATTTGTGTGCAAATGTGTACATACAACTGCAGAATAGAGATCTTCATACAGATCAGACCAAAAAAAAAGAAAACAAAAACCAAAAAAAACCCAAAACCAACCAAACAAAAAACCTCCAAAATTCTTGTCTTCAAAGTAAGTGCAAGATCAGCTGTCCATGGCAGATCTCCAAATAATTACCAGCTCAGTGGTAGCTGAGTGTTTGAAAATGTAGCCACAGAATTCTCCCAAGATTTCATGGGCAAGCCTGTTTCTACCCTGCAACCAGCTTTTGTCCCTCAGGGCTTGCCATAGGGCCATGGGTGGGTGTCGGCACAAGGTAAGAATTTAGCATTGTTCAGACAGAACCAGTCGGGTATGCAGGAGGTTCTGCTGAAGAACTTCATGGTTCACTGCATGGGGCAAAGCTACCAGTGGAACACAGCACAAACAGAAGAAGCTTCACTTGGAAAATACAATTTATTCCACAGACTTAATTTTGAAAGATCAAGCTGCAAATACTTAAGCACTAGCGACAGCTCTAGGCATGGTTCAGGAATTATGGAGGTTGCATACTCTGTAGTCTCAGGGTAAGGGTATGCTCCAAAGGTATGACACTTTCTGAAATAAATCAACCTTGTACCACTATGTTGCTTCAGAGGGTTGCATTTCAAATGCAAAGAAGCATGGAAGGGGGTGGGGGGAGAAAGAAAAAAATTTCACCAGATAATTGCTTCAAGCAATAACTTGAACAACGATTTTACCATTTTTACCCTTCTAATGTTGATTTTAACAGGATATGATATACTCAGAAGTTCAAATCAACAGAAAAAAACTGCTGCATGATTGCATTTTGGCAGCTACATACAACTTCCATGCATTACACAATCAGCTATTTCATACATGAAACATACAAGAATAAACAGAGCAACCATGAATTTCCCAATGTTTTGTGTTTATTCTGTCCACAGATCCGAGTTGGTGCTCCCTGGCTAAACTGAAACAGCCAGACAAAAAGAAAATACTGCATACAATCCAGTAGCAAGGGAGATCACAGAACAAAGCTACTCCCTCACATGAAGTTCTGTGAGACAATGAGTAGACAGCAAGTGCAAAAACCTTTGCCCATGTCCTTGCTTCTTCTTTTTCCTTCATCCCTAAAGGTTGCCCAAAATTCTCAGAAACACCCTGAGTACAAAAGGATTGTGTGGAACAAGGTATCTCCCCTGGAGAGAGCAGTAGCAGCATATGCCGCACCTTCCCTCAGTACGGCACTCCCACCCCACACTCTCCCTGGCTTAATGGGGAACATCTACACAGGGGAAAAACCCTCAGTGTTTGAAGCCTGGCCACCAGTCTAGGTGGTGCCTGGCAAGCATCTGGCAAGCAGAGAGGGGACATTTAGACATATTTTAGGGCTCTGATGGCTTCTTCAGAAGAGACCTTAATTGGAAACACTGGAAATACCAAGTAATTGCTATGCAAGGGGCCTTGGGGTGCATGTTTTCTAGTGAATGTTCATCACCCTCGAGGGGAAGCAATAAAACCCACTGCCATCGCCTGTTTAGGAGCCCACTGACAAGATTCTTTTGTCAGCTTTAACTCCAGCCTGACTAACACACCAGTTGTCGTCTCTTCAGAAACAGTCATTAGCTTACAAAATTATCCATTTCAAACAGGCTTAAGTATGCTCTCTCTATAGAGAAACATATATCCGAATTTTGGACAAGAGCTGGTTAAGAAAAGTGGCGAAGAAGGAACCGGCACCAATGCCAGCATCGAGACGCAACAATTCGAACAAAAGAGATTTCAAGATGTCGCACTAACACGCACGCACACAATGTTCCTCTTGATGGATTGCTTCCCCTCGACAGAGGGAGATGCTTCAGGAGAGCGCCCGCCCGGGCACGAAGAGCACGCGTGTTTCTCCTAGACGGAACCCGGCAGGGAGCACGTCCCTGCGGCGTGCCTGCTCCGCGGGGCTTCCACTGCGGCACGTACGCGGCACCCGCTTCGCCCTCGCTGCTCAAAGGGGCCCACGAATGACCCCACGCTGCTGCAGCGGGACCCCCTGCCCCCCGCCTCGTGCCCCCCCAGGGCCGCTCGGAGGAGCGGGGGCGGGGGAGCTCTGGGGGCATCCGCGGCCGCTCCCCGGCCGCCGACCGAAACCCGCTGCGGGCGGAGAGGGGGCGGCAGCACGGCCGGCCTTCTCTCCTACCTAAATGCCAAATATTGTCTCGGTGAGGTGAGAGTGGGACACGGTTGAGGGGGCACGGGTCCGCTCCGCCATCGCACACAGTAGCAGGCGCCAGAGCTAAGTCGGGCGCAGCGCGGGGCAGGACGGGTGCCGGGGTGCTGCTGGGTCCCCCCGATGAACCCCGCCGGGGCTGGCGGAGGGCGGGCAGGGGGAAGCGCCCGGGGGTCGCGGCGCAGCGCGGAGCCTTTGTTCCGCCGCCGGCCCCTCCGCACCGCCGCCTCCGCGCATGCGCCGGGCACAGACAAAGGCGCGGGCAGGGCGGCGGGGGCGCGCCC
>VXBT01003019.1:691075-778640 GCA_013400235.1 Oriolus oriolus
TTTTTTTTTTTTTTTTTAATGGTGTTTTATTTTCTTAGCTCTCCCAGTGGTTTAACCCTCGCTCTGCAGCCGCCGGGGCGCAGAGCTCTCTAAGCCGCACCTGCCCCGATGCAGCATCCCACCCTCCTGTGGCGCGGTGCGGGGCTAGCTGCGCCCTGCCGCAGCTGGGGGAGGGAGGGCAGGCGGGACCCCTTCCCCCCGCGCCCCCAGCCGCGATATCTCTGCGCTCACGATAACAGGCTTGGAGGGGCAGCTGCACCGCACGGGTGAGGCATGTAGCAGTCAGCGTTAGATTGGGTAATCGAGGAAAAAGAGGAAAGGGAGGGGGACACGCCCTGACACGTCCTCGGCCGTCGGAGAAGGGGGTAGCTGCGCCCCACGGAGCGAGGCGCGTCCCGCCCCGGTGCTGCCTCCGCGTAGCCCGGGGGAGCAGGGGTCCGCCCGCCCCCTTTCCCGGGAGCATCCCTGTAGAGGGAGCAGTAACTGCGGCTGCCCGGCGGTGGCCTCCTGCAAGGTCAAAGGAGAAAACCCCTCTCCTCAGTTTTATTTCTGAGCCAGGAGTATTTGCAAGGCAGGGCTGGAGAGAAGTGAGAGGCAAGGTGGGCCCAAACTTTAGCCAGGGAGTAGGACAGAGGCGGGCAGAACACAGCAGCATGTCCGCAGAATGGCTCAGTGAGGGACTGAGGGCCTGGGCTGGGCTTATATCGGTCCTGGACCGTGGGTAGGGCTCAGGAGGAGCCCCAGATTAGGCTGGGCAGGGACAATCAAG
The DNA here is from genome assembly GCA_013400235.1 of Oriolus oriolus. Classification (NCBI taxonomy): domain Eukaryota; kingdom Metazoa; phylum Chordata; class Aves; order Passeriformes; family Corvidae; genus Oriolus; species Oriolus oriolus. Next base: position 691,845 of record VXBT01003019.1, read on the forward strand.
CCTAAGAGTGCCCATGTGGCCATGACATTCAGACTGTCGAGATTGTCTTGTAAAATTGCTCAACCACTACAGAATTAGTGTGAAGCAATATTGCAGGGAAAGAAAGAGGCTGTTATTTAACCCTGTGTTTAAATGTGGGCTTAGGCAATGAATTCTCACCTGCATAAAATCGAGCACTATCAGACTTTGCAGCTGAATTACAAGTTACACAGGGTTCACAGGATATCTCAGAAATAAAATTCCTGAGTGTGTTCTGAGTCATTTGCTTGGAAAAGCCTGTACAACTAAAAATGGCACAGAAATAGTCATTGCTACTATCATTTTGTGAGGGGTTTTGATCCCTTTACTGTTTTCAGCAGCTAGAGGGCTGAGATGGTAAGTTTACCAGCTAGTATTCTTTTAAATACACATACATGCTAAATTATGTATCTCAGAACAGCCAAATTCAAAATTCATCAAATGCTCACTTCAGTTGTTCAGCTGCATCAAGGTATGATACATATCTGAATGTGTTATTTAATAAAAATGATACTTTTAGGCAAATGGGTATATTAAGCAGCCTTTGAATATTTGTCTTAACTGAGGGTGTGTAAGGTATCCTCACCTTTTTCTTCTGAAATGAAAAAACGGTATCTAGAAGAAGAAAAAGGGCAGAACAGAGACACCTGCAAAAAGATGACCAGCCAGGTCTGTTGTGGAAACACAGGCAAGTCTAGGCCCTTTTGTATAATTAACAGCTGCTTTTCTGAAATCCACACTGTTACTCTGCTTTGACAAATGCCCAGGCTACCTCCACCTTCTTAGCCAGCTCTTCCTGTCACCTCTTGCCACTTACTGTATCTCAGTGTTCTTCCCTCCAGCTTCAACATTTCAGGCCCAGCCTTGTTCAGCCCTGTCTCTCTTCCAGGTGTCACTCGCTGCCATATTTCCTCCTTCTCCAGAAGGAAACAAATCCAATCCTAAATACTCTTTCCTCATCTTTAATTTTTATTTTTTGTTCTTCTGATTAATGAGTCTTTGTTTTGTGATTATATTAGGTCTGACAAGAGCCACAAGCCACAACTCTTAGCCCAGCATTTCCATAACACAAGTCCAAAGTACTCACAGGGCCACCTCCCCTCTCCTTCCACTACTCTGCCTCTATCCCTGTCACCCACAGTTCCATTTTTGTGTCTGATTGCTGTTTGAACTTTTTTCTCAGAAGAAGCTAGGATCAGTATGCTGGGGTAGTGGGGGGGCTTTCCACTTTACTCCACACGAAGAGAGAGATGACCAGCAAACAAGAAAAAAAAATCGAGTTAAAACCCTTACCTGTGCCCCTCTTTCAGCCTTGCAAATAAAAGGCCGCCTTCCTCGCACTTACCGTCACAACAGAACAGAAGTAAATCCAGGCTCCTCACAGCTCAGGGCTTCCCAAACTTGCCAGCTCCGGCTGCAGCTGCAGGGGCAGCCCGGCCCCCCCGGCCTCCAGCTGCTGCCCTGTCCTCCCCTATTCCCGAGTTTACACCACAAGAGGGAGCGTTCTGTTCAGTTTATTGGCAGAACCTGGTTTTCCCGGTATCCAGGCGAAGAGAATAACCGCAGTTTCCCGTATGTAGCGATTTTCCCAAGCCCGTTTACCTCATAAGCATTTTCGTAATAATGGGTTTTTTTCTTTCACCATGCAATGCAAATTTGAAGCATTTCGTAAGATTATTATGCATGTAAAGTAAATTTTATAATGAATATCTAAACTGTAATTACAGTTTAATTCCCTATTGATCTCTTGGTTATAGAGTCATTTATTCTGGGGCAAATGCAAGATGCCATTGTAAGACATATCTAAAACCTTCTATTTGCAGTGGGTATAATTCTCCTCACCTGTATAAATACCAGCTACATGAATTCCAAAAATTGACTGCAATGGCATAGGCAGACACAAGGTATTATTTCATAAATTTGCAGGCAAAGCACACAAAAGAAAGAGCTTTGATCAAATCCCAAAATAACAACTTTGATAAGTCACTACTGTAACACCTCAATCCAAATTTAAGTCCTGACATGAAGACAGAAGATAACAATTTTAATCTGGACAACCCAAAGCCATATGGTGGCAGGCATATCTGAGTCTAGTTTTACTAGACTGGTTCTGTTTATACCATAAGAAGTGGTGCTTCATGCCTCTAGCCAGGTGGGGATATGTGGGTTGTGAACCCTGCTTTACCCCAACGTTCCTGGCTTCAGTTCCTCAGTCTGTAACACAAAGCATATGTGCCTCCCAGGAGGTCTTGCACTAGCCATCTATTTTAAAAGGCTTCTCTGCTCCACTGAAGTCTGCATACAAGTTTTTCCAAAGATGGATACATTTGCTGTTCTGACAGTTCAATTATCTGGGTTATTTCTGTCTCTTACCCCAGTTACCCTACAGAGTTAGAGTTACTTATGTGCAAAAGAAGTAAATGTGCTCAACTACCATGAGCTTCCCTTATGATTTATGCATGCCAGGCTTCTCCATGACCATCTATAGGTTAGATCTCAGTCTCTTTGCTCAGTTTTCACTGGCAAGTTTCACTGAAGCAACAGCTGAATAAGGTATTCTCTGTTTGGCTTCTATGGCCCCAAAAATGTCTTTCAGTTAACAGCTGGAGCAACCATATCAATATCTTGATAGTGATCGGAATGGGCTTCTCTTGTAGTATTTTATTCTGTTCTCATTCAGCTACAAGAATGTCAGTAATGCAGGATCAAATGCACACCTGACTGGATGATCAAACTGATGTGACAGCTACCTACGATGTACCTCCCAAAAGGCAGGAGAAGTGAGTGCACAGAAAAGAGTGCCAAATACCCTCAGAGAAGAAAATCACAATTCTTTGCTCCAGTACTTGCTGTTCTGATCTCTGCAACGAAGGATGCTTACATACTATTACATTTAGTACTTATTGTACTAAAACATTGTTCTGTCTGAAACACAAGTTGTTGTATTCCTACCTTGAGAGAGAACTTCTGGTTGTGAACCCCAGGGCCATGGCCCCGACGGCACTGTCAGCCCGGACTGCTCCTGCCAAGCCTCCCCTGGGACTTCCCACACTCGTGCTGGTGACCCAGTACCCCATTCCAGCTCAGCCCAAGCCATCAGTCCCTGTCACAGCTACACCACTCCTCCTTGATCCCATCCCTGTCTCTGACCCAATCTTCTTCTTCGGACTGAAACTTCTCGATGAACTCTGGATCTGGTTTATCTGTTTATCTTGCCCCTCTCTCAGCTCCTGGCTCCTCCTCCCTTGTGGGTTAGCCCTCTGCTTGCTGCTCTGCAATATCTGGTTTGTCACAGGGTCCTGCTGGCACCTCAGTTAGCTGTGCAAAGACAGCACCACATGCAGGTCCTTGAGGTAACTCCAGCTTAAGCCATATGGTTTACCTGGCACACTGCTCCTTGGTGAAGGCACTCGTGACATTGGTACCACAGCTGAGCTTTCGGATTCAAGCCACACGGGGCCACTTGAGGATCACCTACATCTGTACTTTTGCAAACACAGTCTTATAATTAAAACTCTAGTAACAGTGCCAGTGTTACTCCAGAGTAAAAGCAGAGAAAGGACAAGATGGACAATTTTTTCTGACGGGGAAATATTCCTGAGACCTTGCTGTTGTTGCCACTGTTGCCACCACTCCCATCCTTGAAGCTGACTGTGGGAAAGCCTGGGGACTCATTGTAGGAGATAAATTTATAGGATCATTTGGTTTTCTTTCTGCTGTCCTCCTACTGCTTATAAACTTATTTTGTATACCTTGCCTGTCCTTTCCAACTCTCTCACAAGGAAGGGTATCTCTAGATCAGGAACTGACTGAAATGAGGTGTTGTGAGGATCTATGGTGATTGAAGTGGGCTTGGAAAAGAGCTTAAGCCTGCATAAATGAGAGCAGCTCTAGTCCTGTACCTAGACAGCCACCTTTCTCAGTCCCCTTTATTCCTTCAGCTTGGAGGCACTTGATTTAAAGCTGTTTCTTTACTGGGTTATTTGTGCCAAGAGCAAACTTCAAATGACTTGTGAAGAGTCAAATTAAACAACTACAGTTGAGGAGGCTAAAGCTAAAAATACTTATAAACGCTGAGATTGAAGTGGCTTCCCCAGAAAAAGAGTCAGATTGTACTTATGCCTCAAACCCATTATTCCTCAACTTACAACATGTCCATAGAGTTGTTGAGAACATTCCTGTGTGCAAAAACACTCCTCTGCTTCCAATCAAGAGCCAATTGCGGAGATTTTTCTGAAATCAAAATGTTAGCAGTAAATGGTCACAGCGAAGTGCTTCAGACTACCAAAGCAAGTGTGAGCAGCCACATGGTAAGTTATGCACCTCACAGCTAGAGGACCTGTCTTTTCATGCCAGAGATGGGAACATTCTCAGAGCATGGGCCGTACATTCAGCCACAGGAGTCTCCATGTTGCAGCAAGACAGGCTGTCTGCTTCCTGAATGCTTCTTTGAAATGCTACACTACACTGATATTTTTATTTTCACATTTTTACGTGCCAAATTTAGTTATAAGAGAGGATGGGTGAAAGTACTTGAGCTTTAAATAAGCCTTGTAATGTGCACTACCAGCTGTTTGTAGCTGAATGACAGAGGGTCTGTAGCCAGGCTGTACCTTTTGCCTTTATTGGGTGAATCTTGTGGATGCTACAAATGAAAGAACATATGGGGATTCCTGACATATGGTAGGATCAAGGTTGTCACAGTACATAAATCTAACACTTACGCACACTAAATGGTTCAAGCTTTACTGAAAAACTTCAGAGGAAAAAGATAAAGGCCAGTGGGATCTGTGGAGATGCAGGAGCTGATAACTGACTGTACTCCAGCACAGAAATATCAGACATTGCCTGCTTCATCAGCCACAGTTCACTGACCAATGTAACTGGACCACTTCATGTAGTAGAAGCAGATGCTGCTTTTGCTTGCCCAGCAGCTCCTATTTGTTTAGGGACAGGTAACAGCCTTGGTGACAGGCACGGCTGCTGTTGCCACCACATTGCCATTCTGTCCTTCACTGGAGATCAGTTAATTTCGGTAACAACCATTCAGACCACACAAACAGCACCTTCAGCTTCTATTTAGTGAGTGAAAAAGCTGGTAACTTTCCAATGGAACAAGGAGGGCATCATCTTTTCTCGTCAAAATCAATAGAAGAGGCCTCACAGCTGGTAGGTCTGACACAAAACTCACAAGACAAGCCACCTGTTGGAATGGAAGACTTTAACTTTCTACAAGTACTTTCCAAATATTCTTCCTGGAACACCATCATTTCCAAGATGATAAAAGTCCCAAGTGCCTTCCAGAAGAGCTGTGACCAGCAGTCCATGTTGTGACCTTCCAGTCTAGACTTCCTCAACATAGGATTTTTGTGAAGATGAATATGGTTTTACTTCTGGTCAGTCAAGTTCACAGATGCCAGCTTGTACTGACCATCTGCTCTTTGGTCTCGAGCAAACTTGTGTGTTTTAATTCATCAGTCAGGATAACAAGGCTAATACTGCACCTGGAGGTAAGTGCCAGTTTAGTAAATGTGTCCTGGGTTCCATGACCTCCATAATCCTGAGGCTGAGCTGTTAATAATCAAAGGTTACTAGTCAAATCGTTAAAAGGGTTTTTGCTCCAAATATGGTAGCCACTGCATGAGCGGGAAGTCTTTCAGGCAACTATTTGTTTGAACTGAGAAAGTGAACTAGGAAATGAGAGAGCAAAACAGTGGCCAGTGAACAATGAATTATTTAGTGTTTAAGAGATGTTTTAGCTCTTCTTTGTACTCTGCCTCTCCACCCTCTCCCCCTCCTTCCCTTACAAACCAGCACTTTGCCTCCTTGGCAGAGGCAGGGGTTTATACCATTTTTCACCCATGCAAAGGGAATGTAGGGGATCTACACAAACTCATCATGTAAGTAAAATCAAGTCAAAATTGATTGAAAATCAGGTCACTGTCATCTTGCTTTTCAGTCTCCCATCTGCACAGTCTGTCCTGTTGCAGTGTGGGGTCGATTTCCAGGTCGTGCACATCCGTGTGCTGTAGGTCCTACCCAAGGCAAGTCGAGCAGTAAGGCTGTGATGCTGGCTGGGCTGCTCTGTGGTGTGAGGATCATAAAAAGCATGGGTGATATCCCTGTAGTGGGAATAAAAGATCCTAAGAAGCAGCAAGGCCAGATTTGGTGGGGGCTGTATCCCTCTGTTGCATTGGTAGCTAAAGGCAATGATGTTGGCTCAGTCACCTCCTGCTGCTTGTCCCAACATAGCCAGATGACTGTAATTATGCACCAGGGAGGAAATACTGTTGCCAGAACAGCACCTAGAGCAGATGATTTCCTCCTTGCAGAAGAGAATGAGGGTAATGGAGGGGTTATCAGGTCAGTTCAGGAAGAAGCTAACCTGCACCCAATTTTTGGCATGAAAACCGTCAACACTAAGAATAAAAATCCTTACTGATGCACATAGAAAAGCTGACCAAGGCATTTTGGGTCGGTCATATTCTGAGAGAGTACTGATTTTCCAGAACAGATGTAGCAGGCTTACTTTTGAGGATTTCGTGGTGAATTTGCAGTGATGTGTAATGAATGTGTAGGCATGTGCAGGTTCCGAAGCTCCAGTCTTGTTCAGTCTACAATCTACATCTGGTTTTCTTGTTCTGCCACTGCTACTCAATGTCTGTTTCTTTTTTTGCTGAAGTTGGTCATGCAACTTAAATCAAATCATCTTGTCTTCTTTCTTTGCATATTATTTTCTTAAAAGCCTGTTTTAAGGAAAAGTATATTCTGGCCTGACTAATTAAGCCTCTGAGCACAGATGAAATTCAGTATTAGAGGACAAAATATAAGCTTTCCCATGTTGCTTTCTCAACTGCTTTCTTCTATCTATAGAAGCAAATACTTGTTAGCTTTCTCTATAGCATTTTGGAAATTTTGAAATTATTTGCAAAAGTTCTCAGTTGGAGAGAAGGCCTTTCTCATGGAGGAACAAGCCTGTAGCCAGCAATTAATTTTACAGCCATGAAGCAGTTTAGTCACAAGAGCCCTGAGATGCCCCAACCAGGCAAAGAAATAGGAAGATTGAAGGAAGGCTGTCTTCTCCTCCTGTTCCCTGTAACCATTGACATTTGTAAAGCTGCTTTCAGCTCAATATGCAAAGGCACTTGAAGCTGGTACAGCTCATTCCCAACACCATGCAATCAATGAAAGATGCTGAAGGTTTGCCTCCACTTTCAGCCTTCTGCTGAAGACAGAACAAGATTTACTCTGGTTGCTCAGTAAATAGCAGGAATGTTGAGTTCACTACAAGGTAGTTGGCCTGTAGGGAATCATGGGAAGAAAATGCTGCAAGCTCCTGCACAGTTGTGGTACAAAGGCTGAACCAGACCATTTTTACCTGGTATGCTAAAGTTAATACTGTAATATTGCAAACAAAAATTACAGCAGTTTGACTACAGGTTGCTTTCCATTTGATTGCTTAATTATCAGTTTCTGGATTTATGTGCAATCCAATTTTGTTGATTACTGAGACCTTTCAAAATAAAGTGCCTGAATATAATATTTCCTCTTCTCTCAAGAAACAAACAGCTCTAAAAAATATCTGCTTTGAGATAAAGGGAGTGAAAAAGCCATAAACTGAAATTGCTTCCTTACCAAGAGGTTTTCCCGGACAATCTGAATTGTATATCCTTCCTTGATACACAGCACAGGAGCGAAATTAACTCCTTGAAATGCCAGATTTCAAGACTACAGACACATCACAGCATATTACAAGAGCTCTTTTGAGGAGCTACATAGTTCAGTTTTCTGCTTAAATCGGGGCAATCATTAATGCTAGATTAGGCCTGTCATGGCTTCATCTGGAGAAGTCTTGAAAATCTCTGAAGTTCAAGACTCTACGTCATCTTTCATAGCTTATTCCGGTGCTGCACTACCATCTTGGTGAATAATGTTTTCCTAATGTCTTATTTGAACCTCCCAAGGCACAAAATGTGTCCCTTACTCTTGTCTGCTTTGTGCTTGCTACTCTAAAAAGAAGTCTGACTTTGTCATCTTCATAACTTTACCTTGAGCATCATTAAGGCAGTGGATGAAACACTAGATAATGTGGATTGTTGTGTTACCCTCTGAAGAACTGCATTAGTTAGCAGTCAGACCCCAAGACATTGATTTCTATCCTTTGAGCCCAAATTTCTACTCAAGTCCAAACTTCTTGAGCTGCCAGGTGAGACTTGGGTTACAGTAGGAGGTGATGTGAAATGCTTTACTAAAGTCAGATATATTATACCCACCACTCTCCCTCTGCCTTCGTGGTCAGTCATTTTGTCAGAGAGGGTAATTGGCTAGCAAAGGATGATTTACTCTTTGGAATTGTTGACTAGCCCTCATTACCTTCTTGTCCTTGGGTTTGTAAATGTCCAGAGGATATGGTCCTCAGCTACCTCTCCTGATGGTCATTATTTTCCATGGACAGAGGCACCACAATCACATCAGCTGTCTCTGTCAGCATCCACCTCTTCCCATGAACTGAATATTTCCTCTAATGGATTGTGCCCCTCTACTCACCACCTCTTTCCAAATATATGCTAGTGCACACAGGGCTCTGGGAGCAGGTTTTGTTTGTGAAGCAAGAAGGATTTTATTACTTCAGTACTTCGGTCATTTCCATGTTTGTTACTAGACCATCTCCTCATTCGTCTACTGACATACCTTTTCTCTGAGCTTCCTTTTCCAGGTAACATTCCTGTAACATTTCATTTTGCTCTTTCTGCCCATGGCTAGTTTTAGCTCTGGACACCTTCTGTTTTGACCATCCTGATTTTGTCTCTATAACCTTCGTCCTAATGCATTGCTCAGCAATATTGTTACACACTTATTTCATTGCCTTTCTTTGTTCCTGCTTCTTGTGCACTCCTCTTTTGTGTGTTTTAGTTCATTGAGAAACTCCTGACTTAGCCAAACAGGCCTTCTGCCAGAATTCCCAGTCTTCCTGTCCAACAGGATGGTTTGTTCCTGAGCTCTCAAGAAGTTTTCTTTAAAAATTAGCCAGCTTTCCTGGGCATCTTTCCCCTTCATGGCTGCTTCCCAAGGCACTCTGCCTTGCAATTCCCTAAAAATTAGCTGAAATCTGCTCTCCTGAAATACAAGAGCCTAACCCTGCTGCTTTCCTTCACAGCCCTCCTTCAGATCCCGAGCTCAATCATCCTGTGGCTACTGCAGCCCAAGCTGCCAACCATGACTGCATTTTCCACTAGCTCTTCACAGTCCGTGAGGAATAGGTCTGGTAGGGCTCAACCTGTGGTTGAGCCTCTAACGTTTCTGTGTTGTGAAATTATCACCAGTGGAATTGAGGGTTTTCCTGGAATGTTGCCATGTTGTTGGCATCTAGAGGGTTGGAAAACATGAGGATGTGAGCATAAAGCCAAGAAAACTTTACTAGTCATTTTAGAAAGCCTCATCTGCTGTGTCCTCTTGGTCAGGTAGTTCTTACGGACTCAGAGCCCCTCCTCCTGGGCTCTTGACATAGGGACATGCTCAGTGAGTGTGTCCTCCAGTTTTATGCTGAAACATTGGACAGACTGACTCTTAATAAGCCTCCCTTCTCTTCTTCCTTGCTTGTCCCCCCTTTTCTCCTGCTCATCCTTCCAACAAGGCATGACTTTACTCCTGCCAGATCATGGCCTTCAGTTACTGTTCAGCAGGGATTTTTACTATACAAGGGGGGAATTCAGGATCCGCATTCAAGTTGTCCAACCTCAAAGCCTGTTTCTACCTAGCTTACTGTTTACTTTCACAAGTTATGCAAGACCTGCTGTGTTTCATATTTTGTTTCATATTTTGGAGTGAATAAAAGTCTAGGACCTGTCCCTCTTGCACTTCTACAATCAGGGGTAGATGAAGTTGTGATCTGAAAGGAGATTACACAGTTTGTCCTTGTGACGTGTCTCACAAGCACAGCCAAGGTGTGAAATGAGACAAGCCCCAGCACTCAGATTCAGTTTTCTACCCACACCTGCATTTGCACCCTTGAAAATGCAAGAATGGTTAAAATAATAATGACTTCTCCTACACTGTGATACTACAGTTATGCTGCACATGAGGACATTCAGGCTGACTAAGAGAAGAAAGAGAACTTGCCCTCAACTTCAAAGTAGTCAGCACATTCCTTTAGCTCAGGAAACTCTCATAAAAATGTAAATATATCCTATTTCCTATTGTATTCACTAGTGCCTATATACATACAGCGACACAGTTCACAGCAATATTTGATAGAGCTCCAGCCAAGCTGAATGCTTTTGAAATGCTAATGAACACAATGAAACAATTCTTCATAACCCAAAACACTGCCATGCACTCAATAAAAGGAAAGCATCCTTAGGAAAGGCTGTCTGTCCTCCTTCACATGGGAAACACTGTACAGGTTTGGTCTGTAGAACTTTTGAGTGAGAATCCAGAGCCACCTTCAAGTACTCATGTGGATTTTGTTATATGCCTGATTATTTATAAAGCAGCTATTTTAAGATGTGTTTCAGCTACAAATAAGGAAAATTATACTTGCAGTCCATGTAAGTAAGATTGTATGTGGCTTGTGTATGCCTCTTGAATGTGTGATGCCAAACAAATTTCCTTACCAATGGACACAGAAATGCAGCATCCTAATGGGAAAGGTACAAATATATGTGTGAATAAGGACATACCCCCTGCAACATTAAGAATTACTAATGTCAATGAAAAGATATTTTAGATTACTTTGGATTTGTTATCTCAATCTTAGGGTTAATGCAAGTTGTAGACAGTTCATGTTTTCTACATTTGCTATTTGCTGACAAGACAAAGAACTTTCTGGACTCCAGGTTAGAGGACAGTGTTGACAGTGCCACTGTCGGTGTTCTATATGAAAGAAGGTATGGAAAATAAAATATTTGCAAACAGAAATGCAAAATCTAAACTTCTTTCCCCCATCCCCTTCACAGCTTTGAACCTATCGGGCATTTTTATCCAACAGTGACAACAGAGATCTCACATGAAAAGCCTGCATGTGTTCATTTCTGGAGGGACTCCAGTTTTGCTCCACTTTAGGAAAAGGTTTTAATGTCAACTTGCACCTCAAGAAAATCAGAAAGTATTGATATGAGCATCCTGAATGCCTTGGGTTTAGGAAAAAGTTTGGACACATCTTTAGACAGAGAATTGAGTCAGGAGGCAAAAAGTTATTAAAGGCACATTTAAAAACGTTTCTCTTAAGGCACATGTACATAGCAAGTCAGCATCTCACATAAACGAGACCAGATGTGCTGTGCAGATGTTGGATGGTCTGATTTTACTGCACACGTGCTTTGCAGTTGCTGTGTGCACATGCAGCACAACGTGTGTGTGTGGTAGACACTGGACATCAGCCACAGGGATCTGGAAAACAAACTTCCACTTATTACAGTAACTTCAATTGCTCACAGAGTTCCTTGTTTCCTTGCACAAAGCTGTTTCTCTTGATACTTTAAATCTAGCAAGGCCAGCAGGAGGATTGCTTCCTTCAAACGCTGTGGAGCTCTGTAGTGCGTAATTCTCATAGCTTCCCAATTGGCTCCTGCCTTTTAGAAGGGATCACAGAGCGCCACAAACTTGCGTGCTACAAATATCACCCACTGCTGTCAGAGGAGTTCAAGGCAATGAAGTTCTAAGTCCAGGATGGTGGGTGGTCTTCTTAGTCTCTTGGCTTTCTGCAGTGTATGAACCCTCTCCAGTAGTGTCTTAAGGAAAATAAATTATTTGTCATGTCTCTGGTCCCTGCTTTGAAAAATCAGGCATAGCTTTCAGACTGCCTCCCTGGGAGTAAGCAGAGCAGCACTCTTTGCTGCACTAGTGTGTTCTGCTCCATTAGATGCTGGAGATCTACCCAGTTGATTTAATGTTGGTGACAAGAGCCCTCAGAAAGAGTAGATCAGCATTATTCTATGCAGCAGACATTGCTAGAAACAGAATTATCAGAAAGCTTCATGCTTCTGCACATTTACCAATCCAAAAATCAAGCAGAATCCCCTTAGGGCCAGTTTTGATCAGAGGGGAAAGACTCATTTCAACTATTTACAATTTGAATGAACTTTTGAAGGAGTAGAATGCTTAATTTACCCTCCAGTTCTACAGAAATAGCAGATTTAACAAGAATCTGACTGTTGGAGCAAGAAATGGGCCAGTTTTTAACAATTAAAATTATTCAGTTTTTCCTAAAATGATGGCTGGTACTGCTATTGGGAGTACATTTTATGTTACAGGAGCATGGTGTTTATAGTCAGTCCCTCAACATCTTTATAATTTCAACTCAGCTAATAGCCACCAGAACAAAACAAGATCTGAGCAAGATCATAATAGTACTTTCATTAATAGTACACGAGACTATTTGAGAAGCATAAAATATCTGAGATTTCTCAATTGTATTTAAAAATTGGAACATAGAGTGTTATTTTTGTTGACATTTGTTGCACTTCTAGTGAACAAATAGGCTGGAAGGATACTAACAGGAAATTCTGTTCACAAGATAAGCAGCTGCTAGCCCCCAAAGCTTCAAAAGTTCATAAGGGCCAAAAGAATTTTCTTTCTGTGCCTGCTTTAATGAATAGTCAGCATTCCACACCAGCCAGAGGAAATGCTTTGGGGACAGTTTTTACAGAGGCAATCAAATCTTGTGTTTGTGTGAAGAAGGACAGAGCTTGCCGTTTGTTTGTGAAATAACAGTTTCAAAGGTTATGCTTTCACCACAAGAATCTTGAACTGTTGTCATTCCAAAATGCTTGAGAACCAGCCTATTTTGTAACTTACTGTTTAGTTTCTGGTAAGAGTCTTAGTCCAGAACTTGTCATTATTTTCATGTTAGAAACCCTCATGATTTTAATGCTCTTTTGAAAAGTGTTTCTGTATGGCTTATAATCATTCACAAAGCAGCTAACAGAGAACTGCTTCAGTCTTTTGGTCTTCTGCTCATAGCCCACAGATCCTACAGCTTTCAAGTAAACCCATAAAGGAAAAGCTTAAGAAGTACATCAGTAATAAACTGCATGATCCATTAGTAAGGTCTTAAAATGGGTATGTCTTCAGCAAATTTCTCAGGGCTGTGTGGTAAGACACATCTTCAGCTGATGCAGATGTCATAACCTCATTTATTACTGCTCTGCTTATTTACATCAGTCAAAGCTTCAGACCTCGTGGGTCACTGTTAACTCTGGGAAAATTCCATGTTTCTTTGGAAATATTTGCTCTTGGAAAAGTGGTGTTGGATTTTTATACGTAAAACATGTTCAAGGACAGTCCTTGATAGCAAAGAAGTGATAAATTTGACTTTAAACAGTATGATTTCATATGAAATAATGGTGAAATGCAAGAAGTAAATGCAGGTCCTGTATGATCTATTTGTAGATGGGTGGTGACATTTTAGAGCACCGAATTCCTTCCAATGGAAAAAACGTGCTGTAAGGAGTTTGGCATTCATGAAATCTTAATCCAAAAGGTAATAAGCCATGCTCCTTGCAGGGAGATTGATGTAATAACTTCAAACCTTTCACAAGCCCAGTGACAGAAAACATGGTAGGCTGTCAGTCAAATTGCTCTTCAGTTCTTTTCAACATATAAGAAGATAAATTATAACATTTGTGTTCCGCTAAAGATTGGTAATCTGACTATGGGGTCTGACAGCCTAGACAATAAAAAAATATGCACATAACGCAGCATTGATTACTTTCACAAACACTATCATTGATAAACTGAGAATTTTCTCAAGGCTTATGGAATGAGGGAGCAGAGGACCACACAGCTGCTCTGACCATGTCACATTCAAGCTGCTTCTGGCCCATGGCCTTTCCAAATTGACAGGCACTTGAGTACTGAGCTGGCTTGGACCAGAAGGGATCCAGAAGGTCCAACCATTTTCTCTGATTTCCCTACCAGTAATGCAGCCTCAGAAGGTGCAAGTGTAACTCGTCTTGGAAATGACACTGTGAAAAGGTAATAAAAAATTTTTCAGAACCATCTTGGTTTCAACATGACAAATTATACTTTTTTTTTCTCTGTATGTAACATATCGTTTTCTTAATAGTGCCCAAAGTGCATGGACGTAGAAACAAGTTGAGACATTCATATACATTGGTTCCTGTCTGCACATTTGAAAATAAATTTTCTCTGGAAAAAGTTGAGTAGTTTTATTTTCTTCTTCTCTGTTGCTTTTTTTCTTTTTTTTTTAAATATAAAATGTTCTTTTCAAAACAGAAATAGATGTTTCAGTTTTGTTTGAGCTTGAAAGCTTGAATTTTATCAGAAGAGAGGATGTTGTTTGAATTTTGTTATGTTTATGTCCATATGCACTTCATTATTGTGTGTTTATATAAGCTTTTCATTACATAGAAAAGCTTATATAAAATTTCACTAATTAAAATTCACTGCATTGCTTCAGAAATATATTTAAATGTCTGGTCTACAGGAAACTTGAATTTCACCTGAATCGCATTTTAAATTAGTCATCTATATTTTTGAATAAGCACACTTCGAGACTGAACCACTGCGCTAGATCATACTTCACTGAGCTTGGACAGAAATGACACCTTCTGCTTCGTGCCTTTTTTCCTGACCTGGGATTTCGTGCTGCTTTCACTGCTTTCCTCGGAGTCAGTACTTGGGTAAACTGAAGTTCCTGCCTTCCCATTGCTAACAGCAGCCCTCTGGGTTTAGCTGAATGCTAGCACACGGCACCTTCTTACAGCACTCTCACTGGATTAAGTCAGTAGTTTCTTCAGTAGTTTCTTGTGCTCTTATTTATAACATCGTTTTCATTTGTGTCACTGCATAAAACATGCTGAGGGGTTTTGTCTGTATTAGCGGAAAAGATGAACTTCCCGAAGGCTCCTGTGGAAGTGATAAGACTCCCGCTTTGTTCAATGGGAAAATCCAGTCTGGCCTGTCTCTGGGACCCAAACACAAAGCTGAGCATATCACACTTAGCCGAGGTTCTGTCTGAGGCTGCCTGTCAGTGCTGTTCCAGAAAATGCTCAAATTCAGCTTTCCAAGCTGTCCTTCAAATTCATCCAAACAGCTGCCAAGAAGTTTTTTTAAGCAATGGCAGGTCCGAGATTTGCTGAGACAGAAGGGGAAGGCAGCTGGTTTTAGTCATCAGAGATCATTTGAATGTGACCAGGTTTTGCCTGCTAGGTGTAGAGAGACAAACCACTACAGGAACAGGGAGCAGCATCTTTCACAGAGACATTAGTGCTTGCTTTGCTATCACTAGGCACGGTCACCTGTCTTCATGCCATCTTTCTTCACACAGGGAATCCAGAATATTTTGGATTGGCATGCTTTAGCCTATGCTGAAATACTCAGAGACAAGTTGGCTTTCCCTCCTACTTAGTTATTCCTTCTCAAAAATAAATATGGCATTTTGTAGGGTAAGTTTTCACTTCAGTATGGCATCATCCATGTCACTGCTCCATGGGCAGTCACTGAGGTAACCCACGCCGTGCCACATCCTCAACCCTCATTTCTCAGCAGACTTGGTAAATACAGTTATCTAGAGGATAACGCTTGCTCCAGCTCATGAATAAACTTTCTGCATATAAACTTTCTGCATCCACTTGTTAAGTCAACCATGTCAAATGATTTCTTTTTCCCCTTCCCTCCTCCTAAGTGATTGGTTGCACACAAGCAAAACACTGTCTGATGTTTTGATGTTTTCAGACTGCTTTCACTTGCAACTTTGAAAACTCCCTCCTGTTACCTATACAAATTTGTGGTGTCCATTCATGTGGAATTAGAACAGGAAAGCAGTTGTAGCTGTGAGGCTCTTTGTGATGTAGTTAGAAATCCAGCTGCTTTCCTGTCTTCCTAACCCTTTTCCCATTGCTCATAATTCAAATTCCTTTTGGCTTCAATTTTCCACACTCAACCTCAGCCCAAAAGTGATTGCATTTGACATCTGAGTAAAATCTGTTGAGCTATTTTTTAATGATTCAAGTGTGAAAAACCTCTGCCAAATGTTCTGACCAAATATAAATAGAGGGAAAATTTAGAGCCTTTTTAAAAATTATTTGTAGAGGTCACTGAAGAAAGTTTCTCAAGTCTTTTCAGAAGGGGAAGTTTAGAATGGGAAATTTTGTCACCTTGTGTACAGCAGCAGCTTCCTAACCCAGCCTCATATCTCCTGCTTTTCCCCAGTTCTACAGCCATACACCGACATTTTACCCATAAGTGCATGTGGGCTTCACTCCATCTCTGCTGTCTGTGCTGACAGCAGCATAATTTGGGTTTCCTCTCTGCTTGATGGAAGTGTACCATTGTGCTATAAAGGGAAACCCAAAGCAACACACTGCCTTCTGTTCCGACTGAACTTTGTTCACCCAAACAAAGTGTCTGAAGGGAAGACAGGGCAAGGACACTACCTGGCAAAGCCTCCCTCTCAAGGACTGTCTAGAGCTGTGCCCCTGAAGATCAAGAGGACATGCTTGATGGCTAAAGACAGGCAAAAATCATATGTATCTTAAACACAAGAAATGCCAAAAGATCAACGCAAAGAACTGCAGGCTAATCTGTCCCATTTTGATGGTCTCTGGGGGGATAATTAAGCATGGATTTTCCAAGTGCAAATTAGGCCTGACCCACCTGATTGCCTGCTGTGATCAGGATCTCCATTTCTGGACAAAGGCAGAGCTCTGCATGTCGTTTATCTTGACTTCACCAAGGCTTTCAGCTCAGTCTTGTGTAATATTCTTGTATCCAAGTTAGAATGTTACGATTTGGATGAATGGACAATCATCCATCTAAAAACCTATTTATGAGGCTCATAAGGGTAGGGGTCAGTGGGTCATATTTTATCTGGAAGCCAGTATCAAATGGAGTACTCTGGGTCTTTTCTGGCAACTTGTCCTGCTTAACATCTTTATCAATGGCCTGACTGCGCTTTCATCCAGTTGGGAAATAACACCAAATTTGTGGGCAATTGTTGATATGTTCAGGGTGTAGGATTTAGGGGTGTAATCCATAGCAACCTGGACAGGTTGGAGGATGGGACAGGAGGAACCAGATGAATTCATCAAGGACCAATACCAAATGCTGCCCCTGGACAGGAAAGACAGCCTGGTGCAAGGACACAGGGCGATGCCTGCCTGACTGGGAGCAGCTCTGCTAGAAGAGACCTGGGGCCTTGGCCGGCACAAGCTGGATCTAAGCCAGCAGTGTGCCCTGGCTGCATGGACAGCCAGCTGCACCCTCGGCCGTGTCAATGGCCAGGGCATCCACAGGAGGGTTTATCCTTCTCTTTCTCAGCATGGCTTAAAGCACGTCTCAAATACTGCACCCACTTTGGTCTTCCCAATACAAGAACATTAACAAATCGGTGCAAGTTCAGTGGAGGACCCCAAGCTGCCCAGGGTCTTGCCTTCTGCAGGAAACTGAGGGTCCAGGGCTTGCTCAGCCTGGAGAAGTGATGGCTTTGGGGGGAACCAAAAGTAGCCTGCCTGTACCTGCAAGGAGGGCTTCAAGCAAGCTCTTCAAAGCAGAGAGGATATGCACAATGAGCATAATCTGAAACAAGAGACGTTCAGGATGAAAAAAGGAAAAAGGACTGGAAAAAGGACCAAAAAAAAAATCTTTTTCGCTATGAAGACAGTCAAGCACTGAAACAGGTTGCCCAGAGAGGCTGTACTGACTCTCTCCATCCTTGGAGAATTTCAGAACCACACTGAATAAAGCCTTGTACAATTTGGTCTGATCTCACAGATGACCCTGCCTATAACAGAAGATGGAAATACAGATCTCCTGAGATCCTCACAGCCTGAATTATCCTATGATCCTGTGTTGGATTAAAGAGTAAATGTCTTAAAGAGTAGTCTGTTCTTCTGAGTCTGATGGTACAAATCTGTTCCGCAGCCTGAGGGTCCCAGTACTGTGGCCAGTGTCATGTCAGGAGGCAGAGAAAGAAACCATGAGAACACGCTGTCTGCTCTGTGGCATGTGCACAGCACCTGCCTTTACCTTTAGTCCCTCCTACAATCCCACATGCAGGATTTGGAGCATTTTTCCATGTTATGTATGAAAATCATTAAAGAGAATAATTTTGAAATCTGCTAACAAGCCCTGTTAATTCCATGTGTAAGAGTAAGATCCAGCTACTTGGAACTCGTGATACACTTATTGGTATTTGTTTCAAGAAGAGTAATTTCAGCCAGAACTACGTATTTCTAAGACACCTTCCCCTCAAGATCAGAAGACTCAAAGAAGATTAATCAAATTCAGTGATGCAGCTCTCCCTTTTTTCCTAAAGTCAGCAGTAACTATATTAGTCTAAGAATCAAAATGGGACGTTGAGGATATGAAACATTAACTATCATAAAACATGAGGGCCACTATTATTCTGTTTTGAATATAACAAATTTTAATACATGAATAAATGATCATTTTCCAGAGTCATTCAGAAGCTCAGTTAAGTAATTGGGCTTTCCCATCCACTGCCAGCTGGCACTGAATCACTTAATGTGCAGTAGTGGAAGTAAGGCTTGTAGGTTTGTGTTGTATTTCAGTCATGACAATAGATCAGCTTGTATTAGAGAAGCAGTGGACAGAGCTGTAAAGAAGGTGAATTCCCAGGCATATAAAGTGGAAGTGGATAATGAAAGACTGTAATAATGAAGGCTTGTGAGAGAGTAAAAGGAAACCAAAGTTGCTGGAGGACTGAGTGAATGTCATATCAGAGATAGTCGGAACCTAACGTGGATGAATGTCTGGAAACAGCAGTATAAGATGGAAAAGCTATGATCACAAGGTAGCAGGACAAGATATTTTGCAAAAACTTGAGTCCAAAACTGAAGACTAAGTAAGAATTTAGGTGGCTAACCAAGAAGACTAAGCACTTAAGTATTTAGAAATAGTGTTGGATCAACAGTAGCATATTCAAAATGACACTTGCAAAAAATTATTTCAGCAAGAGGTATATTTGCAAATAGAAGTAACAAAACTTTTGCTGTAACACACTTAGCAGAAAGCCATATACAGCATGCAGTAAGTTTTACTAGTCTCATACAGTCCAAAACGTTATTGACTCATAATAGTGTTATGTGATGTAATGATTATGAGGTATTAGTCTCACCTACTTTTCCATAACCCAAGAACGTCACAGAACAATTATTAGAGTGATCAAATCTCTGTAGCTGGGATAGTAACTTGTTTTCCCTTAGTTCTTTCTGAGTTATCCTGTATTTAAACATAAGACATTTTTATTCTAAAAGCAAGAAAAGTGAAAGAGGAAATTATCTGAATGCACCAGAAAGTGAAATATATGCTTTACTTGTGCATCTGACTATTAAAAGAGGCTTACTCTTAAATGAACTTTCTTTGTCCTTTAGGTCCTCCTCATTATCAGTAGAGTCATGGTGTATTAACAATGAGTACAAAGATATTACAAAATAATACAACTGAGAGAGCAAAACCCTAACAAGTAGTATTATTTTGCTTTGGAATGTGTCCTTGCCAGACCTGTTTAAATACTTTTTAAAAGGAATTTTGGCTTGGAAAGTGGGACCTACACGCATGATTTGAAGTCTGAAAACCATGGCTAGGAATGAGAAGAGTAGATTCAGTCTGTTTAGTGAATTTAAGTCTACAGAACTTAATCACTGTCCTGTGATATATAAATGAACTCCAGTGTAGCAGGACTTGCAAACAAAATTGCAAGAAGAGTAATTGGATATATTTTGCTTAGTGTCAGAATACATACTGATCATTTTCTGATGCTGTTCCTGACCCTGGTTTTGTTATGTTTTCTTCGGTTTTATAGCACTGGAATGAAGTTGAACAAGGAAAAACTCAACAGAAAATCAGTTTTGCCTGAAATCATCAAAAAACAAGTCACTCAGCTTGTCAATACATCGGCTTCAGGTACCCCAAGAGGAAACAAGAAGGGAATGAATGCTGCAGAGCTCCTGTCCTTTATTGCTCAGCTTCATTTAAAGAATTTATTTATCAAGTAAATGTGATATTAAAAGAAAGATGTTTTCTCCTGGGCATAAAGCCTTAAGGCATCTTACTGGCAAGAAAAACTATACCTGAGCTTATATTTTTGAAAGAAAAATGGCAAGTATTTGGAAAAAAGAAAAAAAAAAAAGGAAAGACCTTGTGGACATTACTGGAAGGCATGACACTCCATCTAGTTCATGTTGAGGCTAATACCGAAGGTATTGATGGACCCAGTGCATAAAAAGGTATGTTTGATGAACAGAATTCCTTGTACAAATATTGTAAGGGGGACGATGACAATTCATCTCATCTGGATGGATACAGAACTCCCCAAAAGCTGAAGTACTCCTCTTTAAATTGCTTATGTCCCTTTGCTCTCCCTGCTTTTTTTCTACATGGCAAAGTTGGTTTTTTCCCTAATACAGAAGGCTGCCTTGTTCACCAGGATGGAAAAGTAGCTCACAGTTCTGATTGAGATGGGTGGCCCCCAGTATAGCCTGTGCAGAAAGTGGCTTCAGACCAGGATTTCAGCTTTTGGTTGCCCACAGGTTCTTCAGTGAAGTTATCTGTCATTGTTTGAGACCCACAGTGAACTGAGTGCATTAGCAAGGTCGTTGGGATTGAGCTCATCTTATTCCTGTGCTCCTCACATCCCCTTACACCAATTTGTTTCCAGATGCAGAGACAGAAGCACAGGGATGCTCAGCCAGGTAAATGTGGAGTTGTCTTAAGGCTAAAGCCATTTTAGATGTGAAGAAGCACATATCTACGTCCTTATTCACATGTTGATTTACATGAGCAGTTTCAAGTAAAGACAAAAATAATGTAAACTTCACAGCAAGTAGGTATATCATTTTAAAGGCCGTCAAATGAAAGGATAATTTAGACTGAATAAGTGTTTTCCCAGAAAATGTATTTACTTGTCTTGAAGTGTTGTGGGTGCCAAAAACTCATTTATAAAAGACAAATGACTTTGCAGGAAAGAGGAAGGACTGTGCAGGCCATGCACTTCCCTTGAGCTGTTACAATGATTGACTCAAATGGCTTGTTAGTTTAAGAGACTTCTAGCAGGAGCTGGAGCATGCTGTATACTGTTTATGTTTTAAGAAAACATGGACTATGTTGATTTACAGCTCTCTAGGTTTCTTCTTTAAGCAAACATACAGACTCCAGATGAATTCTACAGAAGGAAAAGAAAAAAAAAAAAAGAACCACAAAATAAATGAACCCAAACAAAATTCATAATTCTAGAGTTAGAGAACATACTCAGGCAAGTAGCAGCATTCAGTTTCCTAGTTTCACCATCTGCTTTTCAACTTCACTCCCTATGTGCAAAGCTAAAAGTTTTAGAAGGGCAGAGGGTCACCATTACTTCAAATAATTGGTATTTTAAATATGTCAGAAATACCATGAGTGCTGGCAGGAAGCCATTAACTACAGACAAGGAAGCAAAATTTGTCTTCTCAGATATATAATGGGAAGTCTGTGCATTACACTAAATCCTTGCAAAGGAAGAATCTTTAGAGATCAATTCAGTTCCTCAGAGTTTCATATTTTCATCAGACTATTCCCCTGCCTTGTGTATTTTAAATAGCTGCTTGTGCAAGAGAATTCATAACCTAGAAGAACAGAGCTCACACTGCATGAACTCTCTGGTTTCATGCTTCTGAGGACAAGCACGAACTTAAATCCCTGCTTTCAAATGGCAATTGCATTGGATGTTCATTTTGTTTTTTCCTTAAATTGTGTTAATCTTGTAATTCCCCCAGTTAGTAGCACAAAAAATTTCTTTAGGTTCATGAGCACAAAGGCTTCCATTTTGTCTCATTGTTAAGATACAATGTTAAAACCTTTAGCGACGGTATCAGAGTGCGACTAAGCCTCTGAAGTCGAACATGCCACACCAAAACACTTTTCCACGAAGATCTTAGAATTCAAAGGGAAATCGAGCTAAGCCTTTCAACACGCAGTGCAGCCCAAGCGAGCCCGGTGAGGGAGGGACATGCACGAGCGACCCAACAGCAGGTCTTGGTTAGCAAATACATTTGTTCACGTAGGCACTTCTGAGTGACATCTGGTATAGCTTGACTGAAAGAAATAGGAACTCCTGCACCCATTTAGTCTGAAGTGAAAATTCTGCAAACATGGATGAGACTCATACCCTCTCCACCAAGTCACATCTATTTTGTTTTACTCTGGGGAGATCCTATCAGGTCCAGTTGAAGAGAGAGGGAGAATTTAGCAGCAAGAACTTTTTAAAATTCAACATGACTTCTACTAGTAATTTTTAATTCACTGCTTCTTTCATGAAAATGGTACTTATTAGGAAAACTTTCATATACCCTATACAATTAATTTGAACTAATAATGCTTGGACAGTTCTTAGAAATGTGATATTAGTGTTGGCAGAGTTTCCTCTATTGTCTGCCATGTTCTCTAAAATTATGCCAAGCCACAAGCTAGGTCATCACTACTTATATAGAGTCAAGTAAAGCTAGCTAGCAATAGTGTGCTTTTGGCAATTTTGGAGTTGCTATTTTAAAGCTCTTTTGCCTGGAGCTATCTGGTCTCAAGGGTTACAAAAGGAATCCTAGACTTTCCAATATAGCATCCCAGACAAGGATGTATCCTGACTTTTCAGTAATTGAGAATAGCCATAGGATTAGACCACCATTTGATACTGTGTTTGGATAAGGCCCTCAATTTAGATGTTATTCATATCAGATGTTTATTTTAAAGTGAGGCGTATTTAGGGTTTTAGCAGCTCAAGCCAGATTCCACGTCCACTTTCTCCACGCTATACATAGCCACCATCTGGCACAACTGCACCAGCACAACCCCCCAGGGTTCCAAAGGGCAGCTCTCTGTGACACCAGCAGAGCTTAGCACAGCTCCAGGCAGGTGCAAGTTCAACTGGAGCTGGAGCTCAGCCTCTGCGGGACTAACACTAGAGCAGGTCACAGGTTGCCAGTACCTGATGTGTGACATCGAGTCTCGCATCAGATGAAGCTCTGATATTTGTTCTCTGTTCACCTGAATTTTTCTAAATTATGGACTGAAAAGCTTCAAATGGGCTACTCTCTTATTTAAATGAGCCTGCTGGGCCTTTTTTCTAACATCACAGTACTGAGTCAGGTTACTTGGGAGCAGGGGCTTGCCCATCAGGTCTCTAGAGAAACAGCGTGGTGTGTATGAGAACTGTGTTACAAGAGCCCAGATAAGGAGAACAAACTTCATGTAGGTGAAAATATTTCCTGGTGGGCAACTTAATCAGTATTCATTTTTTTCATTACTGATGTCTCAGATTGATTCAGAGTGTATTGGCTGAACCCTTTAGGTGAGGTTGTTGATACTCAAAAGCTCAGACCTTCAGCTCTTAGTAAGGTAGTTAGATCATCCTTGAATACACCCAGCTGCAGCTCTGACGTTAATTAGTGATACCAAACATTTTATGCAACCATTAAAGTTTAACTGTATGTGCAAAATACATGGCAGTCTGCACAAATATGCTTGAACTATCATTATATTTCTTTGCAGAAGCCATGATGAACTGCCCTTAAAAAAGTGTACATAAACTGTTCCTATTTCACACAGGGCAGCAACTTCTAGCCAGATGCCACAGAACAGTAACTTAATTGGGCTATTAGGTAGTCATGCCACATGACTATATTTACCACATTTTCTTACTCTGTTTGCAAGGATAACTAATTGGAAGCATCTCATCCAAACATACTAGGAAAGAGCTGAACACGACACCTGCTGTGCATAGTTTGTGTGCTGCATACACAAACAGTGCAGAACTGCACACTGGAGAAAGTCAGCATGGGGATAATGAGTGACTCTGCCCCTGCAAAGCAGCAAAGCTTTTGGCATTTCACACGTACTGAGGAAAGTGAAGGTTAACAGTTTTGAAATTATCTATTTTATGCTAAAAGCCAAAAGAGTAGCTTTCTTTTTGATCTGTGTTCTGCTCCGCATTGTGATACAAAACTGAAACAAAGGAATTAGAGGGATAATCCTCCGTGACATCCTTACAGAAATACTTCTAAGAGGCCAGGCTTCTGCCAGGGTAGAAAATGGTGTAAGAGCTCTGCAGGGTTATACCAAAGGTATGGCCAGCTGAACAGCTAATATCTGGAAAAGAGTGCAGCAGCACACTCATGTTGTGACACATTCTCAGAATACTTTTCCATCCTTTAGCCATTTGCAGTTTTTTGGCTTCCAGAGGCAGATGTTCAGGCTTTGTATGTGACAACCTTCGATGGATACTGTTCTGTGAATGCTTGGCTGCTTTTTGAATGCGTGTACACCAGCAGTGTCCCCACCACCCCTTGGCAAGGGATTTCTTGCAACCATTTAGCTTTACATTGGAGGAGGAGATACTTCCTTTTCCTTTTATTTGAAACCTCCCTACTTCTAATCTGGCATGCTGACCAATTCTTCTCTTGGGAGAGCAGTCAAACAGCCAATACAACCTCATCATCTCCAGGGCACTGATGATTTTTAGGACTCAGTTCTCTCCCAGTTATCCCTTTTCCAAACTGAATAGTCCTGGTCTTAGTGGGGAAGATCTTCCACACCTTGATAGTTTTCATGAGACCTCTTCTAGTTTTGTTTCATCCTTTTGGAATTTAAGGAGTGGAATAGCACACTATGTCTATAATGGGGGTATGCCATGGCAGTATTATGGGACACCCTGATGTAGTGTGTCTTCTATATCTTTGCTAGTAACTCTCAACATCATCCTCGCTTTCTGATCACTACTAATGTATCCACACATTAATAAGTAAGTTCTTATTTGTGAGTTATAATAGTTTGTTCAGAATCCATCAGCTAATATTTAAGTTGGGAGTGTGTATTTTCATGAACACCACTTAATACTGAACTACAATTGAATTTCAACCCTCATTTGAAATTCCAGTCGCTCAGTCCAATAAAGGCTACATGCAATTCATTCTTCCTATCCTCTAAAAACTGACATAATTGGAGGATTTTCTCACTTTGCTGTTTGTGCCCTTCCAATTTCTTTATGGCTGTGCTGAAAAGCCTATCTCATCACATCAGCCTTACCACATTTCAGCATAATGTGCTGCTGATGTCCCTCTCCATAACTAAAACCAACCTTTTTCTCCTATCCTTGTATATTAACTATTTATTTATCTATGGAGTTATCTTCCCTTGTATACAAAGGCCGCCTCCTTTCCTTAAGAGCTTTCTGGAAATCCAGGAAGACTAAATCAGACTGCACTTTTAAAAGTTACAAGAGATTTCCGAGACGTGACTTCCTTTACAAAAGCATTGATCCTCTGAAGTGTGTCATTTATCCATGTGTTGATTACATAAAGCAGCTCTGCAGCAACATTCAGCTCGCTGATCGAGTTTCCTGAACCTCCCCTGGAATTTCTTTTTGCTAAAGCATCAAGGAAGTTTATCCAGATGATTTTAACATGTTAGGAAGAATCTTCATGCTAGCCCAAATGTGAAGATATTTATAGGTTTCTTGCCGAAATCCTCTGCAGGTTGTATCAGGAAAATCATACACTAGCATGCAAAGACTTCTGCACTGTGCTTCATTTACTCAGAGCAATAGTATAAGCAGAAGGGGAGAATTAAGAAAAAGCTGATAGGAAGTGGATTAAAGACTCTTAGAGCCCAGTCTCAGGTTCAAGGGGGCCTGTCTTTATCTATAGCAGTGATTACAGACACACATGTAATGTAGATATGTATATTCCTCCAGAATCAGTATTTTCTAAAAGAGTATACCAGCTGGAGATGATAACTCCAATGTTATCTCACTTTCTCACTGTGAGAAAAAAAAATCATTTATGCTTGAGCCACATGGGTATCCTGTGATGCCCAAGAGGGGATGCAAGGCACCAGAAAGTAGTAACTGAGTGATAGAGCAGATATGTTTCATCTCATATTACAAGTTTAATATTAGAAAACAAATTATTGAGGACATATTTTCAGAGGTCACAGGATCCCAGCACTCCTGATCAAGTGGTATTTCAGACGCTTCAGTGCCCTGTGAATTGGGCTTTGTGAATGTTTGCAAAAATGCTGACCAAAACTATAAGGTCTTTTCTGGGCACTCTGTTTTGAGGACAGAATTATCGTGTGTCTACACTTTTCTTAAAGCACAGTGATTACTGTGATTAAGTGATTACTTACTCTCCTTATTACTTAAATATTCCAATTAGAGTATTAATTGTTCTCACTGACAACAGCTGGAAATACTGCAACATAAAATGACACTTCATGTTATCTCAGACTCAGTGCAAACCCATAAAGTGTGATTACAATTTGAAAAGACAGCCATACATTTTGAAATTCTTGTTCATCAGAAGAAAGAGCTGCAAAAAATGAATGTCAAGTGACTTCCAGTGCTGCAGGGGGTAGTTGATCAGTGGGGCGTAACCACGTAAACTGTGGTGTATAACTAATGCATAACTAACTTTCACCTGTCAGTAGGGATTACAGTGGGCAATGGAAGCTTTAATATTGGCAAGGTCCTTGCTGTACTCCTCTGATACGTTGGAGCAATGAATGTCTGCCGTGGTTGTTCTGGGAATTAATATGGTTAGGGACAAACTGCCAAATGTAAAAAAATTCCAGGCAATCTAAATGTATCACCTCACCATTACTGTTACCCACTGGCTTGTTAAGATCCTGACTGAAAAAAACCTGTGCATATTCATCCTGAAAATTAATGTGAAAATGTCAGAAACAAGAAAAAAAATAATTCTTCAATAGTGGTGATTTTCTAAAACAGGTTCAAAATCTTCCTGAAAAATCTGAAAGCGTTTGTGGAGTTACTGCCAAAGAGAACTGGATGATACACACATGAGGTTTACACTGCACGTATGCAAAAGCTTCTCTAAAAGCTTGTGTGTGGCCACAGTTCAACTAATTCTGATAAAGCACCTCTTTGGACAAGCAAATGGAAAACAAATGCATCAAATTCCATTAAGTAAAAAGACACATCTTCCTTCTCAGTGGGCCTCTGAGCCACAAAATGCTGGAGGTTTGGAGAGCATTTAGAAGATGTGTCATTACATAATGGCCCCACTCTTGTATTTCCCCTACGTTTGCTGTGGGTTATTGGTTTTCCCATAAGCACAGGAAAGAGTCTCCCCAAAATACCAATGGAAGGCAGAGCAACACCAAAAGGGAGAGGTAGAGGCAGCAAGCTCAGGAAAAAGAACAAGTGAACCCACAGAAGAGGAGTGTTAAAAGGATGGGGTGAAGGATTAAAGAATCAAAAACGCAAAATAACCAGAGGAGGTGCTTCGCTGGGATCTCCAACAGTGCCCATTGCTCCACAAAATGTATGAGGAAGCAGTGGATTCTGCCAGGGTACTCTGCTCAGAGACGCAACAGAACAAGGGAACAGAAATAGGATCTACGGTTGCTGAGATCTCCTCTTGTCATGCTGCTTTTTCTGACTCCAGTGGGGAGTCAGTTCAGTCTGGACAAGGAGAGCATGAACAAGGATGTCAGGTACCAAAATCGAGGGGGACAAGTGCAGCCAGAACCTCAGCAACAGGGTTTGGATTCAAAGGAAAGACTACAGCCTGGGGCACTTGATACACTCAATATACTCTCCTTTCCCATTAATTGGAAGCACGGTCACTCTATAGTTGAGTTTTCAGCTCCTCTGATCTGTAGGAAAACATACATCAAACTTAGGTCATATTCTATTCCCCCAAATCACAAATCCAACAACAAGAAAACTTTGGGTTATAGCCTTGAAAAAAATTGTCCAAGATAATGTTCTGTATGTAGAAGACTCCACTATGTAGTGGAGTCTCCAGTCACAGAAAAGAGAAGGAAGCTGTTCTGAAAGCACATTAAGAAATTATGAGGGTATATAACTGGTGCGTAAGATGTGACATTTGGGATATTTGTGTCAGCTGTGAAGCTATCTTAAGTGACTGGACACTCAGTTAAAATTATTTAAATCTAAATTCTTCCTGCAATGGTACTTCTTTGTCTCTCAGGAATGGTGACATTTGTTTCATTACTCTTTTTAGAGCACATCTGGGTATCTTGAACAGAAAAATTGAAATGTTAGGTACTATTTTATTCCAATTCTTTGTCATTGAACGTGACTATAACACCCCAAGATCTAAATACTTTTTACTATACTAGAGAGCTTTCCCTTTCTTATTTGAAAGTGGCAATACAACCACACTTTATTTTTAGAAATAAGGCTGCATTTGTTTAAATTTTGTCTGTTTAGTCTCCTTTGTTCTGACAATACTGTCTCCACAATTCTTCCCGTTTTTGGTAAGTATGTGTCTGCATTTGCACAGCAACACTATAAGAAACAATAAAAAGTTGCATCTTGGAAACTCTGCCATATATGGATGATATTTTAGCTGTGCCCTTGGATGCAGATGATAGAATTAACTGTTTCTTCAGCATGTGGGTGAGAAATGCTTTCAGATGGTTGGTGGCTAAAGCTCAATCTTAATTTAGGCCACTACATTTTAATTTAATATAACCTTTCTGATAGGCTGGAAAGAACACCTAAAATAATATTGCTTCTCCAACGTTAGCAAAGTTGTCATTTTCAGGAAATTTCATAAAATGGAGAGGAATTCAAATTAATACTGAGTCTGAGTAGATGCATACATTGCAAGTGTTGAGCATTCATAATCCGAATTCGGCATCATCTGTTATGTTTGACCTGGAATGTATGAGTTGGGATAAATGCATTGGAGAACCACATCAGTTTGAAAATCACCTCTCATATCTCTCCTTTCTCCCAGTCAAGACCTAGTGCCCATTCCCTCTGCCTTCAAATGTGAATCCTGACGTACATGTTACCGCAGCTGTGGCGTGTCTCTCACTTGGAAGCCTGGCCCCTATGGTCCCTATATCCAGGGTGCAGAGGAGCAGATGTGTGAGATGGGAGCTGTACAGGCATCAGACCATATCATTCTCAGCCAGTGGCTCATATGGGCTCACTTTCCTTCTCTGCATGAATAAAGAGTGCTTTGTTCGTACTGCAGAATCAAAGGCTACATGCAGGCAGTTCCCATGGTATAGTGGGACTGCAGAAACTTGGCAGGAGGAGATGCCAGCGCCAAATATGCTGTGTGGCTCCAACCAGCCTGCACCCTGGTCTGCATCCCACAGCCACCCACTATTGCAGACCAGGAAGACTAGTGAGAGTTTTCTTTTGAAGCAGAAGACCATGGAAAGGAGCCCAAATTTACCTTGTCTGCTCTGTGGGGACCTAATCAGCGGGAAAAAAACCAACTGGAAAAGAGCCCAACATCCCAAGACAGCCAGCCTCCCTCCTCCAGGCTCTGCCATCCCACTGCTCTCCTCTGCCAGCCACATTGTCCTGCCTTCACATCTATCTTTTGTCTCCTATGCTCACCTCCATTTCTCTTCTCTAAGGCAGGGAATTAAAATCTCTCCTTCTGGCCACTGTCTGACACGTGCTGCCATTGCCAAGAGAGAAGCCCTTTTCAAACACTGCTCCTTCTTTTCTCTGTGCAAACACAGCACTTAATTGATTTTGCAAATAGTTCAGTCTGATTTTCCGAGGGTTACAGCAAACTGTAAAGTTTGCACTTTGCACTAAAACTTGGTGGCGGAAAAAAAAAATTGATCATTCTCAGGCCTTGAAGAGTTTCCACACTGGATGGCAAGAGCTGCCTGTGCTGACAGGAGTGAGCCTTGCCAGCTGTGTGTGTTGAAAGATGAGGAGCTGTCCCACGCCAAAGAGCAGGGAGCGCTTCTCTTCCCAGGGATGTACTTGTGTGTCAGTAAGTAGCAGCTTCTGTTAAAAGAAAACATATTACCGAAGTACATGATCCTCACTGGGAGTAGGGACTGTTACCAATCATCCCTAAGTGCAAAAACATTGCAAAGTGTTTGATACCAGCTGCCACATGTGAGTAGGACAAGACCATACAGTCTGAAATCACAGACCCGTATTTTAATGCAGAAGCTTGGGAGTTTTTAGGCTAATTAAATTTTTATAGCAATCCCTTGACTGAGGCTTGGGAGTCTGACTTTCTAAAGATGGAGAGACTGTCATTCATTTTTCAATTCTGAAATTAAAGGCAGGGTACGTATTAGTTTGAGAGCAGCTTGGCTATCCTGACACAAACCCCTAGTTTATTTTTCTGCTTCTCAGCTCCAAATACAGTTGTATTTCACTGCTGACTTCCACTTGGCTGCATGATGATTCCACTCAGATTTGGACCCTCTGAGAAGAAGTACCTAGTACTTGTCTTTAAATCAGAAATCTGTAAAACTTTTGTTGCACAGAGCTTCCATGAACTATCTTAATCAGGTGAATTCAAAGTTTATAAGCCTTGAAAGGACCTAGAGAATCTTTTATACATATATTTTATTCGTTTTTAGCGAATGTCTTGATACTTTGGATTGCAGGTAGGTATTTCGGTTTTTCTTCTGGATTATTTCATTAAAACTGAGTGAACACAGAAGGACAGCTGATAGCAAGTTTTCAATTCTAGAAGGCACTGAAGAAATGACAAAAACTGCTTCCCTTTGATGAAAGCTTTAACATGTGACTTAAGTTTAAAGACATAAAAGGCATTAGTGTTTATATTATTTTCTTTTCTTTCTGTATTTGTCCCTAGTTGGGAATATTAACTGATGAAACATGGAAGTGAAAATAAGCTTGGTTTACAGAAGACCTGTCCTTGCCCCTTATAACACGTCTTCTTCTTCATACACATCTTGTATATTTACAAAGTATATAGTTTTAACAACAAGGCAAACTTTCGTCCAGAAGGTTTATAGTGGTGCCAAGTTCCGCATCCTTTCCTCTTTGATTTGGATGTATATTTCTTTGTGTATTAGTTTAGAGACCACAGGATACATTACCCTTCCTGAGGGTGGCTTCCTTTATTTTTATGAAGAAGCCATGATTGCCACATCTCACTAAACTGCTGCAACCAGCTACTAATTACCTTTCTTTAAAAATAAATATCACATAAGATGTCTTTTTAACTTTTAAAGTTGACATAGCCAGTGGACTTAACATTACACTATCCGTGTGAGGTTACAAAAATATGGTTAAGGAAATTTGGATTTATAAATCTCAGCCTTTTTCGTCTAAACTAGAAATGTACCGTGCCCATTTTATGAATAGCAAAAATGGAAATTAACATTTACAACACCAGTTTGCTCTTTCCAGCATGGTGCCCGTTCTGTTCCTGGCTCTTGGAGATCCCACCACAAATGCTCCTGTACTGCAGCAGTGATAGATCCCTACAACCCCCCAAACTTTGTATCTTCACATATGTGAAAAATAAAAGACATATTATATAGCGTTTTCTTAGAACATGTGTATAGGGAAACACTCCTTGGTAAATATTCATAATAGGACCACAATTATATTCCCCACAGGTTAAGGCCAAAATCAGTTATTAATTATATAAAAATAAAAATATATAAACACTTCCATTTTTCATTTAATTATACTCCAGTATATTGTACCATGCAACACTACCTATTTTATAGTGCCTTCTTACTGGGGACGTAATAATTAGTATTCACTAACTTGTCATTTTTTAAAGCTGACAAGTCCACAATAGTAGTGTGTGAGAATTACTAGAAACTAATTAAAATTACATCAAATAGTCTACTGTAGATGTATTCACTGTTTACTTGAAGAAGTAAGAGTTTGATGTGCCTGTGGCTGAAACCTCAGTGGCAACTCTTAGGACAAGCAGTGACGAAATACGCATTTGAGATGGGCACAAGTCCCTGCTGACGTACACGTGTGTTTGGCTGGGTGGGCCAGACCTGGCTTGCAGAAATGTTTGTGCTACAACTGCAAAGTCTTAAAATTGTGCACTCTGCTATTCATGTTTGAATCCAGGGATGAATAGCATATTTCCTGTGCCCAAACAGGGTTAAAACCTGCAGGGTGAGTGAGTCTAGATCAGTCCATAAAAGTACAGAAGAAGAGTCAAAGCTATAATTCCCCCTCCCCTCCACTACTTGGCACAGCTGGGCACTAACTATTCTGTAACAGCTCATATGGCACCTTTGCAAAGGATTTTCCTCTTCCATGCCTAAATCCCAGAGGTCAGGAGAAGCGCCACCAAGAACCTCCTCCCACAGGGAGGAGAATTGTTGAAGAATTACTGTGGAGCATGACTGAAGAGCAGCATAGAAAATACAGCTTAGGAAGAGGGACAGTCATGCAAAAATTTAAGAAAAGATCTTGGCTTTACTGCAGTGCCCAGAGGCAGCAGTTTCATTGAATGGGTATTTGGATTGTTCTGGTTTTCTTTGTTGTTCTTTTCCCAGTAAGGCTGTGTTCATGTCCAGGTCTCACGTACCTTCCCAAGCGTCTGGCTGGCTGGCTGGCTGAGACCTGGCAACTGAGTGCTCAGCAGGAACCTCTGGAAATCAAGTCTAGTTTCTCTTACTCCTGTGCAGCACAAGGGATGTCCTTTTTTCCTCAGGGGTGTAAGCAAAGAACATCTAATTTAATTTTGTTTGATTGCTTGTTAGTTTATAGTGCTGCATAGAATCACGGAATCACAGAATATGCTGAGTTGGAAGGGACCCTCAGGATCATTGAGGCCAACTCTTGACCCTGTGCAGGGCAGCCCAAGAATTACAGCATGTGCCCGAAAGTGCTGTCCAAACATATCTTGAACTCTGTCAGGCTTGATGCTGTGAACACTTCCCCGGTGAGCCTGTTCCAGTGCCCAAACACCCTCTGGACTGGAAGTTTTCCTGATACCCAGACTAAACCTCCCCTGACACAGCTTCATGCTTTTTCGCTGAGTCCTGTCACTGGTCACAATAGAAAAGAGATCAGTGCCTGCCCCTCTGCTTCCCCTCAGGAGGAAGTTGTAGACAGTGATGAGGTCTCCCCTCAGTCTCCTCTTCCCTGGGCTGAACAGACCAAGTGCCCTCAGCCACTCCTCATACGGCTTCCCCTCAAGGCCCTTCACCATCCTCACCGCCCTCCTTTGGATGCTCTCTAAGAACTTAATGTAATTTTTATATTGTGGCACCAAAACTGCCCCCAGCACACAAGGTGAGGCCGCCCCAGTGCAGAGCAGAGCAGGACAATCCCCTCACTTGCCCGGCTGGCGATGCTGTGCCTGATGCCCCCCCAGGACAGGGTTGGCCCTCCTGGCTGCCAGGGCACTGCTGACTCAGATTCACCTTGCCATAGACCAGGACCCTCAAGGCCCTTTCCACAGTGCTGCTTTCCAGCATCTCATTCCTTGATCTATACACATGACAAGGCTTGCCCCATCCCAGTTGCAGAACCCATCACTTTTCCCCCCTTTAATTTCATATGGTTGATGATTGCCCATCTCTCTAATTTGTCAAGGACTCTCTGCAGGCCCTTTCTGCCCCTGAGGGAGCTGACAGCTCCTCCCAGTTTAGTGTCACTGGCAAACCTGATTAGTGCTCCTTTGAGTCCTGTTTCTAAGTTGTTGAAAACGTTGAAGAGAACTGAGCCCAGAAGAGAGCCCTGTGAAAACCCACTAGAGAACAGATGCCAGCTGATGTCACCCCATTCACTATAACCCTTTGTGCCTAATCCATGATCCAGTTGCTCACCCATCACATGATGTGGTGTTTATCCAGCTGCTGGACATTTGGTCCAGAAGGATACTGTGAGAGAGTATCAAAAGCTTTGCTGAAGTCCCAAACTATTGCATCTACTGGCTTCCCTTGATCAGCTAGGTGGGTTACCCTGTTGTAGGAGGAAATTTTCTCCCTACAGTGGCCTCCACTCTTCTGCAGCTATAGCACATGGATAATTGAGGGAAAACAGCCCCAAGAGATGCAAATATCTAACAAAGGAGACCAGGGAATTCTTAAAATCAAAACATTCCCTTTTCAAATTGAACAAAATGTTTTCTTCAATCTGAAATCACTCTTTTGGAAGAATTCTTGCAACTTCAAGATCTATCAAAAATGTTGTCCCAGAGAACAACAATGAAAAATCCACTGCTCAGAGCAAGATTAGGTAGCTGAAATAGAATATACACTGAACCATTGTGATAATAAACTGAAGTGTCTTGTCATCCTTCTACCCCAGGAATTATTAGTATCATAAATTAGGAATTCCTCTGAAATAATGAGGGAAGTGATTAAACTGACTGTGAATTTGACAGTATACTTGAACATCCAGCATGCAAGCAGAACAGATGCTAAAATAGCCATAGATGGCTCTGGTTTACATTTTCTTCCTCTGCTTCTATGTACTTATCTTTTGGTCTGACTGCACCAGCATGCACATGAAATGAGTTCCTAGCCACTGAAATGGAAGCTAAGTGGAATACTAAACACCTGTTTTCGTCAGGTGTGCTCACCCACACAGAGAGGGGATGAATATTTTCCTAGAGAATGAAATAAAGTAAAAAAGCAGAGCAAATCCCCAGAGCACAGCATCACTTGCCGCATAATAAATAACAGCATTGTTACAGATGATCCTGTTGCTCCAGGTGTAAAGACTCTGCATGACATTGCAGCTATAAGAAAAACAATTTTGGGTGCACCAAAATGAACAAAGTGGGATGGAGAAATGGATTTCTTCTCCCAAGTTCCCCATCTGCTGCTTCCACGTCAGGAGAGATTCCCCACCCTTTTCCTGCTAATTCAGCTACTGCAGGGAAGCCTGCAGGGTTGTCCTGTAGCCTGACTCTCCCATGTGTTGCTCCAGAGAGTGAGGGGGAACAGGACAACAGGAGGCCAACAACAGTTCCTATGGCATAAGTTCTCCAAGCAATTCCTACCTCACCAAACAGCAATTTTAGTTCCTTTGTATCATTTTATCCATCATCCAAGGCACAAGGAATGTATCATAATTTTCTTGATGAACAAGACTGGCACTAAGGTAGGTGAGCAGGCTTTACTGAAGACCCTGAGGTAAGCTCAACTGGTGAGATCACAGTGGTGATAATGCCAAGGTTGTGGGTTTGATCCCCATTCATTTAAGGGTTGGACTTGATGCTCTTCATGGGTCCCTTCCAACTCAGAATATTCTGCGATTCTGCGACATCAGAGTAGGTGGGACTTAGTTTATCTTAATACAGACTGTGAAAACAGCTACTGACCATAAATGCAATAATGGAGATAAAAGAATGGATAAACTGTTTAGTCTGAGAATATGCGTGAGCTGGGGGACTTCCAAGGTCCCTGAGGATGTAACTGTCGGGAAAAAAAATCACCAAACAACTTGAGTTCAAAGGTAGAGTAACTTCTGCTTAACAGGATGACTCCTCACTGAGCCTCAGGGGAGGCAGGGTTGCCTCCCTTTGTACATGCCTGGGAGATGAGATGTTACACACTGGGGTGCTGTGCACAGCACCTGCACAGAGCTAAAGGCTGATGGACCTGTTTACATGGAATGGAAAGGTGATGTCGAAATCAAGCTCAAATTAAAAAAAAAAAAAGTTAAAAAATAATGAAATATTGTGTTGGCCCTCACTTTCAGGATGGCTCAGGTGCTGGACTTGAAGGGAGCAGCTTAAGAATTCTGTTTTCCAGCCCACACTTCATGGTTAGAAAGAAGAGTAAAAAGGTGAGTTTCACTGGACGTTTCTACATTGTGTTTGCCCTGTTACCTAATCTTGTTCAGTGGAATGGGAGACATCTGATTTTCATCTGCTGTTCTGGGTGGAAGTGAGGTCACTCCACAATGTTTCCAGCCATGATGTTCCTCCAAGAGAATATACAAGTTTCACAGGTATGAACAGAGCCAAACAAGGGAAGGACCATTTCTTAGTCGTGGTTGTGTGGGAAGAAAGTCATAGGAGAAGTGTAGACATGCACTATTCCTCTAGTTATCAGAAAAGTAAACTGGGTTTGAGAGAGAATTCAACCTCATTCCAGTACATGGAAACTGGGGAGTTCAACATAAACTGAGTTATTTGAGTACCTACTGTAGCTCTTACAAGGGGAAGAAAGTAACCTATTTTTCAGTAGCACTTTGTGTTGAGTAAATCTTAGTGTTTGTCCATCAGGTCCTTTGGGTTATTGGGTTGGACAAGGCATAGCCAATGACCCTGAACTGATTGTTAGCCTGAAATTTGCACTGGGAAATGTTGGGAAATGTTTGGAGACATATAACCCAGAACTGAACAGCTTTAAGGTTACACCAGGAAAGCCAGCCTTCTAGTATACATGCATTCATGAAGACTAATGTACAGAAACAGGTTCCGAAGCCTTTAATGAAAGGGATGAAAATGTTTTCCTCTTTGGTTAGTAGGTCTCAAACACTCATACTCATAAAAGATATCCTTAGGCAGAATCAGGTCAGTGCTATGGCCCCAAAGCCACTACCAGTCCTGAATGTCCCTGCCCAGCCTCTCCTGTGGTTACAGCCACACTGCCCACAGCTCAGGACCTCATCTTAACCCTTCCTGAGGCACACAGACCTTGTTTGAGCTATGCCACAGGAGTCCTGGTCTCCAGCCCTGCTTCATGGATGGAAGACCTACGCTGCAGCCTCATGTCCACCCCTGACTGTGTCTTTGTCCCTTTTTGCTCCCAAATGCACCCCCTGGATGGACCCTGAGCTGGTTCATCTGCTGCTTTGCTTGTGGCTGCCAATGGACCCTGACACCAGCCTGATGTGTTTGGACCTGTGAGACAGGCACAGAGCACAGCCCCAACTCCTCCTCTCTTGAGGAGCAGCCCCACTTTCGCTGCTTCCTGGCATTCTTGGATCATGTTTTGAGATTAAACAGCTCTGGGTTTGTACAGAACGGCCCCTCAGCAATGTAAAATGACAGTAAGATGTACAAGTGAGCCTCACAACCCTAAGACCTTTTTTGCTAAACAGAGAATTACCTACCTTTTCAAAGCACTGTGTTGTGTTCTTTCATAAACAAATTCCTCATTTGAAGGTTTTTTCATAAGTCTTTCATTTTTAGTTACTTATTCCTGACCATGGGATTTTTCCAGTAAATTTATGCACAGGCAACAATAACGTCCAAAGGTTGTATATGTTACCCTGTCAGAACAAAATCATTCTGGATTAAGCTGTCTCTGTTCAGCCCATACTTGACACTTCCTACTCTTGCTGGACCAAGCAAATATCTCGGGTGTTCATGTGTGCAGTTCAGGTGCATTGTTCCATTTTTTCCTGTCTCTTGAAACTCATCATTAAAATTCTCAGGTATGGCTTCTTAACAGAATAAATTGTTCCTGTAGAGCTTTCAGGCAAGGATAAGGGAGAGACATTAATAATTCAAAGGTTTCTGCTGCTTTCAGGGTTTCAAAAGCCAGGTGTGTTGTCTCATATTTTCCAAAAGGTCAAAGGCATGGTTTTACTGCCGGTGAAAGATTTCATATTTGGGTGTTATGCGTGCACTTTACAGCAAGTGAGCAATAAAAATCTGTCAATGCAGGTTTAGAAAGTTTGTGTCAACTTGAGTGGTCCTCCTGCAGATGATTATTTCAGCTGCATCTACTAATCATGTGGCCAAGGGAACTTGTTCTCCAAACTGTGAAATAGCTAAGGAAGAAGAGCAGCCTCAGGCTGACCTTCAGCAATGTTTTCCAAGGACTTCTGCTACAAGAAAAAATATTCCAATACATTTTCAGAGTCGACCCCTAAGGAGACGTAGATGGGCTTTTCTGGTAGGATGGGAGTGTGGAGAGCTAGAACCAGTGTTTGGTCTGCTGGTTTGTGTCCTACAAATTTATCTGCCTGTAGCAACCATCCAAAAGACAGCCAACTAGCTAAAAATTGATTCTTCTATGGAGACACAGAAGATTAGTTTTTAAAAAATAAGAACTGAATTATTGCTTGCAATCTGGAACATTTTCTCCATAGCACTAACTTACTCCAAATTGAGTATGTGCTCAATTTTTTTAAAAAAGATAATGCAATATGAGGATAAAGTCATCTTTAATGTGGCATAACCATGATAGCCCATGCACCTAAGCATGTAACCTCAGCTCATAGCTATGAATTTTGGATAATGATGTGGCAGAGAACACAAAAATCTCTGCAGCCGTGGTTGCAGCTGGGTATTAAAAAACCCCAATAAATTCTCTGCTCAGCAAAGTAAATCCCAACTGTGGGGTTGGGGTAGCTGTAGGATGCTAACAAACTGTGGGAGTCAAGATCATTAAAGTTGGTCTGTTGACTTTATCCAAGTCTAATTAGGTTAGAAATCTGGAAAAATTTGGGTTTCTTGCAAGATTTTCAGTAATATGTGATTTTTGGCTTGGGAGGAAATACCATGAGAACAGTCTTTTCACAGACATTTAAGTAGTAAACTTTGGTTGGAGGCAACCACACAGAACATGATGAGGTGTTTTCCAAAAGGGAATTGGAAAAGTTTAAAAACTTCAAACATTTTAGGCAGAAAAAGAGTTACGAAATTTAAGCATCAGGGAAAATTCAAACTGGTTTGTATATTACCTAAGTAAGTTTCCTTTCCTCTTAACGTGATGGCAAGGTTCCCGTTGTCTTTGCTGTGCTTTGAATTGTATCTTTAGCATTAGTATAGTTCCAGTGCAGTTATTTATTATGAATATTTTCAGTGAAAATTTTGAGGAAAAATATATTCAGCCCCTGCTTTTCTTCCATAACCCATTTACATCTTCATCTCCTCCTCATGCTTACTTTCTCTAGAGCTGTCTTGAGCATCTGTTCACTTACTCATGCGCACAGCCATATCCTTAAAGTCATTACCAGGCTTTCTCTGGGCTTAGCTGCACTAGTCTGCCAGAAAATATCATGGATCTACATCACAGCTTATTATGACAGTTTTTTAAGAGAACTGATAACTCTTTGTAGGGTGGGGATGTGTTGTGGGCATGTCACGCTGAAGTTTCCCTGAGCTTCTAACAAGGCCTCAGATGGACTACTTTTTATACCATTATTCTTGTATATTAGAAATCTGCTGCTTTATATATGTGATGGGCAAAAAATGTATTGCTTCCCAGAGCTTACTGCTGATCAACAGTAGGAACTGACTAAACTAGGTCAGCAGAAATAATGGTGCACGGAGGTTCTGTCTTTTAGACAGCAGTCCATTTGGCTGAGAGATCTGGGAATGCAAAACCACAGAACTTTAGGTACAGTTTGCAAATTACCTTGCAAATGAAGTTATTTTCAGTCAAACACTTCTTGTCTCTGTCACAACATACACACATGATAATCTCTGAAAAACGTTATTTATTATTTTGGCTAAATGAGGATAAATGGACTTCAGAGTTCTTTGAAATTTTCCTGGAATAAATATCCAGCCAGAAAATATTGTAATCTATATTAAACTCACTTTATTTTGAACCATGCTGTTGAACTAAGGACCATCATTTTCTTCTGTCAGATTATATAAATAAGCACACCGAGCTCTGCTCTTCTGGATCTCCTTATCCACTAAGGAAAAGACAGTACTTTTAAGAGCAAGATGAGATATATTTCCATCCAACCTATTCACTACAGAAGAAAAAGCATGAAATATCAATTACATCAAAACTGAATCAGTGGGAAATTTTTTTTTGGTTTAGAACAGTATT
This sequence comes from Oriolus oriolus, assembly GCA_013400235.1. Lineage (NCBI taxonomy): Eukaryota > Metazoa > Chordata > Aves > Passeriformes > Corvidae > Oriolus > Oriolus oriolus. The sequence goes on from VXBT01003019.1 coordinate 731,337, forward strand.
ACAGAGTATCAGCCATGATTAGCTGTTTAAAGCACGGGGGAGATGGTATGTATGCTTTCATAAAGCCAAGTAATTTCCAGCTCCTTCTGTTATCTACTGATATCAGATAATTTTAGATTTTGGCTTATTTTATGAAAATATTTTATGTTTCAGAGTGCTTGGGGGAGGGAGAGCTCTGGTTTTTTTTATTTTGTTTCATCTTCAGGAGTCTTTCTGTAGTTGTGGAAATCAGACAAAGGTAGGTAGATGAAACCAAAAGATTGCCAACATGACGAGTCGCAAAGCATCATCCTGTGCTTTCTGTCATTCTATTGGCTCAGGCCTACCACGACTGCTCAACTCAACACTGATAATTTATTTCCTCACCTCCTGAAAGTGTGTCCTGTTTGATTCCCTGAGAGACTATGCCACAGGTGATTACATTGTCTTCAGCAAATTGTGGTCCTATTCATCCTCCAAGTCTTTGAAATATTCCAATCAAATTTACCACAGATGAAAACATCTACAATAATTTCTTTAAGCTTCATGAAAAGGAGTGACTCAGAAGTTTCTACTTGGATAACTACTACAATTTCTTTATTATTATTTCCTTCCTAGGTATCGGTAATCCCATCCAGAAGAAATGCTCAGAGCTGAGCTCTAGGAGCTCACCTGTAGGAAATCAGACTCCATTAGTTCTCACAGCCCCACTGATCCCTAAGGTGCTCTGCAGCAGCCAGCGGCGGATGTCCTCTTCCTTTTCTGGGTCATATATATCTCATTACTCCCATAAGGCCAGAAAACAAAGAAACAAGAAATGAAGCCAGGGGGCAATACCCGTTCACTTCTTGAGTAAGATCAGAGCTAGCGAGGAACAAGCAATACAGCTGAGGGGAGTTTCTCATCCTGCCCAGAAGAGCTACAGTCATCATCCTGTGCCCTCTTAAGTCTATACATAATGTGTAAAAAGGTCTGGATTTTCAGAAATGTACCATTTACCTCAAAATAATGTGAGCAAAGAGGTGAATTGTACATTCTTCAAGAGTGTAAAATGTTCTTCCTCTCACCAAAACTGTTTTCATTTTGTGAGAGGTTACTCAATAGGTTAAGTTACATAGCAGCAGAATTGTCCAGGCAGAGGACTCTGCCTTAACCTTTTCCTTCTTTTTTTTTTTTTTTTTTTTTCCCAAAGTATGCAAGATTTCTAATTTTGGCTTTAGCAGGATAGCTTCCCCTAATGGCTTTGACACAATTCTAACACAAAAATAGTTTTCATCACTGTGCAGTCCAATATAAATAGCCCTAGAAAACACCTTCCAGATTTCCAGCAGCCACTTGATATCCTCTTTGGATAACTGTTTGGCTGCAGTAGGGGTAAGGAGAACCTATGAATCTATCACTCGTTTGAATTTTGCAACTGTACCTTCATCACTTCAAGTTACATTAGTCCTACTGCAAATGAAGTCAGTGGTCTAAACATTACTTAAGCAAGCATGCTTTCCACTCCCCTCCTTTCTTCCAGTGCTATGCAATTTTTACCAAGGGTATCCTAGGTTTTCCTTTTCCTTTTAGTTCTCTTAAATTTACAAACCCTTCACTTACATTATAGTCCCAGGCTAAGCGTAGATCCAAGCATTCTTGAACTGAGTGGGAATTCATATCCCAAGTTTTGGTTTTGAACCAAACAAAAACCTTAGACAATAATCTCATTCTCAGGAATAAAGTTAAAATTGGCTAGGCATCAAGCTCACAGATCATTAGACTGCTTGTTCCAAGCTTTGTATATGTTACATTGTAAATAGCAGTGTTTTCTTTTTTTCCATCTATTTCCATTCTCATGATGCTTTTTGCAGTGTTGTAGCCCTAATGGCAGTTAATAAAAGGGAAATAAATATTGGTAAGAGAATCTGAAGTAAATTTCATAGCTCTTAAATCAAATTAACTTCTGCAGTCATGAATTAATCAATTGCCTTCCTCTTTTGTGTGATTCAAGCTGGAACTTGTGATTTAAGTTTTCTGTAATTTAGCATTTTTTGTACAAAGCCTTTAGAAAGATATAAAATTAGCACATAATAAAATGAAGCGCTGAATTTTTGCCACTGAGAAAAAGAGCCATAACACACTCATACATATCATGTCTTATGCTGAAGAGAAAAAAAACCCCAACTATTCGTGCTTAATATTGCTTGTCCATTATTCTGTCCCTGTAAAAAGTGAATGCTAAATACCATTATTTTATATAGTTACGTTAGAGAATTTGGACAAAAATGTCGGAGCTGTTACTATCCTTGGAGGCAAATTATGTTTTAACACAAAACCAGCTAGAAGTCAGCACAGGTAAAAATGGTGATGTCAAATCTGGAAATTAGTTGTAATCTGGTAGAAGAGGATGGGCTTTTAATACATACCTTCTTTTGGGTGCTATGTCAAGAAATGCTGTTCACCCTTTAAATCATAGGTCTGATAGCTTATTAGCAAAATTTCATGGCATATTTGGTACCGGGAGGGAGAACAAAAGAGATGTAGAAAACTCAGTCAGTGTGGAGTCATACTGGGGAAATAAATCACCTCCAGAACACCAGCTGGACTAGTGGCTGAGATAGATAGCTGCTACCCAGCTCCCATTACACTTGATGTCAGGTTGCTCTAAGGTATGTTTAAATTTGAGAATCTGTCACCTGTCCTAAATTTAACAACTAATGTCTCACCTGCTGCTATATTAAGAACAGGCTTTGGTGTTTTTAATTGTCTTCTCATTCCCAGCTAGCCGGGCCTACTGTCAGTGACTCCTAGCCCTTCTCTAATACGAAGCTTTATTTTTTCTCCAATACACAATATGGGATGGTGAAAGAACAAACGTCAAGATGCTGGTGTCTGGTTCTGGGGATATCTGAGAGAAGCTTTTTTGACTACCCTAAAACTGGCAGTTGTGCAAACCTGATGATCACGGTTTTGACTGATGGCCAGCAGAGACACGCACTGTACTCCAAAAACTTTAAGCAGAAAGAACCTTATATTAACACAGGTTCCTATCCTATATTTGAAAGACTGACTTGTGAGGAACTTTGGAAAATAAAGGAAAGAAACTACGAGTTACTGAGTTCCACAAGCCTTCATTTTCACTGGTGCTCTATTATATTTTGAGCATTTCTGTTAAAGATGGCTATATTTTAACCTTGGATGAATATTTATTTGCACCAGGAAGTCAAGCATGCTACACTCTAAGGAGATCACATAAGTTCAATATTGTGGACTAAAAGCCAGTCTCAGAGTGTAAGAGTCTAGATGATTTTGGGTTTGTAACATCTGCATTTTTGTGTGTTTTGGGAAAATGGTCAACAATGAGATGTGGCAATGTCTTAATTTTTATGTCTGGTTTCATGCTGCCAAAACCACAATGCAGAAGGCTCTTCTGTTTTGATGTGACAGGTGAAGTTAATAGGGGGTGTTAGGCAAAATTGTGAACTGTTGGCAAGTACATACATGTAGGTTTGAATAAGGTGAATTATAAAAAATGTAAGGATTATGAAGTTTTCACCTTTGGTAATAACACATGTATTGGCTTTGGTAATTTCACATAGTAGCCCAAAAGCAAAAGTTCTGTTTCTTGACCTCATTAGTACAGGCAGCACGCTTAATATGGGCTTCAGTTCTTCCAGTGTTTCTTCTTCCTTGTTCATTGAGATACACTCATCCTTCCAGGAATGCTTTGTTCATGTGCTTCTGTGACTTAGAAAACTTTTCAATGGAGAACAGGTCCTGTCCAGTCACGAATGTTTTGTGGCCTAAATTATCTTCTTTTATGTCACAAACCAACAAAAATATTTATGGCCAGAATCATCAGCACTGCTACAAGTCCCCCAGTAGTATTTGGATGGCAAAATCAGTGAGACACCAAGTGTCATACTGCAGCCCTGGGCAGACTGTCAATCACTGTAAGACAAACAAGTTAAAATATTGGAGCTCTGCCAAACAAAGTGCTTCAGTAAGAATCTCAAATTCCTATGTTCTGGCATGGCAATCACAGCAGTCACTCTCAAACTGTACAAGTGAAAAAATAAAAAGTAGTAGAAAGGAATCTTTTCTGCTAAGCTTTAAAATATAGCACAGACCATTTAAGAGGTATCAACTGTCATTTATACTACACTGTCTGTTGGGAGACTCAGAAAGAAGCTATGGAAGACTTGCAACTGTCTGTTTTGTAAGGACTACACTCGAACTAGACTGGGATGTAAGTCACAACATTGTTACCCCTGAGTGAACTAGTCCACATTAACTTGCCCATCAATAAAGACAATTCAACCACTTGTTTTCTCTTTCTACAAATAAAGAAAATAATAACGTAGACCTGGGCTGTGGAAGCTCACAGAGTCTCAGTTGCATCGTTTGTTGGTTCCTGTTGCAGAAATACTCACACAATCATAGAAGCATTGGTTAGGGTCAACATCTGGATGTCAGTCAGGCCATCCTTCTGTTTAGAACAGGAATTATCATTCCTAGCTCATTACATCTATCACCAGCTATCACTGACTTTAAGCAACAGTAGAGGAATGGATTTGCTTAGATGAATATTGAAAAGCAAAAAAGTCCACCCTGTCTCTACCTAGCTGCTTTCAGTGTTGCACTGCTCTGCTGGTGAAGAAATTCATCCTAGTGGCCCATCTCAAAATTCACTCACAACATATGTCCCTTGCCCCTTTTTAGGTTCTCTGCTACTGTCTTGAGAAGTTTGTGTTATCCCTGTAATATCTGCAATATCAAATTTGTGGACAACACTAGGCTGGGTCAGAGTGTTGATCTGCTGGAGGGTAGGAAGGGCCTGGACAGGGTCTGGACAGGCTGGATCTATGGGCCAAGGCCAGCAGCATGACGGTCATCAAGGCAAAGTGCCAAGTCCTACATTTTGGCCACAACAACCCCACGCAATGATGCAGGCTGGGGACAGAATGGCTGGAAAGCTGCCCAATTGAAAAGGACCTGGGGGTGCTGGTTGACAGCAGCTGAACATGAGCCAGTGTGTGCTCAGGTGGCCAAGAAGGCCAATGGCATCCTGGCCTGTACCAGCAATAGTGTGGCCAGCAGGACCAGGGCAGGGATTGTCTCCCTGTATTTGGCACTGGTGAGGGCACACCTTGAGTGCTGTGTCCAGTTCTGGGTCCCTCAGTTCGGAAGGACATTGAGGGGCTGGATCATGTCCAGGGAAGGGCAACAGAGCTGGTGAAGGGTTTGGAGCACATGTCCTGTGAGGAGCAGGGATTGTTTAGCCTGGAGAAGAGGAGGCTCAGGGGAGACCTTATAACTGTCCACAACTCCCTGAAAGGAGGTTGTAGCCAGGTGAGGTTTGGCACCTTCTCCCAGGCAACAAGCAACAGGATGAGAGGACATAGTCTTAAGCTGCACCAGAGGAGGTTTAAGTTGGACATCAGGAAGAAATTCTTCACAAAAGTGATTAGATATTGGAATGGGCTTCCCAGGGAGGTGATGGAGTCCCTGGAGGTGTTTAAGGAAAGACTGGATGTGTCACTTAATGCCATAGTCTAGTTTATATGGTGATTNAAGGAAAGACTGGATGTGTCACTTAATGCCATAGTCTAGTTGATGTGGGGATTACCTTATGGTCATAGGTTGGATTAAATAATCTCAGAGGTCTTTTCCAACCTAATCGATTGTGTAGTTCTGTGATGCTCTGATCTCTTTGCGTACTCATAGCCTGCTACTCAATCTCCCTTTAGCCCTTCCTTTGCCAGACAAAGAAGTACAACTCCCTCAGGTTTTCCTTGAAGCTCACATGATTTACGCCCCTGGCTATCTTTGATAGACCCTTCATAGGCCCTCTCCAAATTTTAACATCTCTCTTGAATTGTATGTGGGTTCCCAAAAGTGTACACAGTAGACCAGCTATGCCACATTCCTCCAGCAACAGATTAAACGCAGAATAACCTCCCTTTATCTGCTATGACTCCCCTAAGGTAGCCCTTAGTGGTTTGCTTTGATCATGATGGGAGCACATGGTTGGCACATGTTCAGCCTGGCATCAACTTTACTGATTGTTTAAAGAGATGTGTTATATCTGAATGCTTAGAGTTGATCCTAAGGTCTTCTCCGGGTTTGCAATGTAAAATATCTCTCCGGAAGGGACTGGACCCTAGGTGAAAAATGCTAAGAGAAGAAGGTGACATGTAATACTCACCAGATGGCTTCTGCCCACACTGTATTTTTTAGAGGAGGACTGTCCTGTGCTGCTTTCTTACAAGCTGATCTACTTTAGCTGCTCAGCAAACCGCTGTGCTAGTTCTTAAGAACTGTTTACTGATTGAAACCATGTAATATTTTTAGAAACATTTATAAGTATTGAAAACATAACAATGCTGAATGATCTAGCATCTTCATGGAACAGCTGATATGCTGGTACCATTCTCTGAGATATGTTTTACAGCTGTAAATTGTGATTAAAAGAGTGGGGGAAAAGGAGCACAACAGTGGGAACTGTTCCAAGGGCAGTGATAAAGATCTCCTTCCTTGTCTGGAATTGCCCTTTAAGCCCTAGACTCTTAATCAGCAGCAAAAGGAAGTAAAAGCTTCCTTCCCTGACTAGACCTGATTTCAACAAAGATGTGAGAGTGTCTTTCACAAAATGCTCCCATCACAATCTATGTAAGACCTGCTTTAAAAATAAAAATTAAAATAGCTTGGTCTTTTGCTTCCTTCTGTTGTTAGACTAAATAATAAGAGACCAGCACCCTTTCTAATGGTCACTTTCATGAATACAAAGCTGCCCCTGTTTCACTGAGATAAAGCACTTCAGCAGTGTGTGTTCTGCTTCACCAGATACAGTTCATCTTGTTTAGATGATGACATTTACGCAAGTAATCTACATCCAAAAAGTGAAATATAACCACCTTTGTAGGAAAAAAGCATCTGAAGTTTGCTGGGAGATGATTGTATTCTTCAAATCTTCCCATCAGTAGAAAAGTTTTCCAATTCCAGATCTGACAGGGAATTAGGACTGTTGTCCTAAAGTGTATTTCATACCATGTCATGTAAAGAGCATAAATTTCTATCTTCCTAGGTCAGGGCAGGAAAGGAACACAGCACAGACTGAAAAGCAGAGGCACATCTGTACCTCATTACTGTGAAAGAGCCTCTGGCCTTTCCAATGCTAATGTAGCCCGAAGACACTGAAACCTAATGGAATAATGATGACTGGGCCTGAAGGATGGTGAAACCATATGGAAATGGGCTTCATGAAAGGAGCAGAAGAAGACTGACAGGAACTGGGGTCAGAAATAGCAGCAAAAGGTAGTCAGCTGCTGAGGCAGAATACACTCTATGTTTCGAGGGTGTGGCTTGGCAGGTTGCTTGAATACTCTCCTTTGATTGAACAGAGCAATGGAAAAATTGCTAAACGTTTGTATTTAAGTGCTTAAAGAACATCCACACGTCAATATTGAAGGGAATTTTTATTCTGGCCATGGCTAAGAATTCAGGTACTTTCAAAAAATCCTGTTAACCACTTCTGTAAATCCTTAAGTGACAAGTGTGGTAGTAAACCACTGAAGAAAGTCTTCCATTGTATACCCCAAGAGGAAAGCTGTTGTGTTTTATACAGGATAATCATACTCCAAATATAATGAGTCAGGCTATAAATCTGTCATAGAGAGCTTTGAACTCATAGCAAAAAGCCATAATTCTTAGAATCTACAGTTTGGAATATTTAATTAGGATTGCACATGGGCATGCCTTTATGGAGAATAGGAACTGTCACTAAATTTGCTCAGTCAAACTGACTGTATTGTAATAAGTGTTGCTCCCACATTTATTTTCCCTTTTCCCACCAGTCTCTCAGCTCAGAACTAGAGCCCTGAATCTGCCCTCCCCTAGAGGAAAAACATCTTTTCCCTTTGTTTGCCTGTCCTTGTTACTTTTATGACCTCCTTCAGCTTCTGAGAACTGCCCCATAGAAGACAAAAGAGCCATAGTTTCTGGTGTATGACTGATGAAGTAGGCATGTAGGCATGTGTGTAAGAGTTGGGGAATGGAGCTGTAACATACTCCAAGTGCTTCTATCTGGGGCACAGTTGAATATTATGCTAAGTTAGGTTTGCAGACAAGTACCTCAGACCAGTCTATGAAACCACTTTTCCTGTTCAGGTTTGCTAGCTTTGATGTTCTTAACTGCAGCACTTTCAAAATGCAAAGGCTACACAGAGAAGTTCAGCCTCTGAAGTTAAGTGTGAATTTAAACCACTATAAATACCTGCTTTTTATTTGAACAATTCCTATGGTCTTTAGTATAATTCTTTCGATCTTGCAAATATTGGTGAAATTTGTGGATTCGTTTGCACAGTCTGCATTTTTGCTCCTGACAAGTTCTTAATTTACAGCCGATATTCATGTTGAGTGCTGATGAAAACACTTTACTTAAATATTAATTGGAGAGAGTCCAAAAAATATGTTCAACTAAAAAAAAGTTGACAGTTTAAAATCCTGACCCAATTAAAATTTTTAAATTAAGCACGTTGGTCAGTGTAACATGTTAATTTTCCCTGCCATGTTGTGTGAGATGCTTTAAGCAGGCTGTGCTGTTCAGCCTAGGCAGAGTGTAGACAGAGTATGCCTAACTCCAAGGAAACCTCTCCCATCTGCTTGTGGGGGTGTTTTTTTGCCCTGCAGTTTTAAGCCAACTCCCAAACCACAGAAATGGGACATTTGACAGGCATTAGGAGTTTGTATGGAAAGAGAAGAGAAATCATGAGTGAGCAGGACTGTTTTCAGCTGAAAACTAGAAGGTGCAAGGTTTACAGGTGGCTGTGGGATATCCTTTGTTAACTGGTCATGCAAATTGGATCAATAGGAAAGAGCTGATAGCACGGCTCCAAAGGGCAATGTGTTTCGGTGAGTACAGGAACAGGGCTGACAATGATGCTTCCTTACACAAGGGTAGTGTTGTTGCTGCGGGTTTTAATCTGAGTTAGATGCATGAATACAGATGTCACTAGGAAAGAATTTGAAATGTTCAGGTTGCCAGAGGTTGTGAAAGAATTTAACAAGGGGCGATAATGTGATTGGTCACATGTTTGTTCTCTAAGTATTTTTTCCCAAGAAAGCATTAGCGTGGGTCACTCATGCTGCACCGAGTGCAGGGTGCCCATGATGATTTTGACTACCCAATGTTCAATATCATGCAGCGCTCAATTCAGAGTAATAATCACGAATTATGGGTTTTCTTATCGTGTATCTAATTACCATTCATTAGCTTTGCGTTTGGGAAGGGTTTTATATGAAAATAGAAGCATATACAAGAGAATGTGTGCCTGCGGGGTGCCGCAGTTTGTCCTTGCCTTTTGAAATTCTCAGGAAAAAAAGTATGAAATTGCAGCTTTGTCCACAGATGCTGATGCATTGCACAGTCATCACTGGGTGGAGGCAAAACCAGGCTGCAGATATGGAAATGAAGGGGAGGGTTAGCTCCTAGATTTCATTTTTAATGATTGGATTCCAAGCTAAATTTAGAGGGCCTTCTTTATTACAGGCTCTTCTGACACTGTCAAAGGGTCAGTTAACTGCTACAGACAGCTTGGTAGCTAGGGTTTTATATAAGCTCCTGTTTACCAAATGCTTGTATTTGTCAATTGCAATTGAGATTGCACTTCCTTGGGGTATTTGCTTAAGGAGAAGTGGGTTTTGAGCATCACTTTAAATATTGAAGTTGTTTCTGTGACCAATACCACAAGAAAAGACATAGTTCTGTTGATAGAAATTAAGTAAATTGGAGAAGATTAAGGGGACAAGAATAAAGAAGATAGTATGGGGTATCAACAGGGATCAGAGAGGGGAGAGAGGATAGTAAAGAAAAGGACAAGGAGTGGTGAGGATGTGGACAGACAGAAAAAGAAAAGATCTACAGAAGTAAGATAAAAGAAAGTAGGCAGTAGGGACTGCGAGGAAGTAGAAGTGATTGGATTCAGCTATCTGAAAAGACTCAGCAAAAGCCACATGTGTCTCCTCCAGTGATCTGCCTGAGCAGAGAGGAGGAGTCTGCTATGATTACTGTTGTCTCAAATGATAGAGGTCTGTGCCATGATATTAAAAATCCAGCTCTGTTGATAGGCATTGATAGAACTGTCTTCTATAAAATCTGGGAAAGGGCTTGAAAATTACTGCCTGTGAAAAATATTAAGACTGTAAAATCAAACTCCCATCAACCATGCCAGAAATAGTTACCTGTACTGTTTAAGTTGATTGTCTTTAACTTGCATTATCATACTTTCTAAATAGATCATAGTATGACTTTTTCCCCCCCTCAGTGTCTTCATGTGTTTGGCTTACATTAATTATGTCACCTTTCATCACTCTCAGGAGTTTGTTGAATATATTGAGAAGTGTTAATAGTATGTTTTGGAGGCACTGCAAGTATTTTTAAAGGACTACTGATTTCTTATACTGTAACACAAATCTGAGCCAAATTTATTTACTTAATAATGTCTTGAATTGAACAACAAGAAGATGTTATCTGTTTGAAATAAACTCAAATTGCTGTGTTTTCCTGAGAGAATTCAGCTTTAAAAAAGGAAATTCATTCATAAAAACAGTAAATGTAAGAAGTTAATTTGGTGTTTTCAAACTACCATGTTCTGTAGGCGTATCAAAAGACCTAGAGAGCTTGTAGGGATTTAGTAAAGTACCAGCTTAAAAACGAGCTAAAGAATGCTTAATGTCTCAGCTTTCTCACTGATTAATGTGTATTTTTAGTGGCTCCCTGTCTTTTAACTAATTAAAACAATGTACTAAAGCTGTGTATGGTTGACATACACCAAATAACACGTGTAACATATTAAAGTTAACAAAAGGGGAATTGTTGATCAATAGTTTATAAATGACAAAAAGACACTGCTCTTAGTTATATAAATTATTCTTTAACTTGAAGGCTGCTAATGTTGCTAATACAGCCCACTGCTGAATGCCTGCTACAAAGTTTTTAGTACCTCTGACTTTCATTAGTACAAAATCCTTGAGTGGTTCTTAATCACGCTGCCAATTTTTAAGCAGCTTTGAGACACCAATAGAAATTACTCCTTTTAAACCCAGTAAGTCCTGACCTGTAGTTCTTAACCTATCCCTCCTTAGACACAGCCAGTGTTTAACGTTTAATGGGTGTGCAGGCAATTTCTAAATTCAGCATCCCTACAGAGAATGGTTTCACCCCCACCCATCAGTCTCACCCCCCTCCGATCACTACCCCAGAGGTACACAACTTCAAAAATGGTAAATATGTGAAAATTAGGAATTTGTTAAATTGAACCTAAAGTGAGTAAATCTTTGCAGACTGCAAGAAGGTTAATGCAGGACTGCATAGTGGAAACCCAGCAGTGCACCACCTGTTAAGAAGGCTTGAATAAGGGTGAAAAGGAAGCAAGCATGTCTAATCAAAACAATAAGCAGATCATTAGAATAAGAAGACATCTTTCAAAAAGATGAAATTGTATCCAAACGAGGAAAAGACAAAGGGTTTTAAACTCTGGCAGATTAATTGTATAAATGCAATAGGGCATGTCAAAATAGAGCTCAAGGAACAATGAGCTAAAAGAATCAAATGAATATTAAATTTTCTCGCAGACATGTGAAGAGCAGGAAGCATACTAGAGACGCCGCAGAGCCAAATGGTGCTCATGGCATTGAAGGAGCACTGGGAGGGCAAGAACACTGCTGAGAAGCCCAATACATTCTTTGCTTAAGTTCTCATTGTGAATTAAATTGGAGATCCATGTTAGATCCCTTTGGAGAGAGAAGATGTTCCTCACTTCATCACACTTAAGGTCATGGAAACATTGACGATGGAAATATACTAATGATGGACAGTGTTTATCCATGGGCTTTAGAGAAGTCAAGGATGAAGCTGTTAAATTGATAATGGTAATGTGTAGCCACTTCGTTTAAAACTATTTTGGTACATGACGACTGGAACGATGACAGATGTTATACCAGTCTTTAAAAGAGGTACCAGGGAGAAAGAAGGAAAATACACATCTGTAACACAAGATTTAAACCAAACAAGTTAGTAGAACTCTGAGAGATAATTTACTAGATGGACATGTGAACATATGTGATTTCTGTGGGAAGATGGCTGGTTCATAATAATTAGTCAAGTCAGTTTCCTTCAAAAGCTCTTGGGAATCTGAAGAGCCATGGGGTAAGACATGGATCAGCTATGAGATGGGATGCAACGGATGAAGGAAAATGTTGGTTACAGCCTTTCAGAAAAGTCACCAAAGTCTGTGGGGGTCCATGCTCAAATCCGTGCTACCTAAATGACAGGGAAAGAAGAAGACAAGGAAGATATTGAGTAGGAAGTGAAAGGATTTACAGAGCATTTGTGTTCTTTCTGATAGTAAGGATGAAGACAACAACAAGAAAAATAGCGGAACTTTTTGAAACTGGTGACTGGACAATAGAATGTTAGATGAAATTCAATTCAGGTAAAGGTAAGGTAGAAAAATTCCTTTTTGCATGAATAATGGATTCTGCACTGACCAGTGACATTCAGGAGTGAAGCCTTTGGATTATGAACAGCAATTCAATGGAAAATGTCAATTCAATGTCTATTCAATAGAGTTCAAAAAAAGGCAAAATGAAAGTTAGGCATGATTTAGAAAGGAATGAAGGACAAAGAAATAGCATTATTTTGCATGCATAAATGGATTGTTCACCCTCAGCATTAATACTGCATGCAGTTCTGCCTCCCTTACCATGAAAACAACAACAACAACAAAACCCAAAAAAAACCCAACATAAAATCATAGAATATGCTGAACTGGAAGGGACCCATTAGGATAAGCAAGTCCAACTCCTGTCCCTCTGCAGGACACCACAAGAATCACACCACGTGCCAGAGAGCATTGTCCAAACACTTGAACTCTGTCAGGTTTGGTGCTGTGACCACTTTCCTGGGGAGCCTGTTCCAGTGCCCAATCATTCTCTGTGTGAAAAACCTCTTCCTAAAATGTAACCTAATCCTCCCTTGACTCAGCTTCATGCTTTTTCCTCAAGCCTGTCACTGGTCATGAGAGTGAAGAAATCAGTGCCTGCCCCTTCTCTTCCCCACAGGAAGTTGTAACTGCAGTGAGATGTCCCCTCAGTCTCCTCCAGGCTGAATTGACCAAGTGACCTCAGCCATTCCTCACATGGCTTCCCCTTAAGGCCCTTCACCACCTTCACTGCCCTCCTTAAAACACTCTCTTAAGAGCTTAATGTCTTTTTTATATTGTGGTGCTCAAAACCTTATACTGTACTCAAGGTAGGCTGCAAAAATAAAGGTTGACTAAAACCGGAAAATCTTATCAAAGAAGACAACCAAAGATGACTGCATACATGCCAGAACTGTAGCCAGTCTAGGGTTTCCCAGTTTGAAAAATAAAGGGTTTATACGGCAATGTGATAGAGGTTTCCAGAATCGTGCATTGTGTAGACATGATGGTAAAGATTACGAGCTTGCTGTCTCTTGCAGTGTAAGACAGGCTGCTAGTAGGAACTGAATCCAAAGGAAATTGAAGAAGGCAGGCTTTGGCACAGTAGGTGGCAGACTTGAAGGACTTCTTTCCAAAGAATGCTGTGGATACTTAAAGTTTGTGTGAGTTGAAAAGCACAACTACTTGGAAAAAAGATCGATTTAGGGTTTTTAAATGGACAAATCATGTTAGGCCTAGACTATGTTGATCTGAAAATATGAGGTGGTTAGGATAATATTTGAGGTGAGTCTTGTGCCCTATACTTACTCTTCACAGGCATCTGTTCGTTGCCACTGTTGAAGAGAGGTTGTGAAAAGGGAGATTTGGTCTGTATTGGATTCTCAATGAGCATGCCTCACTCTAGGCTTTCCATTGGGACTATTCTAGGAGGATCAAATACATCATTGTGATAAACCTCACTTGTTGGGAGGCTTGAATGGATGATCTGCCCTGAAACAAATTTAATCTGTGGTTTGTGAAGCATAGTCTTAAAATTAGAGAATAATTCAGGCAACATGCTTTATTGTGGTCAAGGCTGCCTAGGGTTTGAAAGAGTTAGATGTGCTTAGTAGTCCAAAATAGAAATGGTACGCATTATTTAGCCCTTGCACAATGCTTACTGTTGCCAAAACAATCGTCATTCTCCAATCACAGGTGAAATTGGATCAACTATATGGTGACAGACAGCTTTATTTGACTCAGGATTTGATTAAGAACATAAGGAGAAATAACACTGATTCATACTAAAAGTCCGTCTAATATCTTGCCTATGACAGAGGCCAATAATGAAAGAAGATAATAAAGCATAAAGGATACTTTCCTTAAATATCTAGGTCTGCCCTTAGGCAACTTCCTGTATGGAAACTGCTCCATGTGTTTTCCCTTCTCTACACCTCTTTCAGTTCTCCTACATATATTTTGAATGATAACGGATCTATGTGAAGTATTTTAAATGTAGGGCTATATTTAGCAGGAGTATTTAAACATAGGCTTTTATATAGTGGCATGATATCTTCTGCCTTGTTCTCCATTCCTCACTTGGAATTTCCTAATATGTGGTTGGATTTGTGCTTGCTACTGGATACAGAGTTAAAGTTTTTGAGGAAGTATAACCCCTAGATCTTGTTACTGCATGGAAACATTGATCTCAGATCCTGTAGTAATGGGTATATAAATTTAGGATTGCTCTAAATTTATCTGAATTTCATCTGCTATTTTATGACCTAGTAAACCTCATAACATCTTTCAGCTGGAGATTTGTCTTCATTGTCCTCAACAAATTGCCTCATAATGCAATTTTCTTGTCTTATCCTTTCTGTGTCCCTTCATAGTGACCTGCAACGAAAGATACCTCCGAAGACAATACATGTTTAGAGTCCTGCTTTATTTAATTTAGCCCTGGCTCTGCTGTTAATCCCATGCTTTCATAGTGAACTCTGTCAGAGGTATTTCCTCTTTGGACATTATGCTATGAAACAATAAGTACACATGCAATGTGAAACAATGCCATTTAACACTGGTTTCATGCTATGCTTTTCTACAGCAGAGCAGCAAATGCTCTGGAATAGTTTCTTTGTGGGAACTCAAGGGCTGTATTACTAGTTATTAAGATTGTGACTGCTGTATTAAGGAAGGAAAAGCTTCAGTGGAAGCCTGTGGCATTTTCTACAAAGGTTAAACACATTTTACAAGAGCATTGTTGGGCAAATCCCTTCAGGATCACAATACAATCAAAATTAACTGGGTGCAGCTCCATGCTGTGTTTCTCACTGCATGATATGCCATTGCAGTGAACTATGAGAAGAAAACAGTATTTAACGTGTTTGTGACTCTCCTCCATAAACTTTTATGATAAATGGCATCCGACACCATCAGAGGAAAATAAGTGCTGGTGCAAAGCAGAATCAAATGGAAATCAGAAGCCTAAGAGAGTATACAGCTGAAACACGGTCCCATATGGCTGGCATATTAGCCACAGCCTCAAGGCAGCCCAGATTTATTGAAACGAGCACTGCTACAATCCCCTAGAATCGCCCCCCCCATCAACAATATTGATTAGGTGACTTCTTGGTGAAAGGGTTCTAAGGCATGAAAAACAAACCTGGTAAAGAAGTTCAAAATTTATTCTCTTTTTACAATGGACTTTTTACTGCCAGACCAAACTGGCAAAAGTTTGTGCAGGGAGGGGACTGGGAACATGTGGCTGGAGAAGAAGGGGGTACCCACAGCAGGTGACATTGTATAAGTTCTCTCCCTATATATACACCTTCTTTTCTCGACATATTCTTGACATATATTTCATGATGGCGGAAGTGTTTTCACTCAGGTACTTTTCTTCCTTCCCACTAATTTGAAATCAGCAGGAGATAATTTCTTATTTTGTGGATAGTCAACAGCACTAAGTCCACTAATTTAATTTTTCTGACAAAGGAGTTTCTCAAATTTGCACATAAACAAGGGCAAAATACTGTACTTTTCCACTTGTAAAAGTTAAAAAACTTCATTAGCCTTGATGTATTTTCCTTTCTACTATTTACTTTTTGTAAGCAATATATGATATGAATTTTAGAGAAGAGTAATTACCAGGGGCCTAGCAGTCCCATTTTGATGGTTTTGCATTGCAAAGGTATCACTTGCAACTAACAGGAGAGAAATTTCACTTGTGAAACTGTATTCTCAGATCAGTGATGATGTATTAGAAAGAAAAAGATAGGTCTACCTTGGTTAAAAGCCCAGTTTAACTTTAGCCAGAGTTGAAACACAATGCCATCTGTTTGTTTCACTCTTCCTGTTGTTGAACTTTTTGAATTTGTCATAAATAACTGCAAAGAACATAGACAAAAATTAATTTAGATGATTCATTATATGGTCACACTGTTTAGCCTCTTTTTTTCCAGGGCTATAGAACTTTGCTTCTCTGTACCTACTGCCTGGCCTTACATCCTGAGATCATAGGCATTGTGAAACTGTAAAACTGAAGTTTTTTCATTAAAGGACTGTTTAACTGTTGCGTCATGAGCATTTAAGTAACCCAGGGATAAGATTTGTGTATCAGCACTGTGCTGTGAGAAGTTCTGATAGCAGCATAGTAAAGACTGGCTTCTTTCATCAATCCATAGAAGATAAATGTAATCCCTGTTAAAAAATAATTATAGGCTTGACATAAAAAATAAAAACTAAAGAAAGTATAGTTTCACAATCAGTGAGGGAATTGGAATTTCTATTTATCTTCTGCTTCACCCAATGTTTTTGGTACCACATTGGATGAATGGCTCACTTTATAGAGAAACTATACATGATAGAGGGACAATGATAGAATCATAAAATGTTTTGGGTTGGACAGGACCCTAAAGATCATTTAGTTCCAACCCCACTGCCATGGACCTGCACACTTTCTGCTACACCAAATTGTTCAGAGCCCCATCCATCCAGGATAGTCTTAGTCTCATGTGTTTTTTTACCCTCATTCTTTTCACTTGTTGCTCTGTTTTTCCTCTCCTTTAGGTTAGTCTTCTTCGGGTCTTGCTTTGAAAAGTATCCCCTGTTCCTTATCCTTGTCCTCATGCTCTCCATACACCGAGCAACACTGCCCCAACCTCCCAGTGTGGCTTCAGCAGCACTCCCTCAGGACTGCCCACCCTGCTTTCACCCACAGGAGGAAGTTCCTACGTTGGATTCATTTGTTAAGTACTGGAATGTACTTGCTGATGAAAAAAACATACCTGAGGCAAGTTGTGTTTCACTGACCTGTGTAAAACAAGTTTTCCATAAAAGGCAGAGTCATTTCTAAGGGAGTCCCATGTTCCCTATATCTCACTTATAACAGTATCCCTGGTTTTCTGGTCAGAGATCCTCACAGTGCCCCAGGCAGGATGTGCTGTGGCCAGCCTGGAACTACAAAGCTGCTCTCTTGCTTGCAGCTGTCCAGCTGGCAGGAGGGTCAGCCTCAGCTTCTCTCCTTGGGGACCCTCTTTTCAATCAGTTGCAAGGCTTGAGAAAAGAAAACATTAATAGAAGTCTGTCCACAGATACTGTTCTAAAACTTTATTTTTTAAAAGTGGTAAGTTTTCCCTCTTAAAACTCACATACATAAAAGTAAAATTGGTTACTAAAAAAATGCATTTTGGTTCTCTTCTGCCATGTGAGAGTGAATAAGTCTTGGGACTTTTTACCTATATCATTCTAGGATAAATTAAAGATTTTAATTTTCTTCCTATAAAGGATGATTGATTTTCTACATCATAGGAATGGTGCTAATTATGTGGTTTGCAGTGCGGGTGCCACTGTACCGGATGTTTTGAGTAGAGCCCCTTTTCAGAACTGCTGCCCATCTGATAGGTGCAAAACGAAGTGAGGGAAATTATCTCTCCCCCAAAGAGTCTGTGTAGCCTCCTGACTTGGTATCTGAAAATTTCTCATTTGCCATATGTAGTTTTATAGAGGTGAATGTGAGGAGTGGGAAGGGACTCAAAGAGGCCTGTATGGATTAAACCTGGTTAGCAAGACTGGACTTTGCCTAGTCAGGATTTACTGTTTTCTGTATGATCTGTTTAGCAGAGGCCACACACCTTCCTCACCAAGCAATTTCCACCCAGCGTGGTAATTTATGTAAACTGTAACACGCTATAAAACGTTGCATTCTGAAAGGAAAACAATGTCTCTGTGTAAACAGTATGAACAGCCAAACTTGCTTTAAAGCTTGTACCTAATTTGTGGTGTGAATTCCACCTCTGTGAACTTCATCTCCGGCCACTGAATCTTGGAAGTCCTTTCTTTCATGAGCTCTCTATCAAATCTTCATCACAGCATTTGTGACTCTTAACCTTGCTGCAAATAAGCAAACACAGAGCTCATCATTTTATCCCTCTGGCCTCTACTTGTTTGTTTGACCCCTCTTTTTTCACCCTTAGCAGCTTCTTCCAGAGCTTATGACTTTTGTGTCATCAGTCTTAATTTAGCTCATAAACTCCATTTAGGAACTTTTTTTACCTGTTGCCATGTATTAACACTGCTGTCTAAAGTCAAATTTTTACTATTAGAATAAATTGTGTCGCATAACCCAACAATAATTTTAGTACCAGTGTTCTGTTATTAGCCTAAATAAATATTCTGCGTGGTTTTTCCAAGTTTGCTACAACAGTTCAGGCTTTTTTTTAGCAGTAGTCTTATCTGATTTTTAGTCCTGAAGGACAGGTCTTTTCTAAGGACTTTCATAATGCTAAATTAAATATGTATATGAACTTTACCTCCAAACCTGAAGTCAGTGAGGTGGAGAAAGACATTTATTTACATAATACCCAGGAAGTAAAAGAAGTGTGCTTTCCTATCGTTATGTCTCTGTGTGACTTGGTCCTTTTCAACGCTGATAAATCATATTTGCTCTAGTTTCATACTGGAGCTACTAATGATGGCAAATTTTTTAGTCTTTCCAGTGAAGCCTTTTAGAGGTCAAAGTACATCGTCACCTGAGGGTGAGGGAAGTGTGCTCTTAACCATGTATTTTGTAAAATGGTAAAATTGTGTGAAGTTCCTATAAACTGTAATTTGTGTTTGCATTAGGAAGTTAAGGTTAACATTACTCACCAGAGAACTTTTTTTACTAAAACTGACAAGAAGTATTTTAGATATGGCATTACTTTCGACAATGTTAACAGCAGAATATACTCCAGCATTTTTTCTCACCTAGTTATTGGATACAGATCCTATAAATAATTTACCAGCTGTTGATAGCATAGGTGAGTTGTCTTTTTGATAGGAAAGTTTACTCAAATGTCATTAATATCAGAGAATTATTGGGAAGCCACTAACTTCAGACGCTGAGCGTGTGTCTACATCTAGGTCTATAAAAGTTTATGAGAGTTTTGTTCCTCCAGTCCTGTTCATGCAGTGTTCTTACTCAAATTTCGAATGATAGAAGGAAAAGTACAAATCATTTATGCCTTCTCAGGGCTCCTTTGTGACAGGCTGTCTATGTTGAAGCCACTTCTGTGGAGAGAGTATAAGGCAGACCTGACTGAACCACTTATAAACTGATTAGTGTCGCACATGAGTAGCACAGCAGTGTAGGACTGCACTAGGCAGAAAACACATTAAATGTTCCATTACTTGGATAGTTTTTCAAGTGCATGTTCCAACACAGGTCAAATCTTGCAGTTCCTCTTGACCAGGCTAGCACAGAAAGTTGCAGCAGTATTCCCAGTGGAGATGTCCTCTTTGGTTTTCGAGTTGAGCAATTCCAAGTCTAAAACTGCTGTGTGTCAAGTCCACTGGTACTGAACACAGGGCCAATGTCATCATCAGGCACTGAAGTATGGTGTAAGGAGCCATAAAAAACCTTGGGCGGACTGATGTATCCACACAGTGCAGTGAAGCAGCTGTGGGAGCAATATAACTCCTCTGGAATGGCACTGACAGGAAGCAAAGCAACCCTGTCTCTTCAGCATGAAGCCTCTTGGACCTCAAGCACAGAAGTGCTCTGACCCATAAGCACAGCTTCCTTTTCTGGAGACTACTTCTAGGACACGCATGCCCTACTCCACCATGCACTTGGATGCCCTAGGAGAGCTTTTGTACAAAAGTCCAGTCCCCTCAGTCCATGCCTTGCATTAGCTTAAAGGCATAAAAATCACAAATATAAATTTTCTGCAGATCCTTGTCAAGTATAATAGAAGAACCTCTTGACGGACATTTCCCATTTCCCATAGTAAAGGAAATCGGATACAATATGAACTTCTTATCTGCCTTCTGCAAAACTTCATTATAAATACTTTTTGTCATATTGACCTAATAGTCTTAAATAGTATTAACATTCACTCCTTGAAGTGTTTTTCAGCCTTCCAGTTGTGTAGCATTCTTTTTGAGAGAGGATGACCAGGTGAGGTTGCACCTCCAGTTTAAGGAGAGCTGTGTCTCTCTGGTTCTATTTGCCCTGTCCCTTGTCCATCCAACTGCCCTGCCAATAGCTTTGCATCACTGGTCTGTCATCAAAGACTCTCATCATGGTGTCCTTGAAGTACAAGTGGCAGCCAGATCCCTTTCCTGCAATGATTTTCGAAGCCGCAGGCAGAAGTCTGGCTGTGGAAGCTGCATGGGATAGGGACCAGGGCAGTCTCCTACCCTGCAGGACAGAGATAGCTGGGTTTCAGCTTGAACATTAGAGAGGGAGAGCTCTTGTTTCCCAAAACTAGCTCAGGTAGCCGTTTCTGGAGGAAGGGGAGCTGTGGCAATATCAGGGAGCAAAGTATGCCCTATGAAGCGCTTGAATGATTATTCTTGTGCATCTTGCCCTTGCAGAGCCCATGAGGCAGGTGTGAGTAGTGTAAACTTTGCCTACCAGTCAGTACTGAAATTCATTTCTCAGCATGTTGTCCATTCACTTACTGACGCCATCCCAAATTTTCTCACATCTCTTTTCATGACTTTCACATTACTTGAAAAATGCTGCTATCCTTTCCTTGTTTTCTCCTCTCTGCTTACACAATGATACTAAGAACTGGAACAGACTGCCCAGGGAAATGGTGGAGTCACCACTCCTGGAGAAATTTAGAAGATGTGTAGATGTGGCACTTGGGGACATGGTTTAGTGGTGGGCTTGGCAGTGCTGGGTTAACAGTTGCACTGGCTGATCTTAAAGGTCCTTTCCAACCTAAATGATTCCATGATTCGTGACAGACTTCTACTGCAAAATGGCCACATACAGGAGTCAGAAACGAGGCCAGGCTACAAAAGAGGGCTTTAGAAATATTGCCCAGGCATGCAGAGGTGGGGTTAAGAAAGCCAAAGCTCAGCTTGAACTGGCAAGGACATCAAGGGCAAGATGAAGATCTTCAGCCTCTGCATGAGAAAAAGAAGACCAAACAAGGAGATGTGGGCTCACTGCTAAGCGGGGTTCTTGATTTCATGGCTGCAAACATGGAATTTACAAATTGCTTGTATATACTGAATTATAAAAACAAATCTTAACCCTTTAAATCTCAATAATATACACAGATGAAGAAGTCCTTTAGGACTGGATAACTGTGTGTTCACTTGCTGGCATATGACAAACATGTTTTTAGCACATGGCTCTTTCCTGACTGGAACTTAAATTCTTAAGGTCACACAGCTTATAGTACTAACATTTGTTTAATCCTGTTTTATTATCAAGGATAGGCAAAGTGATAGGCGTTTTTTAAAGACAACACTAAAAATGAAAGAATGTAATATATTTTCAAATTAAGTACTGCCTATCTATCTGTTGCTACAGAAAAAACACTTGAAAACTTTAAAAAAAAATGTGACAAGTAGGAGGCTAAAAGAAAAAAGAGTCCAAATTATTACTCAGTTCTTAAAAGATAAGCTCATCACCTGGATTTTGAAGATCAAATGAATATTTTTGATTAATAGTTTGAATTGCCTGATACAAAGCTGGATTAAATCAATGGACAAGCTCTCATTAGTTGCTGCGACATCTGCTGCGAAAGGAAAATTACAAAGTAAAAGTACCTTTGCTAAGGCACCATTAAGAACCGTTCTGTTGAAATGTTCTCTGATTCCCTTTTGGTATTGGGCAACATGTCATGTTTGTGGTTATGACTTCAACATAATGAATTATAAAATATCTGCATGTACTGCAAAAAAAAAACATCATTTATTTCCTCACAATGAAGTAGAACTGACAATTATTGTGAGATGCATGGAAGTTTTAGTTCCTTTTAAATACAAAATAACTGTTTCATGGCACCGTGTTCCAAGGCAAGGTCAGACATGAATTCAACAGTATTACAGGGAGTGGAAGATAGACCACTGGACTGCCCAGTTCTGCATCATAAATATAGTAATCACTTCTGGGTTGCTTTAAAAAAATAGGAGAGTGCTTTGACATTTATAAAGTTGATGTTAGAAGAGCTGATGATCTAAAAAAAGTTATCAGTGATTTATTGCCACAGTTCTGTGAAGCGGTGAATTTGTAATGTGTCAGTGAATGAGAAAGAGAGACTTAATCTTCCTCCCGTCTCCAGCCAGTGTTGCAGCAGGTTAATATCTCCCTTCCTTTGATGGTTTACAGCAGCAGTTCATGCAGAATTGGGTGACTAACAGTATGGAGCAGATCCAGACTCAATGGATGTGATTCATATTTCCTTCAGCCTCTGCAGCTCTTTGCCAGTACACTTCAATTATGATTTGCATCATCACTGCAACTCCTGCCTTTCATGTTTCCTGAATAAAAACAGTCATTGTTTGACACGTGTACAAAGGGCTGGAAACAAGGCCCCTAATATTATTTTGATATTGTTGTGTTGAGAACGAGAGTAGCCTTGTTTACTCAGTAAGAGATTTAATTTGCAAAACAAGACTGGAACCTTTCTTCTGACTCACCTGTTTTGTACCGTATACCTCCCATCTTAAGTGTTTCCTTTGCGTTCCCTTTATAAATACCATCTGTTCTAAATGAAAAGTAAGTCAGGATGCTGTGTTTATATTCAAGTTCTTTAGAGCATGTAGATACTACCATATGGTTTTATTTAATTTCTAAAAGGAAATTCCTTCAAGGTCCACCTGTGCAACAGCTGAATAGGAAACCTGCAGAGCTATTACAGTTCCCAAATAAGTTACTTCCTACCCAGATTTCCACATAGAAGTCTTCCAAACCTGCAGAGAGGGTGTGCTTTTGACCATTTGCTGATTTTCCACTGTCTCCCAGCTTATCCACTTAAAAAATACCAAAACCAAACAAGCCAAAACCAAACCCCAAAACATAAATGATGTCATAAGTATTGGTAGATGTACATGAGGGAGGAAGTTCTTCAGACCAGGACCTTCTTTTCATGGCATTATTGGCTAGGACAGCAGGATTGTACCTGACATCAGAACTCCTGGGCATTACTCCTGTACAAAATGCAGAAGCAGGCAAAGAAAAACAGTATCAAACGTATGGTTTAAATATTCCCTGAACAGTTTCTTCTGCAGATGCAGAAGAGAACTTATAAAGGATCAGAGCCAATTTATAGTAATCTCAGTGCAGGAAAAGATTTTAAGATAACTTTGTGTTTGCCCAGGTTCAGAGGTCTGGGAGCCAGATGAGCTTTTACTCCATACAGCCACAGGGCGAGAACTGGGTGGGAATGTTTTACCTACACCATGCTAATTTGTGTGTTAAAAACTGAGATGATGAAGGAAGTTGTCTCAGAATAGCCTATGTGTCTGAGTGATCCTCTAGTTACTCAGGGTAACTCCTTGCTCTGGTGTCTTCATTTATACTGGAGTACCTTACCCCTCGCAGGGTGACTGTTCTTGGAAAGAGTAGAATTGGGCAGGATATTTCCATTTCTCCCTTTGAAGCTTTTCTCTGTTAATCATTAAATACTTTGGCAAGCCCAGCTGTGAGGACTGTAACTTGGGGCAGTGGAAACTAATGTTCAGGTCCTTGCTCCTCAGAACACAATGAAAACCATGAGAAGTGGGCCATTCCAACAGCAGAGACAGAAATCTGCTCGGTGTTCACCTGTAGTCTGGTGTCTGTGTTGTGTCTGAATCAGACCAAGGAGTAATTTAAACCTGAGCCTGGCTTATTGGCTATTTGAATGTATATAATTTGGATCAGAAGTCTCCCCAAATGAAATTTCCATTGATATTAACACATTCCCACAACCTTTTCTTATTCATTGGTATCTTCTGTCAGTTTGGTCAGAGAATTCCCCATCATCTTTACTGGATGTTGACTATGGTGTGGTATAAAAATAGCGAGAGACTCACAGGACCAGCTGAGATTAAGAAGAGCTTGAGAGAAAGAGATGTGCTAGTCCGGGACCTGCTGACAGCAAGAGCTAGCAGAGGATCACACTGGTAGCTTTCCATCTCTTACAGTATCAATTTCCTGTAAGGTGAACCCACCACAAGGAAACACAGGAAATAGCACAGTATAAACTTAAGAGAAGGATGTGATGGTATGGGGATCAGAAAATGATAGTATGATAACAGCTTGGTTTATGTGAAAAGTAATTGTAGGAAGGCTCTGTTCAGAATAATTTCACTTGTGCTGAAAGATAATAAAATGTCTAGAAAGTCACTGCCAAAGAGAACTGAGAAATAGAGAGATTTTCCAAAGGTAGAAGTCACAGCTAGTTTAATTCTTAATCTATTCATAAGTTACTTTATGCAAGACAGAATGCATATCAGTGATGTTGATTTACCTTATCACAATAATAATATTTTGTGTGGCTCAGGATAGTTTTACATTATTAATAACACATGAAAAGAAGAGATACCTTCCTAGACATTGCTAATCTGTATTTTGACCTGCTGCTGCCTTCAAATCGTCTTTGAAAAACAGACTGGATTTACATAAGAAAATCCTTCCTGTTTCATAGAATGGGTTTGCTACTTGTTGTTTTTTAAAATAATATTCTGGTTTTTGAGCGAACTTTCTGTTCACTCAATTACTAAACTTACATGTGCAGCATTTCTGTAAATCTCTATTATTATAAATCTCTCACGATGCATCATTTTGTATTATTATTTATTTATCTGACATGTGAATATTTGAAAATTTAACTTCTCTTTAAAAAAAACTTTTCTTTTAAAAAACTTTTGTTATGACAGCTTAAATTTTGGGAGATGGGTACACTGAACTCTTCTGGTTCCCTGGTGATTAACATTTATGATTTTTCTTTTTATTTTTTGTTCATCTGTTCACTATTTACAAAAAACATTTTTTTTTTGTGAATAGCAAAGTATTTGTGGGTGGTGAATGTACTCTCCCTCATATGGTATCACAATCCAGACACTTTTCCAAGTATTAGAAACTATAGCCATTTTACAGGTCTTGCTGGAATATTAAGTCTCTCATTTTATAATCCCATTAATAAGATAATTTTAACAGGGCAGGCTGAATACCTAATCCCAATAGAACTGTTGTCTGACTAAGGCATGAGTCCAGGATGTCTGGGTTACATGGCCCTTTTTGCCAAATTACTCACCTCTTTGTGTGTCACTGTTTCCTTAAAGTGGAAATAGCAAGTAGAGTGTTTAAGCACATTTAATATTACAAAGGGCCTTGAGATCCTTGCATAAAAGATGCCACAGAAAATTATAAACATTAGACTCCGTGGGTTCTTATCCATGAGGACTTTTTTCCAAAATTGATATAAAGTTCCAGGTAACTGAGCATATGAATGGGTTTCAGTATGTTGTACAAACGGAAAATAAAAATTCTAAATCTCCTCGAACACATCGGCTCTAGCCAAGCTTATGCCAAACTTGGTTTTGAGTTAAAAGGGTTTTGAATTGAAATTATTTTGAATTAAAGGGATTTTTTTTCCAGAAATATAGCTAGAGATGTAGAGATAAGTGAACTGATGTTAGGCACCGGGAAGCCCACGTAAATTAGCCCAGACAAAGAGCCCCAGGGATGAGCTGACACAGTTTCCCACAGCTCAGAGTGCACCCTTGCAGTGTGCACAGGCAGGTATTTGGTGAGCTGCTCACAGAGATGATCTCGCTGGGTCGCCACTGGCATTTAATTCCTGTTGCTGCCAGTGGGGCTTGTGGAAATGGGGATGAGTGCTGGCTCTTTCAGTTCCTGCCTTCAAGCCATTGTGTTACACTTTATTTAAAATCCCAGCTGATTTTAGGGAGGATTTGTATCAAAGCTGTTCTGAAAAATGCTGAGATATATACATCATACCACTGAAAATCACCTTATTTTTACAAGCAGTACTCCAGTATGTTAGTTGTAAACCAATAAAATATTACCATTTAGCTTTAATTTAAATTTGGACAAGTCTTTAGGAAATATAAGAGGTATGAAAACAACAACAAGCAACTGTAACACCAAGGATAAGGGAGACTGCAAAGTGTTGATGACTTCAACTGCTGACCTAGAGAACAAGCTCAGATCAAGAAGCTGAAAGAGCAGGGGAGATGGAAGCTCTATCAAAACCATTTATCAAAATACATTAGTGACATAGTGCATAAAATATCTAAATTATTGCTACAGTTTTATTTCCCCATGGGCCAAATCCTGTTGCTATTTTCACCATACAGAAAGAAATTCCTGAATGGGAATAGTAGGATTACTGCATTCTCATGGGGAAATGAGAAGAGTGCAGAAACACAAATGCTGGTTATGCATGTGGATGTAAATTTGATGGTGAGTGTAACTCACTTTCCCATGTTCTTCTTTGCCATTTGGTATCTGGTAAATATTATTCAAGCCCTTATAGCCCTAGAAAAATGTGGGCAGAATTATTAATTGTCAGGAAATAATTTCTCATGGTTTTGAACTGATCTATTTCCAAGCAGGTCAAATCCAGAGTTGGTTAGCTAATATAAATGTAGATTATCTCCCCCAAACCAGCTTTTTTTTCTAGTCTTTTTTACTAACATTATGCACTATAAATAATTCAGAACATTTGCAAGAACATGAAGTGCATTTTGACCTCCCAAGAGCGAATTTAAATTTGCTCCTGGCATGAATAAGAAAACAATTAAATTAATAGCAAGAAAATCACATTCCCTAATTTCAAGTGGGATCTGGACTTTATTATCCCACACAGCAGATGAGCTGCCTTAACCACCAAACGGTTTGTTCTTCTGGCGTGTCTTCCTCATTTCCAACAATACTTTATTCTGGACCGAAAATATAATTAAATACCTTACACTTTTTCCTTTAGTGAATATTTTAGAAAAACCAATTTGTCCAAATGAAATTTTTAAAGATTCTTGCACGTTTCTAATCTGCTGAATAGAACTGGTGAAGTGAATCTCTATTTTAAACCTTTTGGTTACAACATGCCTGGGTTGTGCCTTTGTCACAAATGCACGTTCCTTTTCACACTGCCAGAGGTCCCCTGCTGCTCACAGTGCCTGGGAGAAAAGCTGTGGGGGTGGAGTAGAAGATGCACAACTTCCCCCATCCTCATTCTGCTCCTGGACATGGATTGAGTCAGCTGGATCCAACCCTCTGCATCTTCCTGAGCAGACCTTAGGAGTAGGGCAGCTGAGCTTTTAGGTGACTTTGGGTACAACCTGATGATTGCTGGATGTTTTGTGTTTAATGCCAGTCCTCTAGCACTTCTTTGCACTTAACAAGAAGTACCAGAAGTACTGGCGGGAGAGCCAAGCCTGAGGAGGAAAGGTGGGCATCTGCAACAGCCCCACTCCTGACACTGTAGGGAAGGGGAAACAGTGTGAGCCCTGCCAGACCCACCCTGAGGAAACTTGACAAGACAAGAGGCTTTTTCCACTCCCTTCCCACCTATAAGCCCCTCATATCAGCCCCTCAAGTCAGCCCATAGCATAATACCAAGGGAGAAAAAACCAGAAGCAGAGAGGTGAGAAAGACCTTCGTCTTCCCTGTGTTACTGGAAAACTTAGAAACCAACACAGCAAACCTGCAGCCCCATTCTATTGTTTTTATTAAATGGATGGAATATCTTTGGACTGGACTGATGTTTTCAGCTGATTTTAAACTCCCCACAGAAATTCTTATTTCAAACAAGCAAGGTTATATGTGCCCCTGGGTACAAAAGCCTTTGGATCCTGTTGAAATGGAAGATAAAGTAGGAAAAAGGGATTGTCATAAATACTTCTCAAAGTCTGATTAATAACCTGATTTTCATTTTGAGGCCAACATGCTAAATTTTAAGGCGATCTGTTGCAAGGGATAAGAGACACCAGAAGAAACACGAGGGATTATTAATGGATGCCTGTGATCTTCTTGCCTCGTTCTTCAGAGGAATTTTCCAGATGTTGCAGTAGCTGCACATCAGCTTGCAAGGTTCTTAAATTAATTTCATACTCATTTATTACTACTTCATCTTTTCATTTTTGCTTATTACTGTTGCTTGTGTACTTTACAATTTTCTTTCTACAGAAGATACCCTAGACTCATTTTTCAAATGCAATCCTTTTGCTCACTTCAGCACTAATAGATCACCTGCCTTTTGAGATAAACACTAATTTCTGCTTTAGAACTTCAGTCCATCTATGACTGGAAAATAGTGAATCTGACACTAGAGCCCTTGTATTCACAAATAAATAATAGGGCATTTGATTACTCAGCCAGCGTGCAGTAAATGCTGCAATTTAAGCAGTATGGGTAATCTGGTTTTTAACTCTGTACCATCTTTACTTCTGTAATTTCATGTGGAAGTATTTATAGTGGATAAATTAATAGCCAATTGGATCTTTCCTACCTAATCTTTCATAAATGTTAATGCAGATATTTCTCAATTGTCCTAGAAGCTCTTCTTAGTCCGATTACTAGCTCCACTAGCTAGAGGGAAGAGGAGTGGATTATTATTTATGGTTTTAGCACGGGGGGAAACCCCAGTTGCCAGTCTCCTCAACACAGAATCCTAGCATAGCTAATCCAGTGGGGGTGGGGATAACAATCCTACTGCATTTCCAGCTGGGGTCTCTCTATAAAATTACAAAATCAGCAATAGTGTTTGCTATAAACAGCCACTATATAAGCAGTGTAACAGTTACTGTTCCTCTTTTGCCTTCATGTTTGTGAGAGTTCCAGGGAAAGCTTCTCCCAAAAGGGACTTTATGAGAAATTTGATCTTTCAAAATGTTTTATATTGAAGAATATTTTATGGTGTATTGAAAAATAAATTTCTAATATAATGATATTTTCCCATTTATGTAAACAGGTGTTTGTTTGAAAAATAAATGTGATGGCTAGAAAACCTTGAGAAACAGAGCTTGGTAGTGATCCAAATTGAACTTCTAGTAACATATCTGCTTTAAGATGTACCGAAGAATTGGATAAACTCTCATCAGCATCCTAGAAGTATCATTTCTACGTAAGGTGGACTTTTCATGCAGTTTTTGTACTTCCTTTCCCTCAGTTTTCCCCACTTTTCGTACAAGAGAAAACTGAATACATAGGAACTACAAGGGTTTTGTTTGAGCTGAAAGATCTGCAAATTTCCATGTGGGCTTTACCACTATCTTTTTGTTATTTTTCCAGCACAGACCATCTAGATACTTTAAACCTCGTGGTTGCTGGTGCTGCTCTAAACATCTGGCAGAAAAGTCTGCTGAAGGAGAATCATTACTGTGTGATGACAAAATTAAAGACTGCACAAATGGAGAAAATTAAGGTTGCCGGGGTTACCTTAAGGCATTTCCTGTCCGCTCCGTGCTTCGCCCGGCAGGATCGTTGTTTGTTCATTTTGATATGGCATCTGTATGTACGTAAGCCCCAGGACTTTAAAATTGCAAACAGAACTGTGTCCTAAAGTGAAAGGTCCCAAAGATAATTCTCCTTCTCTTTTTTGATGCAACAGTTCCCCAGCTGTTCTCAGCACGGGTGAGAGGCCAGTGCTGCAGAAAACAGCTGCCTGAGGAAACTCGCTCTGTCAAGAAGATTCAGTAAAGGATTAGGGCCTATTGGTGAAGGAAGTTGTTTTTCTCTGCCTTTCATTGCTTTGGATGAGTTGAAGGAATAGAGTATGTGCTAAAATTTTAGGTCTTACATGTTTGTCAGAAATACCTTTGCACACAAGGTAATCGTTCCTTTGAGGATTGAACTATGTAAATGAATGCAGAGACACAGCACTGAAGGCTTAATCCTTCCACAAGTTTACTAGTCCCACGGGAGTCAAGTGTGCCTGGCAGTGGGCCAGAAGACCTTTTTAGCGAGTTGCCCAAGGTCAAAAGGAAAATCACCAACAAACTCACATGCAGAATTCAGGTGTACATATCCCACGTCACGTAGGTGTGTTCCATTTTAGTGATGTGGATACGCTGTTAGGGTTAGGCAGTTCAAAAAACACAGCAGGTCTCTGATCCTGATAAAAATGCATGCATTATGCTCAATTAGGCATGTTGTAAATTATATTAGAACAATGTATAACATTGAACACGGGCATAAATCCCTGCAGTGTCATAGAAGACCGAAGATTATAACTGCACACAATGACTTAAATACCTTTCAGTACAAATTTTTATGATGAATTGAAGATCATTTTTGCTATTCATGTATAATTTTAGACATCTTTGCAATGCTTGAAGTCAGTGAGTGAGAAGAAGGCTTAAAGATTATTTTCCCAACACGCACATATCAAAATGTTACCATAATTTACATTTAGCATGGTGTCCTGGCACACTGGCCACTCAAATGGGTTTTGCCTTCTCTATGTCAGTGCATGATCTTTCTTGATAGATGCAGTTTCCACATTTATTTCTCATTTTCTTTCTCTTGAAAAAGTAGGATTAGTATTTTATTAGTATTAAAGAAAAAATAAAGTCCCTTTAACAACAACCGTAGAAGCTTTATTATTGCATTTTCTGACTTGATTTTAGGTGGTTACTTTAATAACAGGTTAGTCTAGGATCTGTATATCAGACATCAACAACATCTTTTCAAAAAATCTGAATCTTCAAAACCTCTGAATCTTAAAAAAACCCCATTCTTCCTCGTTGTTGCAAATGCTCGACAAAAATTGGACCATGATTCATTTTTAAATTTTCTGTTGACATAAATGGGATTGTTCATGTGTTTAACACCAAATCTGAAAAATCAAAGATTAAAAATTGATATGGCTTTTTTGTATTGATTTATTTTCCCCTGACCAATTACACTTCAAAGGAACTAATACACTGAAATTAGGCTGTACCCTCTTCCCAGTTTATGTTCTTTCTCCTAAAGAATCATCTGCAGATAAGCTGGAGGGGAAAAAGGTGCTCTATCAGTATGGGGAGATTATCTGAGCTTTGTTAATCCACTTTGACCAAGGTGATGCATCTAACAAGCCATTTGTTTTATGGATGTTTATAGTCTCTAAAAGTGCTTACTATGAAAGGTTAAAATCAGGTAGATCTCGCTTCCATTTTAAAATGGAAGCCTGCAGGTTTTTTTAAATACCTTTCCACATCAGACTTCAAAATGGGGTCCCAGATCTTCTGGTCTGCAGAGACTTTCCCCACTGCCTAATTACTGCTAATGACACCAAAGCATAGCAGTGTCATGAGCATTATTTCACTCTGTGAAATCCTGGACTTGCAAGCACAGACTTTGATGATGTGCAGTGTCCCTGCACTAATTGCAAGGGAATTTCAGGAACAATTTTAATTCGGTCCTTGGCTATGATCATACACAGCTGTCATATTTCTGCACCTGTACAATCTGCTTTCTAGTGCCAAATTCTGCAAGTCCTGGCTTTTTGCAGCTCTGAATTCCGGGTTTTATTTGCTAGCTATTAGGCTTGTTTAACCCTTGCTAGCTATTAGATTTACTTAACCTTTTCAACATCATCTGATCTGCAACGTTTTCAGAAAGCTACAATACCTTAAACTGCGAGCACTGGGGAAGACAAGCTGAGGTGTGGCTAATCCAGGTCTAAATTATGTAAACCATTTACTTAACATTCAATATTTCCTCTGGTTTCCAGGTCCCCTGACTCTAAATGAAAAAAAAAAAGGTCGTGTATTAAACATCTTTTCATTCAGTGTTAGAACTGGAAGGAACCACATGTCTGTATTTGCCAAACACAAGCGATTGAGTCGTGGGCAGACTGGATGTTTATGTCACAGCCATAATGCAGGTGAACCTGCCAGACTGATATATCCCCACAGAGAGGTAAAATTCCCTTCTGTACTGTGCCACGCAGTACAGACCGGGCAGGAAAACGCAAAGTGGATCATCAAAAGAGCTAGATTTAGGAATGACTTGGCTTGCCTGCTCCTTTAAAGAAGGTATAAATTCTTTCTCCCCCGGGTTGTGGTGACCAAGGTGGGACAGACTGACAGTGCACCCTGGGAATCTGCATCAATGTAAGCATCGGGACAGGGGTTATACCACACCTCAAATAAATCATTTCTCTATCAGGAGGGTAGCATAGACACTTCAACTGGTGGCTTAAGCCCATTCACTGGCCTGTAGACTCGTGTGCATCATGAATTGTCCCATATTTGCTTTTGCTGGCTTTTCTGCAGAGGGCAGTCCAGCGTTAATGCAAAGTAGAACAGAGAGAGATTAGGACTCATGAGCCTTAAAATTGCAGCTGAGACAGTGACTGTAGCTGCCACGCAAAGCAACATTCCCATGGATGTGAGGAGTCACGAAAACAAGGGAATAATGAAGCAGAAGGAGTTGAGAGAAGGCAATCTAGGCAAGGAGGTGTATATGCATCAGTATTTCCTCATGTAGAGTTTGTACACAAAATTGCAAATAAGATGAAGTTACAGATCTGTATTTCCATTGGAATTTTAGTGAATCAGGCTTCTCTCCTGTGGTTTATGACATTACCTGAAGCTTTTGATAGAACTGCAACCTGGTAATTCCCAGCTGGTTGTAATTCATGCATTATATAAATCTGTCAAGGGCTTTCAATGATACCATAAATGATGATACCATAAATTTAAAATGCAAAGTAAAAATCTTTATATTGCTTATAATTGGACAAGGTACTGGCATCCATTAATTTTAATAATATATGAGGAAGATGAAAATTTGTGTTTAGATGTTAGATGCACTTGTAAACATCCATGCCCAGTGTATTCTTTTGATGGTGAGTATCTTTTACAAAGATCATTTGTGCTAGAAAAGACAATTTTCAACTTGTTTTTCAGATCTGTATCTGTTCATTTCATTGCACATATTGTTGCTCTTCATCTGTGCACCATGAGATTCTAAACCATGACATATGTATTCCAGCAAACTAGAATATTTATATACAGCAAACATAAAGCTAGCTGTCATCTAGCAATAACGAAAAGCAGTAAATATCTGATCTGGGAATGGGTCAGTGGGTATTTCATTGTCCTCGAGACAGATCAATAATAGCTTGTTTGCTGTATTTCTTGTCATCTTCCCTGGAGTAGATGGTGTGCTTTATTGACCTTAATAACTACTATAATAAATCCAGTAGAAATGAAAAAAACCTCTTCTCTCTAATGAAAATCTGATAGCTTATCTGTCAAGCTGTCCTATGCAAAGAGTGATGTCCATTCTGCCCCATCCCCCAGGACATTGCCATTAGATATGTAGCAAGATTATGAACTACCACGGAATTTTATATGAGGTTCATCTTGCAAATTCTCTATACAGTCAGTCCCAATCTCAGTTTTATCTTCAATAAATTGAATCCTGTTTCTTTCTGTCTTTTATTCTTATGACTTCTTTAACCGAAGGGATTTATCATCAGAGAAAAGGAGGGTAAGTGAAAGAAAACTAGGCCCATAATGCACATCATCACCTTTCTGTTTAAATAAAAATAGATTATTATAAGAAGTTGTATTCAGAGACCAAATCCCCCTCTCTCACTGCATAACTTTCTGCCCAGGAAGCAGCTCTGAAGTGCAGATTTTCCATCACTGCATAACTAAAGTTACTGAAGCTACTGTTTTTGAAAGATCTTTTAAAAAATAGTTTACCTTCAAACTTATTTGGGTTCCAAGCCATTAGGTATAAATATGGTGGTGACAGTTTTGAGATGTGAATGTTTCAGGGCTGTTTCAGAATTTCTATGTCGGCAGTATTTTCTTCATTTCGCTCTAGTTCTGTAGAAACAGAGACTGTTTGCTGGTTTTATGTAAAGTCTTTACTTGCAGACTTTAAAGATCTGATGCAGTTCGACACCCAGTTGGGTGACCTGTTCATGCCTGCCAACCTCACTCTCATTGCCGTCCCTGTGGACTGTGATGCTCCTGACCGAGCGCAGCTTTAGCACAGCTAAAGAGACACCAGCTGTTTCACAAGCTACCTATGCGCTTACGTGCTGCTATCAGGAATATTCACTATTGGTGCTGACCCTTCGTGGTAGCTGTCCAGGCAAAACCAGGATATATTTAGAAGCTGGGTTGCACCTGGCTAAGTGAAAAAGCTTCATAAATACTTTTATTTTGAAAGATTTCAAAAGCTGAAAACTGCCAGCAGTTGAGTCAAGAAAACGTTTGCTGATTTTTAATTGTCCATTGCATAGCATCCAAGTTTGAGTGAGGGTAATTAGACATAATGTGCCCTTTTTGGCTGCTGTTTTACCATGGTGAGCATAAAGACTGACTGCAAAAGATGCCATGAGATTACTGTACCGGGAGCACTGATGCCGCTCTGTCAGCATTTCAAATTTTGCTACTGAGAAACATATAGATAAGTCTAAAGCTGAGGTCAAAGCAATTTGACAATAAACTTCTACAAAATGAAGACAATATTCTCTTTGTTGGCCTGTTTCTCAAGATGGGAATGCTTCAGTCTCCATTCTGTTTCCTGCTGGCGTTATTTTTTGGAATCTCAATTCTGCCTTTGTGAATTTTTTAGGAATAGTGTAAGACTGGAAGAAGAAAACCTCATGAATGGATCTGATGTATTTTGGACAAAAGATGCTGGGGGAGGACTACAGAGCAAGAAGTGGTCACTGTGAGTGTCCTGATCATGCCACCCATTGTATAGTCTGGGTAATTTAAGGTCACTCGGAAAAAAAATCTCCCACTCCCCCAAAACCAAAAAGAAACTCATTTTGACTGACAGTTTTAAAGCAGTAGAGACATCTTAATCAGAAAATACTTTTGATCTGTATGAAATGGGAAGCCTCACATCAGATTTGTGCTCTTACAGACCGACCCCATCCCTTGCTGTGCCAGCACTGCATCATGCTTTGCAGTGGCACTGCACTGCCACGTGGCACAGAAGAGAGGCAGCTCTCAGAGCTCAGACAAGTGCAGAGGAACACCAGAATACCCACAGGACCTCAGGCTGTAGCACAAAGCCTTCTTCTTCAGGGGTTACAGTCTGCAGCACAGAGGGCTGGCACAGCTTAGCCACAGGTGGAAGACTCACAGATTTGCCCTGTCCATGCAAGAGCATATGCCAAATTCAGCTGCAGATTGAGGCTTGAGCAGCATTTACTTGACTGAAACTGGAGCTACTTTCTCGCTAGGTCACTGTTCAGAGTGCAGTCCAACTACTTGAATGTTATTTGTAAATCCCAGCACACTTCCAATAGACCATGGGAGTAACTTGCAATTAGATAAAAATAACATCGGGTGTATTTCATAGACGTTGTTATCTAGTGCAAATGTTTAAAACAGGAAGGATTTGAAAATTACCATTTAAAATAGCTCACACATCACTTCAGGTTCCCAGGTTTTGTTGCTGAACAGTAGTTGTGTGTTTAAGGACCACCTTACGAAGAGTGCTGTCCCTCAGTGCAGTTCAGTGATGACTGAAGCACAAGCTCATCTTCACAGCTGAGACATCACAGCAAACCCAACGTGTAGTGTGAAGGGAGTCCGTGAACCACTGACTGCTGCCACTTCTGCAGAGAACTCCCTGCCTTAGCCAGAGCTCCAGGCAGTTCCAAAAGCCCACTCACACGGCAATAATTTGGAAACAAAAGGTACCTAGTAGCAACAGAAACAAACAGGCAGAGGTGAGTAAGTGAGGAATGAGAACAAAACCCTAGGAGTGCTTCAGCAGGTTCCTAGCTTTGTGAGCATCTTGAGGGCATCTTTTCACTGCATGCATAAATAACCTGCTCAACAGAACCCTGCCCAGACTCTTCAAACTGCGTCAGCACTTTACATCTAATTATGGAAATCTTGTGGGTTTTAAAGTTTCCTCAGCTTGGGTGCTTCTATAAAACACATAGACTACTAAAAATAATCAACTGTAAAATCATAAATACATTTTCTGTAGGAATAGTTATGGATTTCTACCTTGCTGTGGTTGGGCCAAATGTTGGGAATACATACAATTACAATTCTGCAATTCTGACTGAAACACACTGACAATGAGAATCCTTTATTATCTTGCCTCTGGGAAGGTCCATTTCTTACATGCCATGTGTTTAGTGAAGCATGAAGGCAAAAGAGGCCTTACAATTGCTAAT
This sequence comes from Oriolus oriolus, assembly GCA_013400235.1. Classification (NCBI taxonomy): domain Eukaryota; kingdom Metazoa; phylum Chordata; class Aves; order Passeriformes; family Corvidae; genus Oriolus; species Oriolus oriolus. The sequence continues at coordinate 767,641 of VXBT01003019.1, forward strand.
CCCTTCAACAGTTCCAGCATCACAGAGTAGAGACATTACAATGATTATGACTGCTAGAAGGTCCTGGTAAACAGTGGTAGAAGAAGGTGACTTTCTGTATGATGTTTGAATTATTTATCTCTTTTCCCTAAAAGCAGATGCCTTCCACAGCAGTAATCCTGACACCTGAGTAATAGGAAGAGTTGAATTTCTAATCAGGCTGAAACACCTAAGTATAAACACGGTGCTGAGTCAGAGATGTGCGGCCCTTTAATCTATCACTTCCTGAGAACAATAGAAGAACAACTGGAAGTGTGTTACAGTTGTGCAAAGAGAAGACCCAGGAATTTTCATCAGAGAGAGGCTCTGAAGGCAGGCTAAATGGATAAGAACAAATCACCCTGGTTGTTTTCTCAGGTCTCTTCCTCAGACCACGGTTGTGATCCGTCTGTGTCCATAGCTGGCAAAGCCCTCCTTGCCACGACATGGTGAATGGATGACTTGCAAAACCAGTCATTGGTCTGACTAAGTGGAAAAAGAACAGTACTCAAAGGCTGATGAAATCCTGATTGTTCACTGTTAGAAAACCTCACCAGCAGCTGGATAACCTCACAAGTTGATAACTTGTTCCATTTTGGAGTGCCTTACTGAGTGCTTTGCTGCCCCTATTTCTTGGTATTGAAGGACATGGCAATTGAATCTGGAAGCTTCCTTACATGAAGAAAAGGGAAGAGCTTCCCTGGTTCTAGGGTACGTGGCTCAGGATGAGTCTCAAGCCACAAGCACTTCCGTCATCCAGTGAGTCAGTATCCTCTGAGGATGCCATTAATAAAAAGCAAAACATACAACTCTAATTTAGCACACATTTTGTTCTTAATAAAACTCAGCTCCATCTTTTGGCGTTTATTTTTTAATGTTAGCTTTTTCCCTGAGAAGGGATTCACTTATTTTTCTGAAGAAAAGAGGAAACCTTCTCCCAATGCTTCTAGGCGAAAGTTGATTCACTAAATGTACCTACAAAGTTGATCTACTTGTCTCTTTCAACTAGTAAAGCTTATTCAGGTCAGTCAGTAGCAAAGGCTGCCCTGAATTCACCCAGGCATTTTTATTTTTAGTCAGGACAAAATATCCTTCAGATTTGTTGCCACCAAGAAATTTAGTCTAGATCGGAATTTAAAGATTCTCTCTCCAGCCTAGGCAGAGTCCTGCTGCCAGATTAGTCTTCAGTAGATGAACACTGGATGCAGAGTTTTACCTCTGCAAAGAGCAAGGGCATGATTTCCTGCAGTTTCTACACTGAACTGTGACTGGCAGGAATGGCACTATTCTGCTCACCCTCCAGATGATTTCCCTCCATCTGACTTGATTCTGCTGGTATTGTCCCACAAATACATTGGTTGTGGCTTCCTCTCTGAGAGATTTACACTTGCTTTTGAAGTCTTTAAACTTAAAGGAGAATTTGTGCTAGATGCAGAAGGGATTAACTGTTTTGCAGGGCTTCTAAAAGGGTTTAGAATGCTTTTGAGCTAAAAAAACCTCTAGCAAAGATTCAGTAGTTTTCAAATGGAAAAAATTACTAACATAACTGAAGGGCAGATCCCACATGCACCACACTGTTGTACTCAAACTTGGGCCCACAAATACAAAGAAAAGAGATCTTTCCAGTAGTGGAATTCTGAACCAGTTGGGGGGGGGAAGAAAAGGGTTAACTGGTCAGTACATTCCTCTGTATCCTATTTGCAGCAGCTGGGCAGAAAAGGCAAAAAGGAACGAAGTTCTGGTAGTGCACACACACAGGTGTTTGCTGTTTCAAGAAAGAATTTGCAAAGATCCAAATGCAAGTTATTTCCCGGTTTCCGGCTGAAAGCCCATTGGAATTAGAAGGCTTGCTACTGTCAGGTTGTTGAAAAATACCATGTTTGCTACCGTGTTTGTTACTCAAATGTTAACAACTATTTATGGAATTGTTTTGTACTTCATTTTCTGTTTACAGCTTGCTGCTGCATCCTGTGCAAATCCTGTAATTCACTGACTAAGAAAAGAATGAGCATTGCTACAGTTTTATGAGTGTTAGGGGACTGGTGTACAGTAAAACAGTTGGGATAAGAATCAAGGGAAACAGAAGATGAAGTCTCATATATCCTTTAACAAGCCTGGTACTAGACATCACTACCATGTCTTTCCAGGCTACTAATTGTCATATGTGGCAAGTAAACAGAAACACCAAGTACTGCTACAGGCAGACTGCATGCCAAGAATGTCGCTAGCACTGGGCTTACTAACCCCCAGCTTCCTCTTATATCTCACGCTGGAGTGCTTAGTGTCTGTGTACACAAAACAAAGGTTTTCCTATTTCTAAATAGGGACCTAAACTACCTCAGCAGCCTTTGATTCTATTCCTGGACAACAAACTGATGTAAGCCAGGAACTTTGCTTTTGCTTATAACAAAGAAATGGCATGTTTATTCACTTGAATATGTTCAGTAAATAGGAAAACCTACATAGTTATAGTTTGACTGAGACCTAAACACGTCCTAAAATTATGCACAATAATATACTAAAGCAAAACAAGTGTGTTTGGACAACAGTTTAAGCTACCAAAATTGAACTTACCAGATTAGTGCAATACCAGAGAAGGTTTTGAGATCATTTCAGACAAGATTCCTTAAGTTGTAAATGGGATTATGAAAAGACACAATCACCATATTTTATTTTTGTACTACTAAATACTGTTTTTAACAAACTTCTAAAGAACATTCTCCTCTATAATGTGTAGGTTCTCAGTATTCTGAGTGTCTCACTAAGCCTGCGTGGTTGTCATTTAAGCCCTCACAGAGTTTGTGGGAAACTGTCTCCTTTGAAATGAATATTTAGCTCTCCTGTGCTATGAGGGGGTTTCTTGATTTCAAACACAGGAAGGAATCTAGGGGCAAAGGGGAAGAATATTTCTTACCATAGCAGATGCAGGGAAAGAAACTTCTAACAGAAGAGCACTGACGGAAAGTATCAATTATCCCTCAGGCTGATAAAGCCTTAAATATGCGAAACGGATAAACTTTCTCTGAAGCACAAGAGACTGTGGAGGTTGTTCCTCCTGGCTCTTTGAAGCTGTGACCTGGTCTGAGGAACAAATGCTAGCAGCAATGCAGAGCACCCTTGTTCTTGTACTTCTCCAGGCTGCAACAATATTTGTTTGCAAGGTATATGAACCTTTTTCTGACAAGTTTTTGTTTTATAAAGCAAACACAAAACCAGAACTCCAACCAAAAGAAAAGTTTGCATCCCCCATTTGCTGCACTGACCAAGAGAGAAAAAAAAACTATGCTATGCAAGCAAGCAGTGCAGGAAATAAGAGCACATCTGTAGAGTGAAATACCGTGCTGGGGGCCCATTGCCCATCCTAGGTGCACTTCAGAGGCTGCATGTCAGACAAGCACTAATCTGGTCCTATGCCCTGATCCTTATTTACCAAGACTGTTTCCAGAGCATATCTTTTAGCTTAATTTTCCACAGAAGGCATGCAGTGTGCATACTCTGGGACTGCTCCCCAACACAAATCCAAGCACATACCTGGAAAATCATTTGTAAGATGCCAAGCTACAGCACTCAGGTAGGCTTACCCTTCACACTTCACAGCTGAGGAAGTAATAAATGGTGGGGAGAGAGCACGGGCATGGTTTAAACCAGCCTGACACCACAAGTTAGAAGGCAGCCTTTGATTTATATTTGCTGGCTGAACAGTGGCAATTGCTTAAGGTATGACTGGCCCTTGCTGGGCTTTGATGCCCTTTTACTGGAAATTTTTCCTTCCATAGCACTGCCAGTGGTAAGGAAAGTGTGGGTGTTGCTTGTTTGCCTCAGCAGAACAAGGATGACCTAGTTTAAGCTGCTAGGGGAAGTGTTTTGAACTAACCTGGCTTATGCGGCACTGAGGCAGCAAAAGGTGCCCTCGTGGGTTCCCCTCTGGGCTCTGCTCTGTGGGCGGTGACCTTCAGAGAGGTGCTGGGAAGCTTTGCACAGGTCTGACTACCCCATAAACGAACATGCCATAAACTGTGACTTCAGGGTTTGCAGCTACAAGTTGCCTTCACATACTTGTCTTCATATGGGCTTCCTGGGCGAAGGCAAGGCAAATGTGTTCATAATCTGATTCAGAAGATGAGAAAAGCTTTCACTTCTTTTTAAGTTTTTTTCTTATGTTCTTACTATTGTCTTTATTCCTTAACTGATTCTAAGCTTTTTGATAGTTTTTGTCTGCCACTTCACTGTTTTTCTTCCAATGGGCATCTTTATGTGACAAACCAATGCTCTCGTACCATACAGCTCTCTCTTTGTTGGCAACTTCTGTAAAAACCATATTCCAAGCTGATAAACAGAATTTAAATGAATAGGTTGCAAGTAAGATTGTAAGAGAAGACTAGCTGGATTAAAAGATGGTGGTGGCAACTAAGTGCAGCAGCTATTTTAAATGAGATGAAGGGTCAGTGAAGCTCAGACCACCAGGATGTGACAGAAGCTGCACATAGGGAATAGGCTGCCACCATGAGCAGTGGTGCTGCCTGAGAGGCCCAGAAGGAATCAGGTCACTTCATGATGTGAGGGATGGAGGGAAGAGGCAGACAAAGGGTTGTAAACAATGAAGAGAAAGGCTCTGCAAAGGGGCTGAGTAGAACTCAGGAAATGGGTAAAAACATGGAGAGTTAGACAGCTGTCTATCTTCATTTGTGTTCTGCCAGGTGTTGAATGAGGAGGTCGCTCTGTGTCATTGGGGAAAAAAGTCTGGACTCCGTGAAATCATTGTAGTGGTTTAATTTGCAGCTTTTAACCTTTTGTGAGATAAGAATTAGAAGCAGGGAAAACAGGCACAAACTTTAGAGAATATAAAGAAGTTTATTACTAACAAGATTAAAAGTTAAAAGAAATAATAAGAAATTAAATCAAAAAACCCTCTTTTTTCTTTTTCTAGTACCTCCCACTTTACTTAACGTTCATAAAGGACAACAACATATAATTTCGGTCAGATGCAGGTTTTAAAAGCTTTTTCTATGTTTGACAAAAAAGAGGTTTTTTCTGCTTTTGTGGTTTCCAAACTGCTACCAACCAGCAAAACAGAGTCCCGCCCGGAGGAATGCCCTGCTGCTGTAACATTTCTCTCTTTCTGAAACATTGTAGTTTTTCATACTGCTTCTACATGGGGTATTATTTTTTTAAGGATAAGCAAAACTCCAGCTTGAAAAACAACGGCTTCACAGAATTTTTAAAAAGTCTTTTACAGCTCCAGGTGGCTTGGCATAGCCACATCTCTTCTCCTGCCGGCCGCACGCAGAATTCTCCTTTCCCCCCACGTTTTAGAGAGATATAGAACAGTTTGTGAAATTACAGTTTCTACCACAACCTGCAAGAAATCAATTTAAGCTACGCGCAAAGAAAAACGCTGCCGCCCTCTTTTTTCCAGTTCATCTTCAGCTCTGACTCACATAACTTAGTTTTTTCTCTCTGACTTTGAAGCCTCCATGTTTGAAGAGCTGATCTTTCTCCTTGGGCCTTTACGCTGAAGAAAAGTCCCATTTCCTTTATGCAGCTAGCCAGTTCGATGTTTTTTCGAGAATTAGCTCCTGCCAGGTTTTCTCAGAGCTGTGTGGGAGGGAGAAAAAACTTATCAACTCTTTAAAGCAGAAACCGCTCCGGTAGTTTTCGGTCAGGACGCAGTTTGATGTGTCTCCCAGCTGCTCGTGGTTCCAAGAGGGTCCTCCCGCAGCCATCGGCCCCGGGGAGCTGGCACAGGGGGCCCATGGCCCGGCAGAGCCCGGCAGGGCCTGGCAGAAGCCGGCCGGGGCCAGGCCTGGCCCAGCAGGGCCCCGGCCCCGGCCACCCTCCGGTGCAAACCGGAAAAGAAGCCCAAATTTCCCGCCTCTGTGCTGCTTTTAGATATGCAAAATTGCAGGAAGCGATTGGCTCAGAACTTTGTCACTCAACTCAGGTTCAAACCACGACAATCATATATCGAAATCTTGTAATAGAGAACATTTTCTTATGTGGAAAATAAAACTTAGAATGTCCGAGGCAGAGGTTCTGGTCAGAAACTGAGTATAACAACACATACTTAATGGCCTTCGGCAGACACAAAGCTGGTAGTGCAAAATGTGCTGTCGTGTGACAATCCAGCTCCATGGTAAGAGTTTTGGATCTGTACATCCCAAACAAGAAATGGGCATCCTTCAAAACTGGCATGGTAGAAAATTGTGGTCTTTGCCAGCAGTCTGCCTGGACACTGTCACCCATTACAGAAACATTTTTCAGTGCCCGACATCTTGTCTACCAAAAGTTAGGTAGCTAAAACCTGACAGGAGCTCACAAGTGCAACAGCAGTCCCAGAGTGGGGGTAAAACTCCCCTTTTGGAGTAAGTTTAAAGAAACAGAAGTTCTCATCAGAAATGTAGACCATAAGCAAGCCCACTCTAAAAATGGTGTGTGCTGTGGTCAAAGACACCAAGGGGAAAAATCTGAGACCAGATTTTACAGATAATACTGCATGAAATGAGGCCTTGAACGTGAACAGACTGCCTCATTTTGGAAAGTAGAGAATGTTAATTTAGGCTCCTTTTAATCAATAAGATTGAATTAACTGAATATATCATTTAATTCTCTGACTGAAATCAATCCACATGCCTTATGGAAGGGATAGTAGTGCTGTGGGTAAGGCAGACAACCTACCTCAGTACTGTCAGTAGGGAAAGGAAAACTCCAGAGGGTGAAAAAAGCTTTTGTGCAATAAACCTGTCCGGCATGCAAAAGCTAAAACCACTCAGTTCAAGAATAACACTGTGGAAAAACGGCAACTAAAAATAAGATTAAGCTAAGAAAGAACAAAGCATCACATGCATGCAATGAAAATTCACCAGCCTTTCCAAAAAATCATTGAATATAATGCTTTTAGGATAAAGTTGCCCACCACAGATCTTGTGTTAAGGCTGGGGCAACAGACCAAGTCTTTGCTTATTCAAAAGAGAGCAGGATTTGTGAAATGCATAGAAACATCACCACAATCAGACGCAGTGAAGACAAGGACTTGCTACAGCCCAACCTGTCTGGTTTCAAACACATTTACTGTCACAGCCCTGAGGGCACCACCAGTCCTGACCATCCCTGCTCACTCCCAAGGGCTGCCCCTACCTCCCCATGGCCCAGTGCCCCTGGCCAGGCTGGTGGGATGGACCCTGGATGCCAGGCTCTGCCATCACCCACCCAGGGTGCCCCCAACGCTCCCAGCCTTCATGCTGCCCTGACAGTTTTGGTAGATGAAAATTGGGGGAAAATTGACTTTTAATAATGGGCATCTAGAATTTGACACAGTGTGCTCAAAGTACTGAATGAGTTAATGGTTTGTTGGGATGCAATCATGTCTACAAAATTTGTAATGCATGCAATAAATCTTAAAAAAAGGCCCTATAAATCTGGTCTGTGGAAATTCCCTGTGAAGAAACACAGCTCAGGTGAAGCATATGATTTATAGATAACTGGGCTTCAGTCAGTAAGCTGGTTTTGCCTCCAGAGCAGAAATGGATATCTGCATGCAGTGGGATAGAGTTGTTGATAGAGATAGGAGTAATTTAAATCTGTTTTAAAAGTCCAGGGTTTTACAAAAGTTCCAGCTGCTAAGAATACTTTGGGACCTAAGGAAGGAAGAGATGTCTGTTTTTCTCAAACATTTTGGTCAGATACCAGACTTTAGCAACTACTGGGGGAGGGAAGAAAGGTCAGAAAAACTGGGTGAAGATGAGTCCTGGCCCATGTAATGCAGCAAATATAACTGAGGGATACTAAAATAGCCTCACAGACCAGCTGAGAGCAAAGCCAGCCTAGCAAATGCCAAAGCTGTGCTGCATGGAGCGAGAGAGAGGCTGGGGGAAAGGGGCCCAAGGATCAGCCACCTCACCACCGACCACCCACCTGATGGGGTAAGATCTTCCCAGCCTGTGAGGGGTCTCATCAGATAGGTGGAACTGAGCTTTTGGTCCATTCCTGTTCCCCACTTGAGCTGAAAGCTGAGCCGGCATGCATGTGAGCAGGCTTCAAAAGGAAGTAATTTACCTTAGGCACACAATCAGTGAAGGAATTTCTACCGATTAAAAGAAAATCAGAGCTGTGCAGAACTGGCCAAGTCTCCAGATGTTCATGGAGCTTTGTACACTGTGTCTGTGGGGTTTTCCAAATTCCAAAACAATTGCATAAAATGACTAAGAGACTAGTTTGGGGTCATTTTCAGAGTGGGAAAAGGAAACGCCATGTTTCAAACCCCCTTTCCTATGAAACACAGATGCTAGTGCTTACAAACTGTGAGCAGAACTGACAGAAGACAACAGGAGGAGAAAAGGAAGAAGCTTGTTGGACTGACTGTTCCCCTCTGCTCCCAAAACCCCTTTTCCTAGATCCTTCCTGCAGCTTTTCAGTCATTCTAAATCTTAACAAAATCTTAGGAGTTTTACAACTCTTTTGCAATGCTTCCCCACCACAAGAGAACACCCATTCTTTCTGCAATGTGTTTTTAGGCTGCATAAAACTGGTCCTGTTCTATTGGTAATGTTTTCTTGTAATTTACTGAAATTCTCATTTTAAAAAACACAGGCCACTTTTACTGGGTGACTGATTCCAAGTTTTCATGAATTCCTATGTCAGTTGTGTTTCACAGACCCGAGTACAATGCAGTAGCCAGACATGCGCGCTACATTCCAATAAAGTGGTGTCAAACAAAGTATTCAATCAGAAGTCAAAATAATTTAACAAATACCTCCAGTATGACTCAGCCCTCACCAAACTAGGGCTTGTATGAGAGGGGAAGCTTTCTGGCACAGTGATCGTGGAAAAAAAACCTGTTTCCCCGGAGTAACTTTGGAAGTGCAGTAGTTTGGAATAGAGTTACAGAGTTTCCACACTGGAATTTATACCTTACAATCTGCAGCAGAATAATGATTTAGGCTAACTTCTGTGTGAGTTGGTACTGTGTAGACAGGTGAATTCAGATGAAATCCTTTGCAAATCTTGAGTTTCAGAGCAACTGTAGGAAGGTACAACCTGTTTACCCGGAAGTAGAGATTAGGAAGGGTGACAAGAGAAGTGATCCCCTGGCAGCCCCCAGGATGCTGCAGGGTGTCCAGCAGGATGTCTCCCAGCTGGGCTTGGCAAGCTGCAACAGGGATGCTGCCCAATGGACTCTGTTCTGTGCTACAAGCAAGCTGGGAAGTGTTTCTGCTTCTCCTGCCAGAAGCCACTGTTGCTGGCCATGGGAAGGTGAGTTGTGGAGAGCTGCTGGTCTCTAGCAGCTGGCCATGTCCAAGTTGCTCTCTGCCTAAAACTTTCCCCCACCTTGTTTCTGTGTGATGGGACAAGCAGCCACAGCTCCCATGTAGGTTCTAACAGGTACCTGTTTGGCAGAAAGTCCCTCTTGTGCTGGTTTGTCCCAGTGTTAACCTGGATGGCACATTAGTTTTCATGGATGTCACTGATTGAATCTCCAAGACCAGCACAAGCCCATTTTGGACATGACCTATCTCAAAGCTAAACATCTGTTACCTGCTCTCCTCCTAATTCAGATAAATTTTTATTTTTTTGACACAAAGGTGAAACTAGGAAGTTTTTCCTTGTGTAGTGTATGTATTCCTAAACTTGCTTTTTAAAGTGGTCGTTGTGCTCTATGTGTTGGCCTTGACACCTTAAAAATGAGAGTTGTAGACTCATGATTATTCCTGCAGTCAAGGGCTTGTTTTCCCATATCTCTGCTCACACACTGAAGCTCTGAAAACAATATTAGAGTTCTGCCTGCAACTGAAAGGCAGAATACTGTATTCACTTTCTTTATGGCTGTGACTTACTTTTTGGTACATTTCTTCCTGCAATGTGAAAGAAATAGGCTGGTATCTGCAAGATTTGATTCTCCTTTGCTGTGTTTTTTGTGCTGTTAGGTCCTACAGAGTTAGCACAAAATTATGAGCAAGATATGGCTCCAAAACCCGAACACTTTAAATCTGCTTTGCAGAAATGTAAGGGAGTGAAAAACCGTATACAGGACGACTGCAAATTTTCATTTGCAGTGATATCTCAGTGAGTGGCTGTTGCAAGATGTGTTTAGCAAAGGAACACGGATACGGCTGAGAGCTCGTACACAACTTTGCCACACGTTTACCTAAGGGCTGCCTGTCCGCAGCGGAACCCTGCAGGTACGCGTTCTTTAACCACCTCGGGCAGCAACTCTCGCCGATGGCGGAGCTTTGCACGGCTGTGTGTTGCCGAGCACGGGAGCGGAGCCGCCCCCACACCAGGGCGAGCCTCTGCTCCCCTTCCAGCGCCCGCGCTCCTTTCTCTCCGCATTCCAAAGCGGGTTTCCGCGCCCCGAGCAGCCGGACACGCGTCCCCAAGACCCTCGTGGACGACGCACCGGGGGCAGCAACAGGACGGGACGGGACGGGACGAGTGGGGAGCCCAGCGGCGCTGCCCTTGCTCCGGCCAGGGCGGGGCGGGGCGGGGGCGCGGCTGAGCGCGGCGCAGGGAGCGGCGCGGCCCCGGCTCCGCCTCTGCTCCTGCCCCGCCTGGACGGGACGGGGCGGCCCCGGGCAGGAGCGTGCGGCGGCGGGAGCTTTCCTTGTCCTCCTCCTCCTCCGCGTCAGCCCCGGTGCCGGCTCCCCGCGGCGGCTATGCGCTGCCGGGACCGCCCGGCCGAGCAGAGCTGAGGGGGCGGGCGGACGGACAAAGGCTGCGGGCTGGTGCCGGCGCTGGGGCGCGATGGAGCGGCGCGGCGGCTGAGGCGGCTCGGTGNGGGGCGGGGGGGGCCGGCGGGCGCGGGGCGGAGCCGGGCCGGACGAGAGCGGCACATGGTGCGCGGCTGGTGCCCGGCGCTGCGCACCCGCATGCGGGCCGAGGGGCCACCATGGACAACTTCTTGGCGGAGGTGAGCGCGGGCCGGTGGGATCCTCCTCCTTCTCCTCCAACGTGGGGTCGCTTTTGTGGGACAGGATACCGGCAGCAAA
>VXBT01003020.1:8458-18669 GCA_013400235.1 Oriolus oriolus
CAAAATTCTGTGCTCAATCCAAGGTCTCGAGGAGAGGTTTGTTAAGTTAGACTCTCAAAATTCTGCGCTGAGCCCAAGGGTTTAAGTTGGATTCTCAAAATTCTGAGCCCAGGATCTCAAGGACAGTTTTTAAATCGGATCCCCCAAAATTCTGTGCTGAATCCAAGGGCTTAAGGACAATTTTTAAGCTGGATTCCCAAAATTCTGAGCCCAAGGTCTCAAGGAAGGATTTTAAGCCAGATTCTAAAAATTCTGTGCTGAGCCCAAAGGCTTAAATTGGACTCTCAAAATCCTAAGTCCAAGGTCTCGAGGACAGTTTTAAAGTTGGATTCCTAAAACTCTGTGCTGAATCCAAGGGCTTAAGGACAATTTTTAAGCTGGATTCCCAAAATTCTGAGCCCAAGGTCTCAAGGAAGGATTTTAAGCCAGATTCTAAAAATTCTGTGCTGAGCCCAAAGGCTTAAATTGGACTCTCAAAATCCTAAGTCCAAGGTCTCGAGGACAGTTTTAAAGTTGGATTCCTAAAACTCTGTGCTGAATCCAAGGGCTTAAGGACAATTTTTAAGCTGGATTCTCAAAATTCTGAGCCCAAGGTCTCAAGGAAGGGGTTTTAAGTGAGATTCTCAAAATTTCTGTGCTGAATCCAAGGGTTTAAGCTGGATTCTCAAAATTTCTGTGCTGAATCCAAGGGTTTAAGCTGGATTCTCAAAATTTCTGTGCTGAATCCAAGGTTTTAAGCTGGATTCTCAGAATTTCTGTGCTGAATCCAAGGTTTTAAGCTGGATTCTCAGAATTTCTGTGCTGAGCCCAAGGTCTCAAGGAAGGGTTTTTCAATCAGATTCCCAACGCTCTGTGCTGAGCCCGAGATGATTTAAAAGCTGAAGAAAAGGCTCGGAACGATCTTTATTTGAGATTTTCCCCCTCCGGCCTGAGCCGGGTTCCGTTCAGAACCGGGAGTTAAGCTCGGTTTAAGGGCTCACATTTCCCTGTGTTTGCTTGGGGCTGAACAGGGACATTCCCCAGCCGATAACGACCCCACAAACATCCGATAACGACCCCACAAACATCCCCTGGGCGCTGATTCCCGGGATTCTGATTCCCCTCCTGGGAATCCTCACGATCACTTCCACTTGTGCCCTGTGCAAACCCAGCCTGATGTGAGGGAGAAGGGCTTAAACTGATGCAATTATAAAATATTTTGGGGTTGTTCAAAGACTTTAAAGGGGTTTTTTTTAAAGCTGTTGAGGTTTTTCCAAAGCTTTTGAGGGGTTTTTTAAAGCTTGCGGGGTTTTTTTCCCCAAAGGTTTTCAGGTTTTTTTCAAAGGTTTTATGGTTTTTTCAAAGATTTTAAGGTTTTTTTCAAAGGTTTTAAGGTTTTTTCAAAGATTTTAAGGTTTTTTCAAAGGTTTTAAGGGTTTTTCAGAGGTTTTAAGGTTTTTACAAAGGTTTTAAGGTTTTTTCCAAAGGTTTTAAGGTTTTTCCAAAGACTTTAAGGTTTTCTCAAAGCTTTTAAGGTTCTAAAACTTCATTTTTTGGCTGAAAATAAACCCTGGCTTTGCTTCCCATCATATCAGGGCAGGGAAAAAAACGGGATTTATCGGTGACCTCCCGACCCGAAGGTGATTTCCCCGTGCCCTGGGAGGGATCGGGAGCCTCCCTTCCAGGTTATTGTGGGGAAAACTTCGCTCCTCCCCTCTCATCTGCCGGATTTGTTGGGACAGGGGAGGTTCCTCGGCTCTAAACCCTGGGCCTGACCTGCCAGCTGCCGCCTGGGGCTGAATTCTGCTCCCCCAGAGCGAAATTTGGGGTTCAGGTCCTTTAACGGGATAAAATTTGGGGTTTCTGGCGGCCGGGCAGAGCAGGGATTTGTCCTGAAAAAGAAAAGAGGATTCCACGGGGTTAATTCCGAATGAATCCCGAATGAATCCCATTTAAATCTCCCATGGATTGGGCGAAGTGAAGGGAAGAGGTTGAGGTGACGAAGGAACGGCACCGACGGAAGGAATCGATCCCTTCCTGGAGCTGCGATTTCTTCTGGGAACGAGGATTTGGGATCCTGGATGGGAATTCCGGGCTGTCCCGCGGCCTCTTTTGAGGAATTCATGGGAAACAAAAAATAAAACCAACCTGAGGGAATGCCGTGGGATGATTGTGGTCGGAAATGGGATCACTGAGGAAAAGATCTCCAAGAGAATCGAATCCCCTTTGTCCTTTGGGGTTGTTCCATCCCCTCATCCCTATCCAGCCTGAGGCCACTTCCAGGACTTTCCTTGGATCTTGGGATTCCTCTTGGTGCCAGGGCTGTGCTTGCCCCAAACTCCCTCTGGTTTTGCTCTTTTCCCCTCCTTTTGCTCCTTTTTTCCCAGCTTTTCATCCCATTTTTAAAAATATTTGGCCATTCCCTGATTTTGACAGCAGAATTCCCTGGATTCTGTATTGTGCTGCTGGGCACCCAGAGTTTTTTAATTTAATATTTTTTAATTTAATTTAACATAATAAATTCTATCTAACAACTCTGTTTAATCCTTCGCTGAAATCCCCATCATTTTCACCCAACTTTCCCTGGAATTCTTGTTCCCTTTAATTTCGTTTTCCCCTCAGGAATGTGGGGGTTGGTTTGCCCTGAGCGCCGACAGCCCAGACACAGCCGAGTTGTTCTGATAACCACAAAAATGAACATTTTGGCGCTAAACATAATAAGTTACACATTAATCTTGGAAAAAAAAAAGGAAATAATCAAGCTTTTTCTGCCAGATTTCATGGATTTAATCCCTGCAGGGCTCCACCTTCACCCTATATCAGTGCAGGGTCCCGTCAATGAACCCTAAAAGATCTCAAAGCTGGAAAATTCTCTGTAAAGAGCAGAAAAAAACTGTATTTATTGGTTTGATTTCTCTCCTAGAAAAGCAACTGCGCCGAGCAGATGCTGATAAGGCCCGAAGAGGTTTTGTGGGGCTGAGTCATCTCCTCCTCGATATCCCCCATGAAATTTTGCTGCTGTTTCATGTTCTTGCCCTGTAAATCGTTAATTAACAACCTGGGTCCCTCGGAGGCAAGACAATTAGTGAATAAATTATTTTTAAACGATTTAATCTTTTTTTAAAAATAAAAATGATTTTTTTTTTTTTTAAATCTAAAAATGGGATTTTGAGCAGGCCAGGGTTTTAATCTCCCCGTTCAACCCCTTAAATCTAAAAGGGTTTGATTTGTAGGGGTTTTGTAGCTGCATCGTGACCTTGCTGATGAGAAAATCCGGGCTCTAAGTGAGGCTTCTCACAAGGACAATCCCATTCCCAGGTTTTTAAGTGGAGATTTAGGGACATCAAAAAGCTCTGGAGCCAAAATTATCCCAATTTTCGGGATAAAGACACCAGAAAAGCCTTGAAATGTGCAAAACTTGGGCTGCCGGCCTTGGTTTGGAACGAGGTCCAAGAGATGGGGTTGGTGAGAATGTTCAGGATTAGCATCCAATGGGAATATTCTGCGGGAATATTCTGCGGGAATGCTCTGTGGGGTTGGTGGGGCAGAGAATATTTAGGATAATCCAACAGGAATGCTCTGTGGGGTTGGTGGGATAGAGAATATTTAGGATAATCCAATGGGAATGTTCTGTGGGGTTGATGGGGGAGAGAATATTTAGGATAATCCAATGGGAATGTTCTGTGGGGTTGGTGGGATAGAGAATATTTAGGATAATCCAATGGGAATGTTCTGTGGGGTTGATGGAGGAGAGAATATTTCGGATAATCCAATAGGAATGTTCTGTGGGAATGTTCTGTGGGGTTGATGGGGGAGAGAATATTTCGGATAATCCAATGGGAATGTTCTGTGGGAATGTTCTGTGGGGTTGGTGGGGCAGAGAATATTTCGGATAATCCAACGGGAATGTTCTGTGGGAATGTTCCGTGGGGTTGGTGGGGCAGAGAATATTTAGGATAATCCAACGGGAATGTTCTATGGGGATGTTCTGTGGGGTTGATGGGGGAGAGAATATTTCGGATAATCCAACGGGAATGTTCTGTGGGAATGCTCTGCCTGTGCCACCAAACAGCTCCAGGCACGAACCCAGCCGCACAAACGCAAATCCACGGATTCCAGGCACACAATTATTCCCTAAAATCCTGCGGATTGAGCTCATTCCAGGTCAGAATTTGTGTCTGGAAGCGGAGATAGGGGGGCAGGAGCAGAACAGGAGCTCAGCTGGTGCAGCACAAATCACTCCGACACATCCAGAGCTTCCCGAGGGATCTCTGGAGTCGCTTCTGAGGAGAAGTTGGGTCTTGTGGGAATTCGGAGCTAATTAACGGGATAATTGGAGCCAGGAGCTGCATCCTCCTTGGGAAATCGGAGTGTGTTTCTTTCATAACGAGGAGAAAACATTCGGTGTTTTCGTTCGGTTTTCGTGGCGCCGAGGGGAATTTCCGGACGGCTCCTTCGGCAACGTCTTCAAATGTGCAAAAATTGGGCTGCTGGCCTTGGTTTGGAACAAGGGCCCAGAGATGGGGTTGGTGGGGTGGAGAATGTTTAGGATAATCCAACGGGAATGTTCTGTGGGAATGTTCTGTGGGGTTGATGGGGGCAGAGATGAGAAAGGTCTGGGGAGAGCTCAGAGCCCCTTCCAGGGCCTAAAAGGGCTCTGGGAGAGCTGGAGAGGGACTGGGACAAGAAATGGGACAATGGGGAATGGCTTTGTGCGGAATGAGGGCGGGATTGGATGGAATATCGGGAGGAAATTGTTCTGTGGGAGGCCCTGGAATGGGTTTGGCAAAGCTTCAGGGGAGGTAGGAGGAGGGGGAGAGCTGAGGGGATCACGCTTGGAAAAGAAAAGGATCTGGGGAGACCTTAGAGCCCTTCCAAGGCCTAAAGGGGCTCCGGGAGAGCTGGAGAGGGACTGGAACAAGGGATGGAGGGACGGGACACCGGGAATGGTTTGGTGCCGAACGAGGGCGGGATCGGACGGGAAACTGGGAGGAAATTGTTCCCCGTGAGGGCGCCGAGGCCTTGACCTGAGAAGCCGTGGCTGCCCCATCCCTGGGAGCGTCCAAGGCCGGCTCGGAGCGGCCCGGCATGGTGGGAAGCGTCCCTGCCCGCAGCCCGGGCTGACCTCGGATCCCTCCCAACTCCAGCACCCCCCAGCACCCCCTCACGGCTCCGTGAATAACCCAGCCTTTGTTAGGCCGGGCCCAGCCCCGCGCTCGGCGGCCGCGGCTCCCGAGGCGGCTTCTCCGGCCGCTCCCCAAGGCCAGGACACACCTGTTGGGAACGGGAGCGCCGCGATTGGCTGGGCCAGGAATGCACCTGCGCAGGGAGGGGTGAAGGGCTCCATGTAAGACGAGCCTTGGCCTCGCTCCCCATCCCTCCTCAATTCCAGCTCCAACACGCAGCTCCTCCGAGGCACCGCGCTCGGCCGAGCCCTTCCCGGCCTCTTTTTTTTTTTTTTCTTTTCCCCTGCCTTTTTAAGCTCGGTTTGATTCTTTTTCAGCTCGGTTTCAGTAGCCTAACGAGGTGTAGCAGTGTTGTTTTTCCAGGTCCGCTTCTGCTTTCGCCTCCGTTCGCTCGGCGCCAATTTCCCCGCGAAATCCTCGCGCTCCGAGGTCGCCTTTCCCAGGACGCGGAAGAGGAAAACTCTCCTGGCTGCTGATCCTTCCGACCTTTTCCTTCCCCACCCGGAGGCTGATCTGGCTTTGGGAGAAGCTCCTTGTGCTTCCAGCACTGAAGTTTTGCCCCGTGGTTGCTTGTGGTCCTGGTAAGAGCCCAAGTGTCCGGGTACAGCGGGAAAAAGGGATTTACGGAGCGCAAACAACGACTCCTTTAAGGCTTTTCCCTCGTTTCCCATCGAGATTCCCCCTCTCCGCTTCGCTTTCTCCTCCACTCTGCCCTCTTTTCTCTTCCTCCTTCTCCCCCCAGGTGGATTCAAGAGGGTTTTGTTGGACAGATCAGGTTTTGTGTGCTCCGAGTGCTGGGGGAGGGGAGGGCAGCACATGAATCCAAACGTTCATTTTACAACCAGTCAAACCAGTCAGGGCAGCTCCGAGCAGATCCAAGGGCTCGGAAAGGAGGGAGTCGGAGGGGGGAAAGCTCCTTTCACCCAGGTGTCAGAGGAAACTCGGGGGGGGAAAAAAAGGAGGTTTTGGGGAAAAAAATGGATCAAAATCCGAAGAAAATCGATGCGAAACGAGCGCAAAATTTAAGGGGGTTCTTCCAATATTTCCGGATTTCGGAATATTCGGATTTAAGGGAGGATTTCTCAGGTTTAGGACTAAAAGCGAGGATTCTAAATCCGAGTTTGCTGCTGGCTCTGAGTAATGATTGCCGTGTTTTAATGACCGCGTTAATTAACCAGCATTTTCATGAGTTTTCTTCCCCCTGCAAAACGCCCGCTCCTCCAATTTTAGTTCTCCCTCCTATCCCGACCCAACCCGATCCCTGGGATAAGAGCAGTGAAAGGAACAGATTGGGAATTTTCCAAAGAGAAACGAGGAAATTTGGGAATTCTTCTGTGATCCGAGTGGACGTGGAGGAAAATTCGGGCTCTGCCGGAGCCGTCGGCTTCCGCTCGTGGCAGGAGGAGCCATTTTGGGTTGGTTTTGTTTATTCTTTTCTCACCTGGGGTTTTTTTTTTTTTGTTCTTTTTTGGTGCCTCCCCAAATAAAAATCAGGAAGTTTTGTCTTTGTTCCGCTGCCGGATCCAGCCAGGATCGGCCTTTCCTTGTTTATCCTTAACTTTGGAGAGTTGGGCTCCGAAGGGAGAAGGGAGAAGGCGGAACAAAGTGGTTTCGTTTCATTTTTGGAGGGTGAAGTCAAGCCCTGGCTTCTTCTCAGCCTGGAGGAACCTCAAAATCCCCTTTTTTTGGCTCAGAATTCCATTGGAAACCAGGAAATTTTGCTGGCGGGTGAGGATTTGGGAGAAGGGTTTGGTTATCCGGGAGGATATCTCGGGGAATTCTGCCGGATTCGGGGATCGGGATCGGGATTTGTGGACTTGGAGGGAGTCAGCACGAAACGTTTGGTCATTCCTTCCCTCCATCCCATGAGGAAAAAAACTTCTGGAAAATTCCGTGGGGCACAAAGAGGGAAACGATCCCAGATTTTGGCCCAAAGAGTTTCAGGGCACGGAACTTTTCCGAAACATTCGGCTCGTCCCAATTAAACGCTCTTGGATCGATTTCCTTCCGAGCTCTTTAATGGCTTTTTCCCGAAAAACAACAGGAATTTTATTCACCCCCTCCTTTTCCCGCAGCTGAATTCCTGATTCTTTCTTTCCTGCATTTATTTTTCCCTTGGAATCGCAAATATTTCAATCCGCTGTTCACTTTCATGAATTAATTCCGCTTTATTTTAGCCAAAAAAAAAATCGTTTTGATATCCAAAAATTCCCTCTCCCAACCCAAACTCCTCGGCTCTTGGAGCGGCGGGGCCGAATTAAACTTGGAATTTGCAAATTTTAATTGCTTTGATGCCTTTTTTAATTGGAATTCCTGCTGCAGCTGGCACAGGTGGGTGGCTGAAGGTGCCCACACAGAGCTGCGGTGACGTGAGCGGAATTTCAGGAGCGCCTTTGATTTTCTGGCGTTTAAATCGCTCTCAAAATTCACTTTTTAAGTGATTTTTGCTTATTAGATTAATTATTTTTAAATATTCCATTCATTATTTTTATTTCATTTTAATTTTTACGGTATTTATTAGTATATTTGTACTCATATTTATATATTTCTATATATTCTATATGTTTATATATATTCATATTTATATTCATTGCTATTATTGGTGGTATTCTTATTATTGGCAGTGGCATTATTATTATTATTATTATTATTGGTATTGGTATTGGTATTGGCATTGTTGTTGCTGTTACTATACTACTACTACTATTATTATTATTATTATTATTATTATTATTATTATTATTATTATTANATTATTACTACTACTACTACTACTACTACTACTACTACTACTACTACTGAATTAAAATTTGGGCTTTTCAGGCACTCTTGGGTAGATGGAAACTCAAATCAAGCAACCAAAATGTTGGAGAATTCGAGGAAATCCTCGGAATGAGCGGCAGGATTTGGGAATTATTCCTGAAACCTGGAGTTCTCTCTCCTGTTCCCATTCCGGGGAAAGCCCAGGAGCCGCAGTGGGAATTGCGAGCGCAATTTGGGCCGGTTTAACGCAATTTTGGGAGAGCTCAAATTCCCAATTTATAAATCTGGCACCTTGCAGGAGTCATGGAAAGCTGGGAATTCCAAATCCGGGATTCGGCTCCGCTTTTAAACAGAGCAGGGGCTAAATCTGTACTGGTTGTACTGGGAAGGACTGGGCTGGTGTCCCTTTGAACTGGAATTTTCAATATTGCTCCACGTAGGGAATGAATTCCAGGAGCTGACCTGATGACACAGTTTTATTCATTTATTTGATTTCATTTCTTTTATTTTCTTTATTTTCTTTATTTTCTTTATTTTCTTTATTTTCTTTATTTTCTTTATTTTCTTTATTCTATTCTATTCTATTCTATTCTATTCTATTCTATTCTATTCTATTCTATATTTTTTAATTTTTATTTTTAAATTTAATGTATTTAATTTTTAACTTCAATTTATTTAATTAATTGATTGAATTTCTTCATTAAGGTCGGGAAAAGCCTTCACGTTCATCAAGGCCAACCTTTAAATAGAATCAGAATTGAAATGAAAATGAGCTTTAAAATATTGCTGCCCAAAAACTGAGTGGAGTTTTTTCTTTAATGCAGCAAAATCAGAAAAAATCGGGAAAATCAGAAAAAATTGGGAAAATCAGAAAAAAATCAGAAAAAAATCAGAAAAATCAGAAAAAAAATCATAAAAAAAATCAGAAAAAAACCCCAGAAAAATCATTAAAAAATCAGAAAAATCAGAAAAAAAACCAGAAAAAAATCAGNCCCCAGAAAAATCATAAAAAAATCAGAAAAATCAGAAAAAAACCCCAGAAAAATCATTAAAAAATCAGAAAAATCAGAAAAAAAACCAGAAAAAAATCAGAAAAATCAGAAAAAAACCCAGAAAAAAATCAGAAAAATCAGGAAAAATCCTTTCCAAACCAATGTTTTTTCATTAAACACAAATTATTGTGCATTAAAATATTAAAATAATATCAGTCCTTGAAAACTTGAAAAACCATTTCAATCTGATATTCGTAACAATTTCAAATTCCCCCGGGCTTCCCTTTCTCCTGATGGTTTTTTTATGTAGCAAATAGGGATTTCTTAGTGAAAAAAAAACCATGGAAAAAGTCCGCAATGACAATTTTCCGTATTTCTTAATAAAAGGGTAAAAATCCCAATGAAATTTCAGATCACAAAAATTGCACAGCGACCGCAAAACCCCCGATTTCATCGCTCAGAAATTCTCTTTTTACAAAACCAATCCCTTGGAATATTTTCCCCGCGGCCAAATTCCCGTTTCCCACTCGGAAAACTCCACTTTCACTGAATTGGTGGGGGGAATTTTTCGTTTCTCTGCTTCACATGAAACCCCAAATAAATCCTTTTTAGGGACTGGCTTTTCTTTAATCTCGGCTCGTGGCTCAGCTAAGCCTGGCTTAAGGAGGGCTTTGAGCTTTTTCGGATGCTTTTAAGCTTTTCCTCCTTGTCCTTCCCAGCTCCAGGTCCGGCTTTTCTCCGATGGCTTCAATTTCCCAGGATTTGTTCCTTCCCCACCTCTGATCCTTGATTTAGGCTCAGCCTCGAGCTTAACTTAACTCCGCACTCCTTTCTTTTCGCCCCCCTCCCCTTGGAGCTGGAATATTTTTTTTTCCAGCCTTCAAATCCCACTTTGGGATCGCGGAGGGAAATTTTTTTGGAGGCCGGAATTTGGATTCGAGGAGGAAAAGGGATGGGAGGGGGATCCAGGTACAAAGCCGGGCTTAAAATGAACGAGAAACCGGGGTTGGATCGCGGCTTTCCCGCTCCTCTGCGGCCATTCCTCGCTTTTCCTGCAGGAAATAAGCGGGAACGGCGCTGAGGATTAACCCAGGGCAGGAGGAAACCGCGGCGACCACGGGGCCGGGTGGAGATTCCCTGGATATCCCGGAATGCGCGCGGAATGCTCTGAAAACCGGGAATCCTGGGGCTTTCCCCCTTTTTTTCCCGGAGTTTTTCCTCGTTTTTCCCCTTTTTTCCTGGAGTTTTTCCTCGTTTTTCCCTTTTTTTCCTGGAGTTTTTCCTCGTTTTT